>JAQPPZ010011379.1:0-419178 GCA_028583015.1 Wollemia nobilis
AAATTAAGTTAATATTTTGATAGAAAATGAAAAAATAGTGGTGGTCCCACCGTGATCGCCATCTGTAGCGACCCCAGGAACGCACGCACCGATACCTTTTTGTAACCCTATTGCAATGCTATTTAAAATACCAAAGATAAAATGGAAAGACAAAAGGAAAAAGCATATAACATGAAATAATGAAAGACGGATCTCTTTATTGATATTGAAGCTCGGTTACATGTTGTTACCTCTTAGGGATACCCATTTTGATACTATAAATTACAAATAGGCAAGGAGTGCCCCTTCTGCAAGGAGGTGATGTGCTTAAAAAAGCTTCTCGATTCTGCACACAAAAATGTATGAGGGCTTACAGATGCCTCCTTCTCCAGGTCTGTTTCCTAGAGGGATCCCTTTTTTGTTCTCATATGTTGCAATATTCGTCTGATATACCTGTGGCCCTGCAAGCAATAAAACAACAATGCACATTTAGGTGTTCGAGATTGTCTCCCCATATGAGGTTGTTAGTAATCAAGAGTGTAACAAAAATATGATAAAAATATGCCATAAAATCATGTAAATCTATGCTAATGACATGAAAACATAAAGAAACATAATAAAAGAAGCTATGTCTATCCTAAGCTAAGCCTGTGGGCCACTATCCAATATAGCGGCTGCTAAAGTAAACCTTCCCCTCTTTGCCCCAAAGCTATGGGTCAAAGACTGTAATCTGATGTTGAAATAGTAGATGTTATGCTCTTCAATCCGTTAGAGCTTTGTCGTATTCGTGATCTCAAAGAGAACTCTCCAAGTCTCTAAAGTTCTCAAAATATGTCTCTCTCTGATATGATCTCCTATATCTCTTGTCCTCTCGTGATAAAGGATAAAATATCTCTGGATCTCTTGGTGCTCTTAGGCTTGCACCTTTTATAGTGTGAAACCCTAGGTCTATGTCCAAGCCCTAGGAATGGATTTCTCATGTGTAGTATAAGTTAGCATGAGAATATTTTGTCCATTATCTATGTTTGAAGGCCAGTTAACTAAAATATAACTGCCCTCTTGAGTCTTCTATGTGAACTGGTTGTTAGCATGAGAAGCTTTTGACCCTTTGTTTATGCTTGGAGGTCAGTTAACTTAATTCTAAATTCAAACTCAAACCTCCCATATGAACTGGTCATGAAAAGGAATGCAAAGTCACTCCCGCTCACCTTTATTGCATGCAGACTGCCACTTTCACCTAATATTAGGCATGTTTGCCAGAAAAACCACTTCTTATGGCTTAGTCGTTGTCATTTGCAATGGCTAAGATTTGGCCGCTATAATCTTGAGCATCTAGGATTTGGCAGCTCTTGGCTTGAGCGGCTAGACTTAGATGGCTTGAAAAGGCCCCAAATGAGTGGTGAGAACCATTTTTGATGCTTGGAAAGTCTAATATTATGTATTATGATCTTATGAGTGTGTCTATGTAAGTAGCTCCCTTAAGCATGACATGATTTACGTGTCTACACATCTACAAAAACAATCCATAACACGTCCAGATACTTCTTTTCCAGAATATTTCCCTGATCATCAACGAAATTGGGGAAAGCATTATTTGGGATTGTATCAAAGTAAACCAATGAAATACACTTCTCATGCTCAAATATCTATTGTAGCTTACAAGCTTCTTTAACCAGTTCCATCTTGGAGAAATAATTGTGCAGTGTGATCTTAGCATTTTTCCAAGCGTGGGCTATTTTGCTTAGTGGGTGGAATCAAAGATCCATTTGAGTCATTGCCTAGATATAACAACCCCAATTGTTACTACTCATCCACTATTTTTTTTTATAAATTTATCTTTCATAAAGGACATAGTCATGATATAAGATAGAATCATTCCAATTGGATAGTAAGTTATCAAGGAAAATATCATCAAGAGATATTAAGACTTGATCAGAGTCACTCTTGAGTAGAAGTGATCAGCTTCTGTGAAACCCTCATACCACCATAGTATGATAATGTTTACCAAAATATTAGGTTTCATCCATCACAAAAGGGATATCACCCTTCACCACATGGTCCACCAAGACCAGTATATAGGTGAATGCCTTGAAGATGGAGAACCACACCAATGGGAATCCATCATAGATGAAGTAACCACACTAATGGTTATCACAAATCTTAATTCCTACCCACATCTTCTCGATGATGCCACTAAGATAACCAAATCACTACACGTGATCAAAATTACACAATCCTTGGATTGATCATCTTAAGCAACATTAAATTTCTTTATACTTCTTAAGGCTTATTTGTCCATATTTTTTTTAAGCATCCCTTTTGTTAAATACATGAATCAATTTAGATTATTACAAAAGGAAATTATTTTACCATCATGGGAGTACCCACTCCTCATGTAAATTCAATTCTTAATTCAGAATGTAAGGAATGACTTGGTTTACAACTCAAGGCCCAATTGCCTTTTTGTGGGTTCCAACCCACTCCAAGTTTCAACTCAGTTTAATTAATTATTTGTTATCATAATGTTTCAGGTTACACCAATCACGAATGTTTATAAGGTGGATATAATTCAATTAGTCCTTACGAAATATAATCCATTACTTTATGATTCTTGAGACTAGCACACATGAGATATCCAATTGAGCAAGATTTATATTCCATTACATTCTACTTTATGAATCCATACAACTATTGAATACATCAAGTGCTAGTTTTTGAAAGGTAAAACTAGTTAATTACATCATTCATAATTACCCATTACATTCCAAAAAGTAAATGACATAATCGTATATCATTAAATCATCAACATATTAAAGTAAAACATACATTCCTTGCATCATATTTTGATAAATGTACACATTGACATAATATAAGAATTGCATAATTGTTTCATCAAAGCATTTAACCATCTCATCCACTTATATCATTTTTATTTTGAAGTAAAAGCAATATGCACAAGATTTAACAAATCAAAGCACAAGTAAATGACACATTTTTTATCTTGGGAACCCTCATAGGGAATAAACCCAACCTGCAAAGTATGTTCTTTTATCATATTCATAAACTTAAGATATTAAATGTTACAAATATATAAGGGTCACTACGGATCCCTTTCAATAAATTATACAAGTCATAGAATACAACTGTTCCTTTTCAATTTCATGATGCAATCAAGGAATTTCCTATTTCCTTTATCTAAGACATCATTATAACATTAAGGTATTTCCCATATCAATAAGGAATCCATTGATTCCTTTAAAATTTATGATGGAATTAAGGAATCTACTAATTCCTTTTTCTAAGCCATCTTAGAATTTATAATATCTTGTGTATTTTTATGATAATAATTGGATCTATATTTTGGAGAAGTCTCATTGACTTTAGAGGGAACCCTATAAATTCCCTCAAGAATAAATTTCCAAATTCATTCTTCATGATTTATTCACAATCAATCCCTTGTATAATGAATTTAAAGTCCCATACCTTTAAATCCATAAACATCCATTCCTTCAAAGCTCATAATGAAAGTAAGGAATTTCCTAATTCCTTATTTGAGTTAAACTATTTTAAACCCAATTAATCTTAAGTATACCTATTATAGCAAATTTTCTACTAGCTAATCCTTAATGAATTTTGATATCTTCATTTCTTTCAAAAGGAAGTTCTCTAGTTTTTAATTAAAATATTCCATATCCTTTATAAGGGTTTACCTTTTATTTCCTAAGGTAGTAATTCATTTCTATGAGTAGAAATTCTAATTCAATGATTAGCTTCAAAAATGCTATCAATCACTATACCAAATGCTAAAGGTTAATTCGTTAAACTTTATTAGCTCAACCTTTACCAAAAGTAATTATTAAGAATGGTTGTTTAGGAGTGGTTTTCATCACTTCTTTGCAACTAGATCCGCAAAAAGGGGGTTTTACTTCACATGATTTGCGGCTATGATTCCTTTATTCAAGGTAGATGAATTAAAATTTAGGATCGATCAACTTGGTTAGATACTACCCCACTAGCGTCTAGTCTAAAGTACTAGAACTAGCCTTTAGGCTACCAAACCACCACTCTATGGTTATTAAATGAGTGGAGGTTTCCCCTATAAGATTTTCCTCAAAGCTACTATACTAACTATGTGGGATAAATGTGTTCCAAAAAATTTAAACATACCAAATACTTCCCCGCCTATAGAAACCATTAAATAGTATGATGACACGCAACAAATTTGGAAGTAGGGCAACATACCATCCAACGGTGTCTACATAGCTCATGTCAATAAGGAATAGAGGCTTCAACTGTCCATTGAGATTTGAAATTTACCATGAGGTAGGATTCTATGAAGCCTACAAATTATATTTTAGTAGTCCAGATGAGTGCTTGAATATCGAATACCTTGCATTTGAGTAAACCTAAAGGTTAAAATCCTGAAGTGTAAACATGTAGGACTAAATGGAAATAGATTTTTCCCTTTTTGGAGCCTGTTCAAGTGTAGATGATATGATTGTGTCTTTGTGCATTACTGCGATTCAACTAGGGGAAGCATTGTAGGTGCTATAATTCTCTTGATAGTTTAGTTATGAAATGATGGCTAAACTTTAGACATTGGCCTTTTTTGAGATATCTGACAACATGGCAAGTGGTGCTTTAGACAGATTTTTATACTAGCAAGGTTAATTTTTTTGGCTACAATATCATTTGGTGAGGCAAAGCGTTTCACAAAAACCTTTAGCACAAAATGGGCACAAGGAAAACCCTCAAATGCCATCAACAAGATCTAAAACACTTGGTAGCTATAGGTATAAATTCTTGAAGGACTATTAAATTGAAATACTCGACTGTCTATTCTTGGTTGCAATCACAGTGACAGAGGAATTTCTATCACAGAGGGACATCTATCAACGATCTAATATGATGATAGAAATAGGGGTTCCATAGTACCATTGTCTTGCTAGGTTATGAATGGACTAATAAGTGTAAGCATCCTTCTAAAAATAAAACCAAGCCTATTGAAATGGTAACAATCGATGACAACGAAGTCTAGATATGCAAGGTAGAGAATCCCAATATTAAACTTGCTCACAGAGAGTTTATAGTCGTAGAAGCCAATAAATTAAGCACAAAAACTGAATTCGAACAACATAGAAGGCTTAAGTATGTAGATTAAAGTATTAATAAGATATATGCTATCATAGGGACTATTTCATAAATTGAAAATAAAACATCAAGTTGCAGAGACCAATTATAATTAAAAATTTTCATAATATCCCACATGTCTTGGATTTAAAACATAATACACCATAAAGGTGTTTTCATACTTGTTGGAAGGTAACCACCAAACGGTGGCCATAGGCGCACTGCTGGTGGCAATGAACCTTTGGGTTGCTGAGTGGATATTTGTTGATGGTTCAATTTCATTTAGGGTTTCCCAATGCTAGTTGAGTATGGTTGGTTTACTTTGTTAAGGCTTCTCTATCCTAGTTTGACTTCCTAGGATAAGCCATCTTTTTAACACTTGCATATAATAGTTTAAACCTACTCTAATAATTATGTAGAGTATTTGGTTTAATACAAAGGTTCAATGGTATCTAATTGGGTATTCACAGGGAATCTCCAAAGAACAAGTAAATATAAGATAATCAAAAGACTAAGTTAAGCAATTTTAAATAGACATCATTACATTCCTTTTATACATAAAAATGTAAAGAAAGAGGAATGGTCCAACCTAATTTGTCTTCAGGTGTCTTTCAATCTCCACTATCTTCTAAGAATCTAGTACTTAGTTCACCATTCTTTGAAGGATGACCTTCCGTTAAACTCTTCTTGCTCAACTCCTTCAAGCCTCCCAAAATTACTTCTTTCTACAACTAGAAAATCTCTCAAGCCTTCTAGTAAAGGTTTTGCATAGTTGTAAATTTCACAATTTAGCATGAATATTTACATTTTCAAAATGTTAATTTTATGAATTTTGGGACCATAGAGGTCAGCCCGTTTGCCCAAAAAATTTGGGATCCATTTTTTTAAGGGTAAATTCGCCTCATTGTCATAAGGTTTCCCACCTAATTTTCACCCTAAATTTATTAAAAATAAGAAATATCTTGCCCAATTCTTCCCTTATACCTCATTATATATAGCTAACCCTGACAGTGACTCTCATACAATTACAACATTATTTTTTTGGATAGCAAGCGATACAAAGTAGACGACTGATAAAACATGAGTCCACGACTGACAAAATATGACTGGTAGAAGGCGATTAGTAGAAGGCATGTGGCATAAGATGACTGGCATAAGGTGATTGGCATATGGTGACTCGTAGAAGGCGATGGGTAAAAGGCAAGTGGAAAAAGGTGAGTGGCAGAAGGCGACTAGCATAAGGTGAGTGGTATAAGGTGACTAACATATGGCGAGTGGTACAAGGCAAGTGGCAAAAGGTGAGTGGTAGATGGTCAGTGGAAGAAGGCGAGTGGTACATGGTGAGTGGCACATGGCAAGTGGCATAATGCAAGTGGTAGATGGCAAGTGGAAGATGGCGAGTGGTAGAGGGTGACTAGTAGATGGCAACTAAAAATCATTTCATTGTCTTAGGCATCAAATATATCCAAAAATAGGCACATTTGTACTCATTAGGAAGATCTTTTCAAGCCTCATCTAATGGTGGTATTTTTATGAAGTTTGCATATGATTTAATAGGTCAAACATGATCCCACATATGGTGGTGAGGAGGTAATATCATTTTGAGGTAGATTTTGACCTACTAAATCATCTTAAAACTTCATAAAAATACCACCATTAGATCAGGATTGAAAAGAGCTTTCCAACAAGTATAAATATGCCTATGTTTGGATATATTTTGATACCTAAAACTATGAAAAGATTGTCAGTTACCATCTGCCAATCACCTTATGCCAGTCACCATGTGACATGTGGCAGAAGGCGACTGGCATAAGGCAAGTGACATAAGGTGACTGGCATATGGCGAGTGGCACAATGCGAGTCACAAAAGGTGAGTGGTAGATAACAAGTGGCACAAGGTGAGTGGCACATGGTGAGTGGCACATGGTGAGTGGCACATGGCGAGTGGTACAAGGCGAGTGGCAAATGGCAAGTGGTAGAGGGTGACTAGAAAATGGCAACTAATAATTATTTCATAGGTTTAGGCATCAAAATATATCTAAACATAGGTGTGTTTGTACTTGTTGGAAAGATATTTTTAAGCAATATCTAATGGTGGTATTTTTATGAAGTTTGAATATGACTTAATAGGTCAAAAGTAATTCCAAATATGGTGGTGTGGAGGTAATATCATTTTGAGGTAGATATTGACCTACTAAATCATCTCAAAACTTCATAAAAATACCGCTATTATATCGGGCTTGAAAAGAGCTTTCCAACGAGTATAAATATGCCTATGTTTGGATATATTTTGATGCCTAAAACTATGAAATGATTTTCAATCACCATCTGTCAGTCACCTTCTGCTAGTCGCCATGTGGCGAGTGGCAGAAGGTGACTGACATAAGGTGAGTGGCATAAGACAATTGGTATATGGTGAGTGGTACAAGGTGAGTGGCAAAAGGTGAGTGGTAGATGGTGAGTAGCACATGGCGAGTGGCACATGGCGAGTGGCATAAGGCGAGTGGCACATGGTGAGTGGCAGATGGCGAGTGGTAGAGGGCAACTGGCAGATGGTGACTGATAATCATTTCATAGTTTTAGGCATAAAAATATATCTAAACATAGGCATGTTTATACTCGTTTGAAATATCATTTCAAGCCTAATATAATGGTTGTATTTTTATGAAGTTTGAATATGATTTAATAGGTCAAAAGTGATCTCAAAGATGGTGTTAAGGAGGTATTATCACTTTGAGGTAGATTTTGACCTACTAAATTATCTTAAAACTTCATAAAAATATCACCATTAGATCAATATTGAAAAGAGCTTTCCAATGAGTATAAATATGCCTATGTTTGGATATATTTTGATGCCCAAAACTATGAAATGATTGTCAATCACCATCTATCAGTCACCTTCTGCCAGTCGCCAAGTGGCGAGTGGCAGAAGGTGACTGACATAAGGCGAGTGGCATAAGGTGACTATCATATAGAGATTGGTAAAAGGCAAGTGGCAGATGGCAAGTGGCACAAGGTGAGTGGCACATGGTGAGTTGCAAAAGCTGAGTGACACATGGCAAGTGGTAGATGGTGACTAGCAGAGGGCGACTGGCAGATGGTGACTGATAATCATTTCATAGTTTTAGGCATCAAAATATATCTAAACATAAGTATGTTTGTACTCATTGGAAAGATCTTTTCAAGCCCAATCTAATGTCATTTTGAAATAAAAATCTACCTCAAAATGACATTACCTTCTCATAATAAAAATACCACCATTGGATCAGGCTTGAAAATATCTTTCCAATGAGTACAAACATGTTTATGTTTAGATATATTTTGATGCCTAAAACTATAAAATGATTATCAATAACCATTTTCCAGTCACCATCTACCACTCACCATATACCACTCACCATGTGTCACTCACCTTATGCCACTCACCTTGTGCCACTCACCATGTATCACTCGCCATGTGCCACTCACCTTGTGCCACTCGCCATCTGCCATTCACCTTTTACCACTCATCTTGTGCCACTTGCCATATGCCACTCACCTTATGCCACTCACCTTATGTCAATCACCTTCTACCACTCACCACATGGTGACTGGTAGAAGACGACTAGCAAATGGTGATTGACAATCATTTCATAGTTTTAGACATCAAAATATATCCAAACATAGGTATATTTATACTTGTTGGAAAGATATTTTCAAGCTCGATCTAATGGTGATATTTTAAAGAAGTTTTGAGATGATTTAGTATGTCATAATCTACCTCAAAATGATATTACCTCCTTACCACCATCTTTGGGATCACTTTTTACCTATTAAATCATATTCAAACTTCATAAAAATACCATAATTATATCGGGCTTGAAATGATCTTTCCAAAGAGTATAAACATGTCTATGTTTAGATATATTTTAATGTCTAAAATTATGAAATGATTATCAGTCACCATCTACCAGTCACCCTCTGCCACTCGCCATGTGCCACTCGCCTTATGTCACTCGCCATGTGCCACTCGCCATGTGTCACTCACCATGTGCCACTCACCATGTGCCACTCGCCTTGTGCCACTCACCATTTGCCACTCATCTTTTTTTACTCGCCTTGTGCCACTTGCCATATGCCACTCACCTTATGTCAATCGCCTTCTACCACTTGCCACATGGTGATTGGTAGAAGGCAACTGGCATATGGTGATTAACAATCATTTTATAGTTTTAGGCATCAAAATATATCCAAAAATAGACATATTTATACTCGTTGGAAAGCTCTTTTCAACCCCAATATAATGGTGGTATTTTAATGAAGTTTTTAGATGATTTAGTAGGTCAAAATCTACCTCAAAATGATATTACCTCCTCACCACCATATTTGGGACCACTTTTGACCTATTAAATCATATTCAAACTTCATAAAAATACCACCATTAGATCAGGTTTGAAAAGAGCTTTCTAATGTGTATAAATATACATATATTTTGATATATTTTGATGCCTAAAACTATAAAATGATTGTCAATAATCATCTACCAATCACCTTCTGCTAGTCACCATGTGGTGACTAGCAGAAGGCAACTAGCATAAGGCGAGTGGCATAAGGGGACTAGCATATGGCAAGTGGCACAAGGCGAGTGGAAAAGGGCAAGTGGCAGATGGCAAGTGGTACAAGGCGAGTGACACATGGTGAGTGGATCATGGCGAGTGGCATAAGGTGAGTGGAACATGGCAAGTGGCAAATGGTGAGTGGTAGAGGGTGATTGGAAGATGGCGACTGATAATCATTTCATAGTTTTAGGCATCAAAATATATCTAAACATAATCATATTTGTACTCGTTGAAAAGATATTTTTAAGCTCGATGTAATGGTGGTATTTTTATGAAGTTTGAATATTATTTAATAGTTCAAAAGTGATCCCAAATATGGTGGTGAGGAGGTAATGTCATTTTGAGATATATTTTGACCTACTAAATCATCTCACAACTTCATTAAAATATAACCATTAGATCAGGCTTAAAAAGAGCTTTCCAACGAGTATACATATGTCTATGTTTAGATATATTTTGATGCCTAAAACTATGAAATGATTATCAATCACCATCTTCCAGTCGCCTTCTACCAGTCACCATGTGGTGAATGGTAGAAGGTGACTGACATAAGGTGAGTGGCATAAGGCAACTGGCATATGGCGAGTGGCACAAGGTGAGTAGCAAAAGGCAAGTGGTAGATGGTGAGTGGCACAAGGCGAGTGGCACATGGCGAGTGGCACAAGGCGAGTGGCACATGGTAAGTGGTAGATAGTAAGTGGTAGAGGGCAACTAGAAGATGGTGATTGATAATCATTTCATAATTTTAGGCATCACAATATATCTAAACATAGGCATATTTGTACTCATTGGAAATATCTTTTCAAGCCCGATCTAATGGTGGTATTTTTATGAAGTTTGAATATGATTTAATAGGTCAAAAGTGGTCCCAAAGATGGTGGTGAGGAGGTAATATCATTTTGAGGTAGATTTTGACCTACTAAATCATCTCAAAACTTCATTAAAATATAACCATTAGATCAGTATTAAAAATAACTTTCCAATGAGTATACATATGTCTATGTTTGGATATATTTTGATGCTTAAAAATATGAAATGATTATCAATCACCATCTTCCAATCGCCTTCTACCATTCACCATGTGGTGAACGGTAGAAGGTGACTAACATAAGGCTAGTGGCATAAGGCAACTGCCATATGGAAAGTGGCACAAGGTGAGTGGCACAAGGCGAGTGGCACATGGCGAGTGGCATATGGCGAGTGGCACATGGCGAGTGGCACATGGTGAGTGGTAGATAGTAAGTGGTAGAGGGAAATTGGCATATGGTGACTGATAATCATTTCATAATTTTAGGCATCAAAATATATCTAAACAAATGAATGTTTGTACTCGTTGGAAATATCTTTTCAAGCCCGATCTAATGGTGGTATTTTTGTGAAGTTTGAATATGATTTAATAGATCAAAAGTGATCCTAAATATGGTGGTGAGGATGTAATGTCATTTTGAGAAATAATTTGACCTACTAAATCATCTCAAAAATTCATACAAATACCACCATTAGAGCAAGCTTGAAAAGATCTTTCCAACGAGTATAAATATGCCTATGTTTATATATATTGTGATGCCTAAAACTATGAAATGATTATCAATCACCATCTGCAAATCGTCTGCTGTCAGTCACCATGTGGCGAGTGGCAGAAGGTGACTGACATAAGGCGAGTGGCATAAGGCAATTGGCATATGGTGAGTGGCATAAGGTGAGTGGCAAAAGGCAAGTAGAAAATGACAAGTGGCACAAGGTGAGTGGCACATGGCGAGTGGTAGAGGGTGACTGGCATATGGCAAGTGGCACATAGCGAGTGGCAAAGGGTGACTGGAAGATGGCAACTAATAATCATTTCATAAGTTTAGGCATCAAAATATATCCAAACATAGGCATATTTGTACTCATTGGAAATCTCTTTTTGATCCTGATCTAATGGTGGTGTTTTTATAAAGTTTTAGGATGATTTAATAGGTCAAAAGTTCCCCCAAAAATATTTATAATTTATGTGCAAATTTTTTGAAAATTCACCATATTTTGATAAATTTTTTGCAAAATTTTGAAAAATTTACCCCACAGTTTATACATGATTCACCTTGATTCACCCCAAATTTATAAATACTTTTTTGGTACTACCCCTTATGCATAACCCTACTTCTAGTTTTTGATCCACCAAGGTGGAAACCATACTTCCTAGGCCTCTCAAGAATTTCCTCCCCTTTATTCACAAGATGTCCTCTATTTATAAAGAAACTTCTCCACTCCTGAGCCAAATGGTGACTTTATTATTTTAACATTAAAAGATGCCTTGTGTCCATTAAGACATATCATGCCATGTGGAGGATGATTCAAAAAGTAAGAGAGGGTCCACATAAGGATAAGGTAGGTGGCCTTATTTTTGTTTTGTGCCCACATGCTACCACTTCCTCCCTAATTAAATATAGAGGGGAGAATCTCACTTTTCTCTCCACCAACCAACTTATGCCATGAGGGAGAATAAGATAGGCCTTTAGCATTAAATAATACTAGTGCCTAATTTGGTCCAATAAGAATTGGATATTTAATTGCATTCAAAATCAAATGCAATTAACCTAATCAAACATGATTAATTAAATTTTCATTATTTTTCCTCCTAAACCCTTCAAAATCCCTAAATTGGAATTTTATAGAATTCCTTAGGGTCTATGACCCCTTTCTATTGAGCATTAATTGATATTATGATCAATTAATATCATTTTGATAGGGTTTGAGGGTGACGAGTCATGACATATGCCCCCCCTTAGATTAAACATAGTCCTTTGTGTTTGAAAAATTACCTTAGTGAATATATGTATCTAAAAAACTATAATTTATCCTGCTATTTTACAATCTGAGTCATCAGATTTTTCTTAACTTTTAGCATCTCATCCTTGATGGTAAGCTTCATCTTCCATCCATGAGAGAACCTGGACCTGCAAAAATGTAATATATCAGTAGTACCATGTCCTTATAAACAACATCACATCCATTTTGCTTAACAAAAAGTATTGAAACATCATCATCAATACATAATCTCATCACAAATATTACAATTTTAAACCATCCATTATTGCACAAATACTAAATTTAAAGTATTGCAATAATAGAATTTGTAAAATGATGTTACACAGATATCATGAAATTATGCTTTTATACTATTTTAGATATAAAAGTCTTATTAATTTTATCAAAACTCCCACCAAGGAGTATCACAGTATAATTTGTTAACCCTTAACATGAGTTAACCTGATAAAATTAAGTGTCAACAAAGACACATCATAATTTCATAATCTCAATTTAGGATATTCACATATATCCTAATATGCATTTTGATAATTTTTTTACCAATCACCAGAGCATCCACCTAGATGTCTCCTGGTTTTCATCATTATAAAATCATGGAGAAGTCTCATACCTTCTCCAAGAATGGACACCAATCCATTCTTCAAATTCACTTAGTTTATTTTAATTAAATAAGTTTACTTTTCATGCTTATGAATACAACCAAAATCTATAAATCTATAAGTCACAAAAATTCATAATATACTATGAGTTTCACAATAAAAACTTTAAACTAGTTAAGTTCACACAATATTTCATTTCTACAATAGAAGTATATAATTCAAATGATCTCTAATTACAATTTTCCAAATCCCTTGGCATACTACACATACATATAGTCCCTAGAGTAGTGGCTTCAGATCTCAAGGTTGTTGTTCCTTGGATCTTTCACCAGTCGGATCTACACCTACATTACCAATTTGAGAAACTACTGGAGAAATTTCTTGAGAAGTAGCTTGACACCTCTATCGATTCTAACAATATCAGAAGCCATCATTCAAAGAGCATGTACCAATAGATTGGCTACCAAAAATAAGAGAATTATGAGATACACTATGGTGTTCATTTTTGAGATCATCAGTATTAATAGGGTAAACCCTAATACAAGCAGTAGGATATTCACTACCATGAATAATGGATAGGTTAATTCTATATCCAAATCTGAGATAAAATTTCTAGTTACAACTTTACACCATTTATCCATTCTGTGATGTTGGATTTATTACCTCAATTTCATTTGTTGGATAGTGTTTTGAGGTCTATTCATTTCCATAGATTTGCAGATCAATCATATTGAGTTATTTGATTCTTCTCCAGTTCCCAAGGAAGTAAATTCTTTCGATGTGCCATAGAAAATGTTATTATGACACACATGTCCTTCCATTATGGTTTCTAATTTGCATAACATCTCATCATTGACCCTTCGATGACTCCAACAGATATTTTCGTACATACTCATACAAGTATCATTTTCTTGATACTTTATTGTTTTGTTGAAAAAGTGGATGTATCACATGGTGTCATTACCATAAAGTGTGCCCATATTGACTTTATTATCATATGGTAGAATTATTAAGCATTTATTAGTTCATCTCGTATCATCTTGGACTAACTTATAACTTCGGTGTTCGGTTTAACATCGGTTTCATATGTGTAGTTTTCTATGTTTCAAATAACTGTTACAAAAATACACTCTAGTTTTCTTATGGGATTAATACCACATGCATTACATAGTGGTCAGTTCCTATTTTAAATAGCTTAGCACCCCTTATTACTTTCAACCACCACCCGGGTGGCTGGGTGCACACTTTTCTAAGGAGTCAAGATACTTAGGAATATTGGCAAAGCTACATGTGGTGGTGATACTTGGTATTCTAGAGCTTACATGGTGGAGTTCCCTAATACTCATGTCAGAGATGAGTTTGGAGATAGTTGAAGGATTTCCATGCTTAGATGTGAGGTTTCACCATCCTTGTTCTCCTCCAACATATCAGAGTTTCAGGTTCTGGTGTTGTCGGGCGACTTCTTCCGTCATCACACCATAACCTCTAATTGAAAAATCCAAAGTGTATTGTAACATTGATCAAAAATAAAAATAAATAAAACATTGTTTTGTTTATCTTTTGATATTGAATTTTCACTAGTTAGTTTTCAACTAACTTACATGGTCTAATTTTCACTTGTATCCCATAAGGTTTCACTTCTATACATGACTATAGTTATTTAAGTTATCCATAATAGTTTGACAATCATAATTCAAGTGATCCCTTAGTAAATATGAACCTTTGGTTCATACACACTTGTAAATAAGGAGTAGGTAAGTCAAAGGATGTAGATGTCGAGTAATTCCCCAAAAGAGTCTAAGGTACACTACTTAAAACCCATAGAAGGAGGGTTCACTTAGCTCTTCCACTTTTGAATGACTATGGATCTATTCATGGTAGAAAGGAACTCATACATAAGTAATCTTAAGTACTCACCTTGTCCTTACCAAGTGTGCATTGTTTAGAATTGTGGAATTTATGTTTTGAGTTTTCTTCTCAAGTTTTGTTTCATGCCCAAATATTTTGCTAACCTATATCTAACTAGAATCTATTAGTTAGCATGGTCTCTGATACCAATAGTAATAACCCCAACTGTTACTACTCATCCACTATTTTTTTAGAAATTTATATTTCATGAAGTAAGGACATAATCATGATCTAAGATAGAATCATTCCAATTGGATTGTAAGTTATCAAGGCAAATATCATCAAGAGATATTAAGACTTGATCAGAGTCACTCTTGAGTAGAAGTGATCAGCTTCTATGAAACCCTCATACCATTAGAGTATGAGAACGCTCACCAAAGCATTAGGTTTCATCCCTCACCAAAGGGAAATCGCCCTTCACCATACTGTCCACCAAGACCAGTATATAGGTGAATGCCTTGAATATGGAGAACCACACCAATGGAAATCCATCATAGATGAAGTAACCACACCAATGGTTATCATCAATCTTAGTTCCTACCCACATCTTCTCGATAGGACCACCAAGATAACAAAATCACTACACATGATCAAACTTACACAATCCTTGTATTGACCCTCTTAAGCAATATTAAATTTCCTTATACTTCTTAGGGCTTATTTTTCCACCTTTTTTTTAAGCATCCCTTTTGTTAAAAACAAGAATCAATTCATATTATTATAAAAGGACATTATTTGACCATAATGGGAGTACCTGTATAACATCATCACTACATAGTTGGACATTATGTGTATCATTTAGTAAGATTTGAATCTGGGTCTCCTCCCTTTTAATGTTGAGGAATCTAATCGGTTGAGCTATTTTCATTTGATAGCAAAATCTGTTGCAAGATACATTTTTATCATAATTTTTTTATTTCTTTCTTTCTTAAATATATTTTTCAATTTAGTGGAAGTGTTATGTTTTTACCATTAGTTCCTTAACATTATTTTGACTAAAAGATAAAATCTCACTTGACTAGTTGCCTTCTAAAATTTGAATTTTACCAAGATGAGGTTCAATACCATAATTCACTAATTTATTTGTTATCTGATTTTCTTCTCTATAAATATGCTCACACTTCCAAGAGATTGCCTTTAATAATAGATGAACATTAGCAATAATATTATTTTTTATCGGATCTTCACATCCATTTTTGTTAATAGCATTGATGATAATTTATGAATCCCCCTAAATTTAAATATATTTTCATCATTTTTCTACCACAATTTTAATCCCTACAAGAAGTAACTAAGCCTCTACATATTTGTTAGTTGAAGTTCCATATAATTTTGAATAAGTTAGGAGAAATTTGCCTTCTCTATTTTTTAAAAGACCACCTCCACCGGCTTTTTTTATATTTTCTTTAAAAACACCATCAAAATTAATTTTGATAAACTCAATTTTTAAATATATCCATTTTACTGTACATATCATTGTTGCATATGAATCTTCCATGTATGTTCAAATCCTATAGACAATTTATTAGCTCCCTTTGTTTACAATTGATACCTTGCGATAAGAACTATATTTATAAACATTTTAAAAGAAAGGCAATAATACAGTTCTAAACTTGAGCATGATTTTGAGATTTATTTTTAAAAATTCTGCTATTCCTTTCAAGCTATAAAGTCCAACAAATAATGGTAGGCCAATCCTCAAAATAATATGTAATGCTTTAGCTTTGAAATAAAAATCCAACCTTTAAAATATTTCAATGTTGATGGAGCTACCCATTATAATTTCATGCTTTTTTTAAAATAACCCCAAATGTTGTGAGCAAATGGATAATGAAGAAGTGAATGGTTTGATCTAAATTCTTTGCATATAAGGCACATCTAAAGGTTCCATGATATCCTCTTTTTTGTAGGCTCTCTCTTGTAATAATATTACTTTGAAGTGCAAACCAAATGAATGTTAAGGCCTTAGGGAGAGCCTCTAATGACCAAACATTCTTCCAAGAAAAATCTTTGAGAAAAAGAAATTTTAAATGTTCTAAATCCTTGTATTCCAACTTGATCGAGTATCCATCTTCCTTTGATAAATTAGACATCAACACATCCTATTGTGTAAAAATCGATAAATAAAAATTTTGAGGCATCTTTTGAAGTTCATCTGCAATTTGTTTGAGTTCCTTTCTTTCAACTAGGTTACTAAAATAAATTCATGATTATGATTTGGAGTTGTTACTGATAATAATGTAGTCTTTGATCTTTGGACCTTTATATTCTAGGCATGCTTGAGCCAATGGTTGCCATTTGAGTCAAAGATAAGAGGATAAGGCTTCAACCAAACATCAAACTAGAAATTTGCATAACTTCCCTCATTATTGACCATCTAATATGTTTCTTTATCAATTGTAAACTCTCTGATATAAATTTTTAAGTTGACGGTCCTTTAGGTAGATTTATTTTCCTAAATAATATCATTGCATCATGAGAACCTATATATTTTTGAGGTAATATTTTTGCCCAATTATTTCCTTGATCTCTAAATAATATCCACCCAATATTTGGTCCTAATGCCAAATTCATACTTCTACAATTCCATAAATCTACTCTTCCAATAGTCTTTCCTTTACAAAATCTATCCCACCTATAAATATGAAGCCTAAATTTTTACTCACAACCTTTCCATAGAAATCCTCTTTGAATTTTATCAATTTTTTATGCTATACCTATTGGTAATCTTGAGAGCAACATCATATAAATAGGGATGGATTACAATGTAGTCTTTATGAGTTGTAGCTTTCCTACCATGGTTAAGTACTTACCTTTCCAACCTCCCAAGCAAGCTTTCATTCTATCCAAAAAAGATACCAAATCTCCTTTTTATACCCAAGTAGGTTGATGGAAAAAAATATATTTTAAATCCTAATATATTCACAATAATTTGTTGTAAATCTAGGGTAATTTTGGTCACGAATTTACCTAATAATAAAATATATGCATCCTAGACTTGGTCAACATTGAAATGTCAAAGGAGAGAGATGTCCTTCAGGACAATCTCCAGAGAGGGTTGGTTCCCTTACTAATCTAATTTGGTTTAAAGCTTAGGGTAATAGGAAAGATATGGGAAATGACAAAAGGAATGGTAAATATGGCTATGAGCCAAAAACGTAAGATGAGGTTAAACTAGTAGCTAAGAAACCACATAAAATTTTAACAACATTTAACCGAAAGAATAACATAGAATCTGATCACAACTTGCAGAGATAACCTCCAGTTAGTATTTCAACATTCACTCTTCATAAGCAATCAAATTTAGGTGCAAAATTTAATCTATCTAACCAAGATATGAATTTAATAAAAATAACAAGCATAAAGCATACACATAAAGACTACTCCAGGAACCAAAATCAAACATCTTTCAATTAAGGTAGAAATTTCAACTCAAAGAGTTTTTCAGCAAAATGTCTATCCTCCCCCTTTACATCAAAATGCTTAGTATTTATAGAGGGTTGCACCTCTGTAATTAAATGCACATTAAAACAAAATATTGTCTAGTCAAGGATCAAACAATAGTAATTTCTCCTTAGCAATAGCAACAAACCAATTAGAAAATGCATTGGGAAACATCTAAAAAAAAATTCAAATCGTGAATCGAGGTTTTGGTGAAAATCATCGATTTAATTTCAATGCCCATGATGGTGCCTTGAAAATGAACACCCACCAAAGTGGACGACATTTCGAAATGAACAAGATTACATTGGAGTCAAGGGCTCAATACTTAAATTCAATAGTTTTTCAGTAGTGATCCCAGATATATCTATTGCGTTGCCATAGGAATTAATTCTATCAACTTTAATCCTTTCCCAAAGAATATCTACACTATAAACATAGGGGCAATGGTGTTTGCTTTTAAAATGAGCTTTCACTCAAAGTTTCCTTCAAAACGGGCCTTCATCTTCATTTCATCCAAACCATGCCCAAAATGGGCTTTCACCTAGATTTTTCCCGAAACTACATCCATCACACACTTAGAAAAAAATTCAACAAGTTTTTTAATGTGGAAAAAATGCTCAAAACGAATTTATGAATTTTGCTAGAAAAATTGTTTACATATTTCAAGTAAAATTTTACAAAATTTTAATGTGGTAAAAGTACCAAAATTTTTGGTAGCTCGTGGGGTATTCAACTCACCTAAATGCAATCGATCCTAGGCCTTTATTCATTGGGCTTAGAGTCTCCACTATCAGCTACATCTGATTACCTGCTACTTGTACTAACTTCTTTCTAATTTTTAAGATGTGATGTCGTAGATTCATACACTATAACTCCTTCGACCTAGGCATCCATACTAATCACCTCACAAACATTGAGTGCATCTATAATGTATCTAAAAGTTTCAACCTACTCCAGATCAATATAGTTCACCCTCTAGCTAAGATCCAGTAATCCAGACGTAATGAGGGTGAATTTCCTCATTAATGTTAGAACGTGTTCTTCAGTGATGGGCTTCTCTAAGTCATAAAATTTTGAGGCATCATCTAGGAAAACAATCCATAATATGTCCAGATACTTCTTTTCTAGAATATTTCCCTAATCATCAACGAAATTGGAGAAACCATCAACTGTGATTGTATCAAAGTAAACCAATGAAATACACTTCTCATGCTCAAATGTCTCTTGCAGCTTACGAGCTTCTTTAACCAGTTCCATCTTGGATAAATAACTATGCAGTGTGATCTTAGCATTTTTCCAAGTGTGGGCTATTTCCCTTAGTGGGTGGAATCAAAGATCCATTTGAGCCATTGCCTAGATGTAACAACCCCAATTGTTAATACTTATCCACTATTTTTTTTATAAATTTATCTTTCATAAAGGACAATCATGATCTAAGATAGAATCATTCCAACTGGATTGTAAGTTATAAAGGAAAATATCATAAAGAGATATTAAGACTTGATCAAAGTCACTCTTGAGTAGAAGTGATCAGCTTCTACGAAACCCTCATACCACCATAGTATGAGAACGTTTACCAAAATATTAGGTTTCATCCATCACGAAAGAGATATCACCCTTCACCACATGGTCCACCAAGACCAGTATATAGGTGAATACCTTGAAGATGGAGAACCACACCAATGAGAATCCATCATAGATGAAGTAACCACACTAATGGTTATCATCAATCTTAGTTCCTACCCACATCTTCTCGATGGGGCCACTAAGATAACCAAATCACTACACGTGATCAAAATTACACAATCCTTGGATTGATCATCTTAAGCAACATTAAATTTCTTTATACTTCTTAAGACTTATTTGTCAACCTTTTTTTCAAGCATCCCTTTTGTTAAATACATGAATCAATTTAGATTATTACAAAAGAAAATTATTTGACCATCATGGGAGTACCCACTCCTCATGTACATTCAATTCTTAATTCAGAATGTAAGGTATGACTTGGTTTACAACTCAAGTCCCAATTTCCTTTTCATGGGTTCCAACCCACTCCAAGTTTCAACTCAGTTCAATTCATTATTTGTTATCATAATGTTTTAGGTTATACCAACCACGAATGTTTATAAGATGGATATAATTCAATTAGTCCTTACAGAATATAATCCATTACTTTATGATTATTGAGACTAGCACACATGAGATATCCAATTGAGCAAGATTTATATTCCATTACATTCTACTTTATGAATCCATAAAACTATTGAATACATAAAGTGCTAGTTGTTGAAAGGTAAAACTAGT
The DNA here is from genome assembly GCA_028583015.1 of Wollemia nobilis. Lineage (NCBI taxonomy): Eukaryota > Viridiplantae > Streptophyta > Pinopsida > Araucariales > Araucariaceae > Wollemia > Wollemia nobilis. The sequence continues at coordinate 20,771 of JAQPPZ010011379.1, forward strand.
TAATTACATCATTCATAATTACCCATTACATTCCAAAAAGTAAATGACATAATCGTATATCATTAAATCATCAACATATTAAAGTCAAACATACATTCCTTGCATCATATTTTAATAAATGTACACATTGACATAATATAATAATTGCATAACTATTTCATCAAGCATTTAACCATCTCATCCACTTATATCATTTTTATTTTGAAGTAAAAGCAATATGCACAAGATTTAACAAATCAAGCACTTTAAATAACACAAGTAAATGACACATTTTTTATCCTGGTAACCCTCATAGGGAATAAACCCAACCTACAAAGTATGTTCTTTCCTCATATTCATAAACTTAAGATATCAAATGTTACAAATATAGAAGGGTCACTACGGATCCCTTTCAATCAATTATACAAGTCAGGGAATACAACTGTTCCTTTTCAAGTTCATGATGCAATTAAGGAATTTCCTATTTCCTTTATCTAAGACATCATTATAACATTAAGGTATTTCCCATATCAATAAGGAATCCATCAGTTCCTTTAAAATTTATGATGAAATTAAGGAATCTACTAATTCCTTTCTCTAAGCCATATTAGAATTTATAATATCTTATATATGTTTATGATAATAATTGGATCCATATTTTAAAAAATTCTCATCGAATTTAGAGGAAACCCTATAAATTCCCTCAAGAATGAATTTTCAAATTCGTTCTTCATGATTGATTCACAATCAATCCTTTGTATAATGAATTTAAAGTCCCAAAACTTTAAATACATAAACATTCGTTCCTTCAAATATCATAATGAAAGTAAGGAATTTCCTAATTCCTTATTTGAGTTAAATTATTTTAACCCCAATTAATCTTAAGTATACTTTTTTTTTTTTTTTAAAGCGAAAAAACCCTTTTTGGGGCCGCCTTGGTCTGAGAGACCACGAACAGGGGGTTCTACACCGTCAATTCACCCGGAGTCGCACCCGACCCTGCCCGCACCAATATTATCAATTGGATTTTGGATACCAATTCAGCTTTTTGGTAGGGTGGAGATTTGAACCTAGGACCTCCCTTGGAAGATTGCCCTCTCCTCTCCAAATCACCTACAACACCTAGGTTCAATCTTAAGTATGCCTATTATAGCAAATTTTCTACCAAATAATCCTCAATGAATTTTGATAGCTTCATTTCTTTCAAAAGGAAGTTCTCTAGTTTTTAAATAAAATATTCCATATCCTTTATAAGGGTTTACCTTTGATTTCCTAAGGTAGTAATTCATTTCTATGGGTAGATATTCTAATTCAATGATTAGCTTCATAAAGGCTATCAATCACTATACCAAAGGCTAAAGGTTAATTCGTTAACCTTTATTAGCCCGACCTGTAATTATTACAAATGGTTGTTTAGGAGTGGTTGTCGTCACTTCTTCGCAAATAGACCCACAAAAAGGGGGTTTTAATTCACGTGATTGGCGACTATGATTCATTTATTCAAGGTATATGAATTAAAATTTAGGATCGATCAACTTGGCTAGATACTACCCCACTAGTGTCTAGTCTAAAGTATTAGGCCTAGCCTTTAGGCTACCAAACGACCACTTTATGGTTATTAAATTAGTGGAGGCTTCCCCTATAAGATTTGCCTCAAAGCTACTATGCTAACTATGTGGGATAAATGTGTTCCAAAAAATTTAAACATACCAATACTTCCCCACCTAGGAAGTAGGAAAACATAACATCCAACAGTGTCTACATAACTCATGTCGATAAGGGATAAAGGCTTCAAATATCCACTAAGATTTGAAATTGACCATGAGGTAGGGTTCTATGAAGCCTACAGATTGGATTTTAGTTGTCCAGTTGAGTGCTCGAATATTGAATACCTTGCATTTGAGTAAACCTAAAGGTTAAAATCCTAAAGTGTAAATATTTAGTACTAAAGGGAAATAGATTTTTCCCTTTTTGGAGGCTGCTCAAGCATAGATATTATGATTGTGTCTTTGTGCATTGTTGCAATTCAACTAGGGGAAGCATTGTAGGTGCTATAATTCTCTTGATAGTTCGATTATGAAATGATGGCTAAACTTTAGACATTGGCCTTCTTTGAGATATCTAACAACATGGCAAGTGGTGCTTTAGACAGATTTTTATACTAGCAAGGTTAAAATTTTTGGCTACAGTATCATTTGGTGAGGCAGAGCGTTTCACAAAAACCTTTAGCACAAAATGGGCACAAGTAAAACCCTCAAATGCCATCAAAGATATCTAAAACACTTGGTAACTACAGGTGTAAATTCTTGAAGGAGTATTAAATTGAAATGCTCGACTGTCTATTCTTGATTGCAGTCACAATGATAGAGGAATTTCTATCACATAGGAACATCTATCAGTGATCTGAGATGACGATAGAAATAGGGGTTCCATAGTACCATTGTCTTGTTGGGTTATGGATGGACTAATACGTGTAAGCCTCCTTATAAAAATTAAACCAAGGCTATTGAAATGGTAAAAATCGATGACAACGAAGTCTAGATATGCAAGGCAGAGAATCCCAATCTTAAACTTGCTCACAAAGAGTTTATAGTCGTAGAAGCCAATAAATCAAGCACAAAAAATGAATTTGAACAACATAGAAGGCTTAACGATGTAGATTAAAGTATTAATAAGATATATGCTATCATAGGGACTATTTCATAAATTGAAGATACAACATCGAGTTGCAAAGACCGATTATAATTAAAAAATTTCATAATATCCCACATGTCTTGGATTTAAAACCTAATACACCATAAAGGTTTTTTCACACTTGTTGGAAGGTAACCACAAAACGGTGGCCATAGGCGCACTGCTGGTGGTGGTGAACCTTCAGGTTGCTGAGTGGATATTTTTCAATGGTTCAATTTCATTTAGGGTTTCCCAATGCTAGTTGAGTATGGTTGGTTTACTTTGTTAAGGCTTCTCTATCCTAGTTTGACTTCCTAGGATAAACCATCTTTTTAACACTTGCATATAATAGTTTAAACCTACTCTAATAATTATGCAAATTATTTGGTTAATACAAAGGTTCAATGGTATCTAATTGGGTATTCACAAGGAATCTCCAAAGAACCAGTTGATATAAGATAATCAAAAGAACTAAGTTCAGCAATTTTAAATAGACATCATTACATTCCTTTTATACATAAAAATGTAAAGAAAGAGGAATGGTCCAACCTAATTTGTCTTCAAGTGTCTTTCAACTCCAAGAATTCTCCACTATCTTCTAAGACTCTAGTACTTAGTTCACCATTCTCTGAAGGATGACTTTTCGTTAAACTCTTCTTGCTCGACTCCTTCAAGCCTCCCAAGATTACTTCTTTCTACAACTAGAAAATCTCTCAAGCCTTCTGGTCAGGGTTTTGCATAGTGGTGAATTTCACAATTTAGCGCGAATATTTAGATTTTAAAAATGTTAATTTTATGAATTTTGGGACCATAGAGGTCGGCCCATTCGCCCAAAAATTTTGGGATCCATTTTTTTAAGGGTAAATTTGCCTCATTTTCATAAGGTTTCCCACCTAATTTTCACCCTAAATTTATTAAAAATAAAAAATATCCCGCCCAATTTGTCCCTTGTACCTAATTATATATAGCTAACCCTAACAGTGACTCTCATACAATTGCAACATTATTTTTTCGGATAGCGAGCGATACAAAGTAGACGATTGACAAAACATGAGTCCACGACTGATAAAATATGACTAATGGAAGGTGAGTGGCAGAAGGTGAGTGGCATAAGGCGACTGGGATAATGCGATTGGCATAAGGTGACTAGTCGAAGGCAATGGGTAGAAGGCAAGTGGCAGAAAGTGAGTGGTAGAAGGTGACTAGCATAAGGTGAGTGGCATAAGGTGACTGGCATATGGCGAGTGGCACAAGGCAAGTGGTAAAAGGCAAGTGGTAGATGATGAGTGGGAAAAGGTGAGTGGTACATGGTGAGTGGCACATGGCAAGTGGTATAATGCGAGTGGTAGATAGCAAGTGGAAGATGGTGAGTGGTAGAGGGTGACTGGTAGATGGAAACTGATAATCATTTCATAATTTTAGGCATCAAAATATATCTAAAAATAGGCACATTTGTACTCATTGGAAAGATCTTTTCAAGCATGATCTAATGGTGGTATTTTTATGAAGTTTGAATATGATTTAATAGGTCAAAAGTGGTCCCAAATATGGTGGTGAGGAGGTAATGTCATTTTGAGGTATATTTTGACCTACTAAATCATCTCAAAACTTCATAAAAATACCACCATTAGATCGGGCTTGAAAAGAGCTTTCCAATGAGTATAAATATACCTATGTTTGGATATATTTTGATGCCTAAAACTATGAAAGGATTGTCAGTCACCATCTGCAAGTCACTTTCTACCAGTCACCATGTAGCGGGTGGCAGAAGGCGACTGGCATAAGGTGAGTGGCATATGGCAAGTGTCAAAAGGTGAGTGGCAAAAGGTGAGTGGCAGATGGAAAGTGGCATAAGGTGAGTGGCACATAGCGAGTGGCACATGGCGAGTGGCACAAGGCAAGTGGCATATGGCAAGTGGAAAATGGTGACTAATAATTATTTCATAGTTTTAGGCATCAAAATATATCTAAACATAGGCATGTTTGTACTCGTTGGAAAAATATTTTCAATCCAGATCTAATGGTGGTATTTTTATGAAGTTTTAATATGATTTAATAGGTAAAAAGTAATCCCAAATATGGTGGTGAGGAGGTAATATCATTTTGAGATATATTTTGACCTACTAAATCATTTTAAAACTTCACAACAATACAACCATTAGATCGGGCTTGCAAAAATATTTCCAACGAGTATAAATATGCCTATATTTGGATACATTTTGATGCTTAAAACTATGAAATGATTGTCAATCACCATCTGTCAGTAACCTTCTACTAATCGCCATGTGGCAAGTGGGAGAAGGCAACTAACATAAGGTGAGTGGCATAAGGTGACTAGTATATGGTGAGTGGCACAAGGTGAGTGGCAAAAGGCGAGTGGTAGATGGTGAGTGGGACAAGGCAAGTGGCACATGGCGAGTGGTACAAGGCGAGTGGCACATGGTGAGCGACAGATGGTGAGAGTCAGAGGGCGACTGAAATATGGTGATTGATAATCATTTCATTATTTTTGGCATCAAAATATATCTAAACATAGTCATTTTTGTACTCGTTGGAAAGATCGTTTCAAGCTCGATCTAATGGTGGTATTTTTATGAAGTTTGAATATTATGTAATAGGTCAAAAGTGATCCCAAAGATGGTGGTGAGGAGGTATTATCATTTTGAGGTAGATGTTTACTTATAAAATTATCTCAAAACTTCATAAAAATATCATCATTAGATCAGGGTTGAAAAGAGCTTTCCAACAAGAATAAATATGACTATGTTTGGATATGTTTTTATGCCTAAAACTATGAAATGATTATCAATCACCATCTATTAGTCACCTTCTACCAGTCACCATGTGGCAAGTGGTAGAATGCGACTAACATAAGGTGAGTGGCATAAGGCGACTGGCATATGGTGAGTGGCATAAGGCAAGTGGCAAAAGGCAAGTGGCAGATGGTGAGTGGCACAAGGCGAGTGGCACAAGGCGAGTGGCACATGGTGAGCAGCAGATGGCGAGTGGTAGAGGGCAACTAGTAGATGGCGATCGATAATCATTTCACAATTTTAGGCATCAAAATATATCTAAACATAAGTATGTTTGTACTCATTGGAAATATCTTTTCAAGCCCAATCTAATGTCATTTTGAGATGAAAATCTACCTCAAAATGACATTACCTCCTCACCATAAAAATACCACCATTAGATTAGGCTTGAAAAGCTCTTTCTAATGAGTATAAACATGCCTATGTTTAGATATATTTTTATGCCTAAAACTATGAAATGATTATTAGTTTCCATCTACTAGTCACCCATTACCACTCGCCATCTGCCACTCCCCCATGTGCCACTCACCATGTGCCACTCGCCATTTGCCACTCCCCCATGTGCCACTCACCATGTGCCACTCACCTTGTGCCACTTGCCACTTGCCATTTGCCACTCGCCTTTTGCCACTCGTCTTGTGCCACTCGCTATATGTCACTTACCTTATGCCACTCACCTTATGTCAATCACCTTCTGCCACGCGCCACATGGTGATTGGTAGAAAGCGGCTAGTAGATGGTGACTGACAATCCTTTCATAGTTTTAGGCATAAAAGTATCTCCAAACATAGAAATATTTATACTTATTGGAAAGTTATTTTCAAGCCCAATCTAATGATGGTATTTTAATAAAGTTTCGATATGAATTAGTAGGTCAAACTCTACCTCAAAATGAATATACCTCCTCACCACAATCTTTGGGATCACGTTTGACCTATTAAATCATATTCAAACTTCATAAAAATACCACCATTAGATCAGGCTTGAAAAGATCTTTCCAATGAGTACAAACATACCTATGTTTAGATATATTTTGATGCTTAAAACTATGAAATGATTATCAATTGCCATCTTCTAGTCACCCTTTGCCACTCGCCATCTACCACTCGCCATGTGCCACTCACCTTGTACCACTTGCCATTTGCCACTTGCCTTTTTCCACTCGTCTTGTGCCACTTGCCATATACCACTTGCCTTATGCCACTCGCCTTATGTCAATCACCTTCTGCCACTCGTCACATGGTGAATGGCAGAAGGCAACTACCTTATGGTGATTGACAATCATTTCATAGTTTTAGGCATCATAATATATCCAAACATAGGTATATTTATACTCGTTGGAAATCTCTTTTCAAGCCCAATCTAATGGTGGTATTTTAATGAAGCTTTTAGATGATTTAGTATGTCCAATTCTACCTCAAATGACATTATCTCCTAATCATAATTTTTGGGATCACTTTTGACCTATAAAATCATATTCAAACTTCATAAAAATACCACCATTAGATTGGGCTTGAAAATAGCTTTCCAACGAGTATAACTATGCCTATGTTTGGATATATTTTGATGCCTAAAACTATCAAATGATTGTTAGTCACCATCTGCCAGTCACCTTCTGCCAGTCACCATGTGGCGAGTGGCAGAAGGCAACTGGCATAAGGCAAGTGATATAATATGACTAGCATCTGGCGAGTGGCAAAATATGAGTGGCACATGGCGAGTGGCACATGGCAAGTGGTAGAGGGTGATTGGTAGATGGCGACTGATAATCATTTTACAATTTTAGGCATCAAAATATATTTAAACATAAGCATGTTTGTACTCGTTGAAAATATCTTTTCAAACTCGATCTAATGATGGTATTTTATGAAGTTTGAATATGATTTAATAGGTCAAAATCAATCCCAAAGATAGTGGTGAGGAGGTATTATCATTTTGAGGTAGATTTTGAATTATTAAATCATCTAAAAACTTCATAGACATATCACCATTAGATCAGGCTTTAAAAGAGCTTTTCAACGAGTATAAATATACATATGCTTAGATATATTTTGATGCCTAAAACTATGAAATGATTGTCAATCACCATTTGTCAATCACCTTCTACCAGTCACCATGTGGTGAGTGGCAGAAGGTGATTGACATAAGGTGACTGGCATAAGGCGACTGGCATATGGCGAGTTGCATAAGGTGAGTAGCAAAAGGCAAGTGGTAGATTGTGAGTGGTACAAGGCGAGTGGCACATGGCGAGTGGCACAAGGCGAGTGGCACATGGTGAGTGGTATATGGCGAGTGGTAAATGGCAACTGGTAGATGGCGACTGATAATCATTTCGCAAGTTTAGGCATTAAAATATTTTTAAACATATGCATGTTTATTCTTGTTGAAAATATCTTTTCAAGCTTGATCTAATGGTGGTATATTTATGAAGTTTGAATATGATTTAATAGGTCAACGTGATCCTAAATATGGTGGTGAGGAGGTAATGTCATTTTGAGATAGATTTTAACCTATTAAATCATCTCAATTTTTTTAAAAAATACCACCATTAGAGCAGGCTTGAAAATATCTTTCCAATGAGTATAAATATGCCCATGTGGCGAGTGGTAGAAGACGACTGACATAAGGTGAGTGGCATAAGGTGACTAGCATATGGCGAGTGGCACAAGGCGAGTGGCAAAAGGCAAGTGGTAGATGGCGAGTGGAACAAGGTGAGTGGTACATGGAAAGTGAAACATGGTGAGTGGCATAAGGCGAGTGGCACATAGCGAGTGGCAGATGGCGAGTGGCAGAGGGCGACTCACAAATGGCCACCAACAATAATTGCATAGTTTTAGGAATCATAATATATCCAAACATATGCATATTTATATTCATTGGAAAGATCTTTTCAATTCCAATCTAACAGTGGTATTTTTATGAAGTTTGAATATGATTTAATAGGTCAAAAGTGATTCTAAATATTATGGTGAGGAGGTAATATCATTTTGAGGTAGCTTGTGACCTAAGAAATCATCTCAAAAATTCATAAAAAAATACCACCATTAGACTCGGGCTTGAAAAGAGCTTTCCAACGAGTATAAATATGCCTATGTTTGGATATATTTTGATATTGAAAACTATGAAATGATTGTCAATAACCATCTATCAGTCACCTTCTGTTAGTTGGCATGTGGCGAGTGGTAGAAGACAACTAGCATAAGGCGTGTGGCATAAGGCAACTGGCATATGGTGAGTGGCACAAGGAAAGTGGTAAAAGGTGAGTGGCAAATGGCAAGTGGCACAAGGCGAGAGGCACATCGTAAGTGGCACATGGTGAGTGGCACAAGGCGAGCAGCAGATGGCGAGCGGTGGAGGGCGACTAGCAGATGTTGATTGATAATCATTTTACAATTTTAGGCATCAAAATATATCTAAAAATAGGTATGTTTGTACTCGTTGAAAAGATATTTTCAAGCCCGATCTAATGGTGGTATATTTATGAAGTTTGAATATTATTTAATAGGTCAAAATTGATCTAAAATATAGTGGTAAGGAGGTATTATCATTTTGAGGTAGATTTTGACCTACTAAATTATCTAAAAACTTCATAAAAATATCACCATTAGATCGGGATTGAAAAGTTCTTTTCAATGAGTATAAATATACCTATGTTGGATATATGTTGACGCCTAAAACTATGAAATGATTATAAATCACCATTTTTTAGTCACCTTCTGCCAGTCACCATGTGGCGAGTGGCAAAAGGCAACTGACATAAGGTGAGTGGCATAAGGTGATTGGCATATGGTGAGTGGCACAAAGTGAGTGGCAAAAGGCAAGTGGCAGATGGCAAGTGGCACAAGACGAGTGGCACATGGTGAGTGGCACATGGCGAGTGGCACAAGGCGAGTGGCACATGGTGAGCGATAGATGGTAAGTGGTAGATGGCAAGTGGTAGAGGGTGACTTGCAGATGGTGAGTGGCACATTATGAGCACAATCTACCAATCACCCTATGCCACTCACCATTTTCCAATCATCCTCTACCACTCACCATCTGCCACTCGCCATGTGCCACTCGCCTTGTACCACTCGCCATGTGCCACTCGCCATGTGCCACTCGCCTTGTGCCACTCGCCATGTGCCACTCACCATGTGCCACTCACCTTGTGCCACTCACCATATTACCACTCACCTTTTACCACTCACCTTGTGCCACTCGCCATATGTCAATCGTCTTCTACCACTCATCGCATGGCGATTGGTAGATGGTGATTGATAATCATGTCATAGTTTTAGGTATCACAATATATCTAAACATAGGCATATTTATACTTTTTGGAAAGCTCTTTTCAAGCCTACTATAATGGTGGTATATTTATGAATTTTTGAGATGATTTAATAGGTCCAAATCTACCTCAAAATGACATTACCTCCTCCTCACCATCTTTAGGATCACTTTTGAATTATTAAATCATATTCAAACTTCATAAATATACCACCATTAGATCAAGATTGAAAAGATATTTCTAACGAGTATAAACATGCCTATGTTTAGATATATTTTAATGCCTAAAATTATGAAATGATTATCAGTCGCCATCTTCTAGTTGCCCTCTACCACTCGCCATCTGCCACTCACCATGTGCCACTTGCCTTATACCACTCGCCATGTGCCACTCACCATGTGTCGCTCACCTTATGCCACTTTCCATCTACCACTTGCATTTTGCCACTCACCTTGTACCACTTGCCATATGCTAGTTACCTTATGCCACTCGCCTTATGTAAGTCGCCTTCTGACGTTCGCCACATGGTGACTGGCATAAGGCAACTAGCAGATGGTGATTGATGATCATTTCATAGTTTTAGGCATCAAAATATATCCAAACATATACATATTTATACTCATTAGAAAGCTCTTTTAAATCTTGATCTAATGGTTGTATTTTAATGAAGTTGTGAGATAATTTAGTAGATCCAAATATACCTCAAAATGACATTACCTCCTCACCACCATCTTTGGGATCACTTTTGACCTATTAAATCATATTCAAACTTCATAAACATACCACCATTACATCGGGCTTGAAAATATCTTTCCAATGCATACAAATATGCCTATGTTTAGATATATGTCGATGCCTAAAACTATGAAATAATTATCAATCACCATCTGTCAATCACCCTCTGCCACTCGCCATCTACCACTCACCATGTGCCACTCACCTTGTGCCACTCGCCATGTGCTACTCACCATGTGCCACTTGCCTTGTGCCACTTACCATATGCCACTTTATACCACTCACCATATGCTAGTCGCCTTATGCCACTTGTCTTATGCGAGTTACCTTCTGCCACTCGCCACATGGTGATTGGTAGAAGGCAACTAGCAAATAGTGACTGGATAATAATTTCATAGTTTAGGCATCATAATATATCTAAACATAGGCATATTTATACTCGTTGGAAAGCTATTTTTAATCTTGATCTAATGATGATATTTGTATGAAGTTTGAATATAATTTCATAGGCCAAAAGTGATCCCAAATATGGTGGTGAGGAGGTATGTCATTTTGAGGTAAATTTTGACCTACTAAGTCATCTCAAAAAATCATTAAAATACCACCATTATAGTGGGCTTGAAAAGAGCTTTCCAACGAGTATAAATATGCCTATGTTTGAATATATTTTGATGCCTAAAACTATGAAATGATTGTCAATCACCATCTGCCAGTTGCCTTCTACTAGTCACCATGTGGCAAGTGGTAGAAGGCGATTGACATAAGGCAAGTGGCATATGGATAGTGGCACAAGGCAAGTGGCAAAAGGCAAGTGATATATGGTGAGTGACACAAGGTGAGTGGCACATGGTGAGTGGCAGAGGGTGACTGATAATCATTTCATAGTTTTAGGCATTAAAATATATCTAAACATAAGCATGTTTGTACTCTTTGGAAAGATATTTTCAATCTTGATCTAATTATGGTTTTGTTATGAAGTTTGAATATGATTATAGGTCAAAAGTGATCCCAAATATGGTGGTGAGGAGGTAATGTCATTTTGAGGTAGATTGTGACCTACTACATCATCTCAAAACTTCATTAAAATACCACCATTAGATCGAGCTTGAAAAGATATTTTTAGCAAGTATAAATATGCCTATGTTTGGATATATTTTGATGTCTAAAACTATGAAATTAATCACCTTTTGTTAGTCGCCTTCTGCCAGTCACCATGTGGCGAGTGGTAGAAGGTGACTAACATAAGGCTAGTGCCATATGGCAAGTGGCACAAGGCGAGTGGCAAAAGATGAGTGGTGGATGGCGAGTGGCACAATGCAAGTGGCACATAGCAAGTGGCACATGGCAAGTGGCACATGGCGAGTAGCACAAGACGAGTGGCATATGGAGTGTGGCAAATGGCGAGTGGTAGAGGGTAATTGGCAAATGGCAACTAATAATCATTTCATAGTTTTAGGCTTCAAAATATATCTAAACATAGACATATGTGTACTCGTTGAAAAGATATTTCCAAGCCCGATCTAATGGTGGTATTTTTGATGAAGTTTTGAGATGGTTTAAATAGGTCATAATTTACCTCAAAATGACATTATCTCCTCACCACCATCTTTGGGATCACTTTTGATCTATTAAATAATATTCAAACTTCATTTCCAATTAGATAGGTATGTTTGTACTCATTGGAAAGATCTTTTCAAGCCTGATCTAATATCATTTTGAGATAAAAATCTACCTAAAAATAGCATTACCTCCTCACCATAAAAATAACATCATTATATCAGGCTTGAAAAGATCTTTCCAATGAGTACAAACATGCCTATGTTTAGATATATTTTGATGTTTAAAATTGTGAAATGATTATTAGTTGCCATCTACCAATCACCCTCGGCCACTCACCATCTACCACTCACCATCTACCACTCGCCATGTGCCACTTACCATGTGCCACTTGCCATGTGCCACTCACCTTGTGCCACTCGTCGCATGGCGACTAGCAGAAGGTGACTGACAAATGGTGATTGACAATCATTTCATAGTTTTAGGCATCACAATATATCCAAACATAGGCATATTTATCCTCATTGGAAATCTCTTTTCAATCCTAATCTAATGGTGATATTTTTATGAAGTTTTAAGATAATTTAGTAGGTCAAAATCTACCTCAAAGTGACAATACCTCCTCAACACCATCTTTGAGATCACTTTTGACCTATTAAATCATATTCAAACTTCATACAAATACCACCATTACATCGGGATTGAAAAGATCTTTCCAATGAGTACAAATATACCTATGTTTAGATATATGTTGATGCCTAAAACTATGAAATGATTATCAGTTGCCATCTGCCAGTCGCCCTCTGCCACTCACCATCTGCCACTCACCATGTTCCACTCGTCGTGTGCCACTCGCCATGTGCCACTAACCTTGTGCCACTCGCCATCTGCCACTCACCTTTTACCACTCACCTTGTGCCACTCGCCATATGCCAGTTGCCTTATGCCACTCACTTTATGTCAATCGTCTTCTACTGTTCACCACATGATGATTGGTAGAAGGCGATTGGCAGATGGTGATTGATAATCATTTCATAGTTTTAGACATCATAATATATCTAAACATAAGCATATTTATACTCATTGAAAATATATTTTCAATCCTGATCTAATTGTTGTATTTTAATGAAGTTGTGAGATGATTTAGTAGGTCAAAATCTACCTCAAAATGACATTACCTCCTCACCACCATCATTGGGATCACTTTTGACCTATTAAATCATATTCAAACTTTATAAAAATACCACCATTACATCAAGCTTGAAAATATATTTCCAATGAGTACAAATATGACTATGTTTAGATATAATTTTATGCCTAAAATTGTGAAATGATTATCTGTTTCCATCTGCCAATCACCCTCTGCCACTTGCCATCTACCACTCACCTTGTGCCACTCGCCATGTGCCACTCGCCATGTGCCACTCACCTTATGCCACTTGCCATCTTCCACTTGCCTTTTGCCACTCACCTTGTGCCACTAGCCATATACCACTAGCCTTATGCCACTTGCCTTACGTCAGTCACCTTTTGCCACTCACCACAGGGTGACTGGCAGAAGGCGACTAGTAGATGGTGATTGACAATCATTTCATAGTTTTAGGCATCAAAATATATCCAAACATAGGCATATTTATACTCATTGGAAATATCTTTTCAAGCTCGATCTAATGGTGGTATTTTTATAAAGTTTTGAGATGATTTAGTAGGTCACAATCTACCTCAAAATGACATTACCTCCTCACCACTATCTTTGGGATCACTTTTGACCTATTAAATCATATTCAAACTTCATAAAAAAACAATAATTAGATCAATCTTGAAAATATCCTTACAAAGAGTACAAACATACCTACGTTTAGATATATTTTAATACCTAAAACTATGAAATGATTATCAGTTGCCATCTGCCAATCACCCTCTGCCACTCGCCATCTGCCTCTCACCATGTGCCACTCGCCTTATGCCACTCGCCATGTGCCACTCGCCATGTGCAACTTGCCTTGTGCCACTCGTCTTTTGCCACTCACCATATGCCACTTGCCTTATGCCACTCACCTTATGTCAATCGCCTTCTACCATTCGCCACATGGCGACTGGCAGAAGGCAACTAGAAGATGGTGATTGACAATCATTTTATAGTTGTAGGCATCAAAATATATCCAACCATAGGTATATTTATACTCATTGGAAATCTCATTTCAAGCCCAATATAATTGTGGTATTTTAATAAATTTTTGAGATGATTTAGTAGGTCAAAATTGACCTTAAAATGACATAACCTCCTCACCACCATATTTGGGATCACTTTTGTCCTATGAAATCATATTCAAACTTCATAAAAATACCACCATTAGATAGGGCTTGAAAAGAGCTTTCTAATGAGTATAAATATACCTATGTTTGAATATATTTTTATGCCTAAGACTATGAAATGATTATCAGTCACTATTTACCAGTCGCCTTCTGCCAATCACCATGTGGCGAGTGGTAGAAGGCAACTGGCATAAAGTGACTAGCATATGGCGAGTGGCATAAGGCAAGTGGCAAAAGGTGAGTGGTAGATGGTGAGTGGCACATGGTGAGTGGCACAAGGCGAGTGGCACATGGCGAGTGGCACAAGGCGAGTGGCACATGGCGAGTGGCACATGGCGAGTGGCACAAGGCGAGTGGCAGATGGTGACTGATAATAATTTCATAGTTTTAGGCATCAAAATATATCTAAATATAGGCATATTTGTACTCATTGGAAAGATCTTTTCAAGCCCGATGTAATGGTTGTATTTTTATGAAGTTTGAATATGATTTAATAGGTCAAAAGGGATCCCAAATATGGTGGTGAGGAGGTAATATCATTTTAAGGTAGATTTTGACCTAATAAATCATCTCATAAATTTATTAAAATATAACCATTATATCAAGCTTGAAAAGAGCTTTCCAATGAGTATAAATATGCTTATGTTTGGATATGTTTTGATGCCTAAAACTATAAAATGATTGTCAATCACCTTTTGCCAGTCACCATGTGGTGAATGGTAGAAGGTGACTGACATAATACAAGTGGCATAGGGCAACTGGCATATGGAAAGTTGCATAAAGTGAGTGGTAAAATATGAGTGGTAGATGGCAAGTGGCACAAGGCGAGTGGCACATTGTGAGTGGCACATGGTGAGTAGCGCATGGCGAGTGGCACAAGGCGAGCAGCACATGATGAGTGGCATATGGTGAGTGGCAAAGGGCAACTGACAAATGGTGACTGATAATCATTTCACAAAATTAGGCATCAAAATATATCTAAAAATAGACATGTTTGTACTTGTTGGAAATATATTTTTAAGCCTAATCTAACAGTGGTATTTTTATGAAGTTTGAATATGATTTAATAGATCAAAAGTGATCCTAAAGATGGTGGTGAGGAGGTAATGTCATTTTGAGGTAGATTTTGACCTACTAAATCATCTCAAAACTTCAAAAAAAATACCACCATTAGAGTAGCCTTGAAATGAGCTTTCCAATGAGTATAAATATGCCTATGTTTGGATATATTGTGATGCCTAAAACTATGAAATGATTTTCAATCACCATCTGCCAGTCGCCATGTGGCAGAAGGCGATTGACATAAGGCAAGTAGCATAAGGCAACTGCCATATGCCAAGTGGCATAAGGCGAGTGGAAAAATGCGAGTGGTAGATGGCGAGTGGCATAAGGTGAGTGACACATGGCGAGTGGTACATGGTGAGTGGCACAAGGCGAGTGGCACATGGCAAGTGGTAGATGGTGAGTGGTAGAGGGTAATTGGAAGATGGCAACTGACAATCATTTCATAAATTTAGGCATCAAAATATATCCAAACATAAGCATATTTGTATGTGTTGGAAAGCTCTTTTCAAGTTTGATCTAATGGTGGTGTTTTTATAAAGTTTTAGGATGATTTAATAGGTCAAAAGTGCCCCCAAAAATATTTATAATTTATGTGCAAAATTTTTTAAAATTCACCATATTTTGATAAATTTTCTACAAAATTTTGAAAATTTATCCCCATAGTTTATACTTGATTTGCCCTAAATTTAAAAATACTTTTTCGGTACTACCCCTTATGCATAACCCTGCTTCTAGTTTTTGATCCACCAAGGTGGAAACCATACTTCCTAGGCCTCTCAAGAATTTCCTCCCCTTTATTCACAAGATGTCCTCTATTTATAGGGAAACTTATCCACTCCTTAGCCAAATGGTGGCTTTATTATTTTAACATTAAAATATGCCTTGTGTCCACTAAGACATATCATGCCATGTGGAGGGTGATTCAAAAAGTAAAAGAGGGTCCACATAGGGATAAGGTAGGTGGTCTTATTTTTGTTTTTTGTCCACATGCTACCACTTCCTCCCTAATTAAATATAGAGGGAAGAATCTCACTTTTCTCTCCACCAACCAACTTATGCCATGAGGGGGAATAAGATAGGATTTTAGCATTAATTAATACTAGTGCCTAAATTGGTCCAATAAGAACTAGATATTTAATTACACTCAAACTCAAAATGCAACTAACCTAATCAAACATGATTAATTAAATTTTCATTATTTTTCCTCCTAAACCCTTCAAAATCCCTAAATTGGAATTTTGTAGAATTCCTTAGGGTCTATGACCCCTTTCTATTGAGCATTAATTGATCCCATGATCAATTAATATCCTTTTGATAGGGTTTGAGGGTGACGAGTCATGACATACCCCCCCTTAGATTAAACATAGTCCTCTGTGTTTGAACAATTACCTTAGTGAATATATGTATCTAGAAAAGCTAGAATTTATCCTGCTATTTTACAATCTGAGTCATCAATTTTTTCTTAACTTTTAGCATCTCATCCTTGATGGTAAGCTTCATCTTCCATCCATGAGAGAACCTGGACCTGCAAAAATGTAATATATCAGTATTACCATGTCCTTATAAACAACATAACATCTATTTTGCATAACGAAAAGTATTGAAACATCATCATCAATACATAATATCATCACAAATATTACAGTTTTAAACCATCCATTACTACACAAATACTAAATTTAAAGCATTGCAATAATAGAGTTTGCAAAATGATGTTACACAGATATCATGAAATTATGCTTCTGTACTATATTAGACATAAAAAGTCTTATTAATTTTATCAAAACTTCCACCAAGGAGTATCATAGTATAATTTGTTAACCCTTAACATGAGTTAACCTGATAAAATTAAGTGTCAACAAAGACACATCATAATTTTAGAATCTCAATTTAGGATATTCACATATATCCTAATATGCATTTTGGTAATATTTTTTCCAATCACCAGAGCATCCACCTAGATGTTGATGAGGCCAAAAATTGCCTCATTCATAGACCATTTTTGGATATTTCATAAACTATTTGATAAACCTTATGCTATGTTTTTGTGTTAATTTTGATGATGGAATGCATTATCTATTACTATTTACATGTTTAGATGTTCAAGAGCATAGCATTCTATTTTGACCATTTTCTGCATTTTTGCACTGTTTTAGCTGATCCACCTAGCAAGTAAATATTAATTTAAATATGCAATAGTGTATGTTGATGTGTATTCCCTTCTAGGATCATGTTGTTTTTTTTCCTTGCCTTCTAACCTGTTTGAATTGCAAAAAGGAACCAAAACCCATTCAAACTGGGTTGATTGTGCATAAAACAGAATTTGACCATACAAATTCCAGCCAGTTGTAAATAAACAACATGGCTTAGAATTTGTCAATGCCCGCATGTAAAACCTATGGAAGAAGTATTCTGAGGACCTAATAATATTACCTAGCTGGTAAAACCTATTATCCTAAGCAACTAATGTATGGATAAGCATCAAAACTGTTACACTACTTGATATTCTAGAGCAAGCTCTGGAATGAACATAGCAGGACTAGTTTTGGTCAAAACCATCAACAGAACGATCAAAAATATGGCAAATTGTGAAATAAATATGGATACAACTATATGAGAGGTTTTCTCACCCCTTCCAATGCATTTTAGCCAATGTATTACACCCAGCAAGTGAAATGGATAAGCTACAGCAGAACAATTTCTTGCATTTCAAGAAGACAACTTTAGAACAATTGTTGAATATCTAAAATGTAGCAACAGAACGAATTCAAATATGTAATAGAATAATATAAATAACAAGCTCCCATGTTGGTTGAGCATATAGGTAGACGTTTGCATAGAAGTATAAGGATAGACTAGTTGTTTCAGTTGTAATAGAGCAGTGATTCTATAGGATTTTTCCTGCATTGTTGCAATGTTCTTTCAAATTCAATAAAAGGTGCAGTTTATTCATTCAACTATTTTCTTGAGTGATTGAGTGAGAATTAGGTAGTTTTAGAGTATTTTTCTTGCCTTCTTCTGGATCAAGGAGCAAGGGCCCACTTCCAAGCCTAGGGGAAGGATCAGCTTTTGATAGTTTCTGTTCATTTCTTGTTGCAGTAGGTTAGCATAAACCTATCAATTTCCATTTCATTTGTTAATTGTAGTATTAGTGCATGTAGTATTAGATGTCTATGCATGACAGTTGGTTACCTAGTATAGGATTTTTCTTACAAAACTTTTATGTTCTTGGCATTTCTTACAATAGTTGATTTCCCTGTTTTTAGCAGTTATTTCCAGTTCTGCGCATTTCCATTTGTGTTCATTGGTTTCTATATGTTTCATTTTTGCAACATTTCATTTCAACCTTTTAATTCTACTAATGTAATTAGGAGTTACTTTCTATCATTTCCATTTTGCAAGCATAAATAGGTTTCATTTTTGTTATTTTTGATTCTACAAAAGTAATTAGTTTCAATCTTCTACAATCTTTCCATTACTACAATTTTGTTTCAGCAATTGTAATTAGGAGTTCAATTCAATTCATAGGATTAGAAGTGACACTAGAAATACCCAAAACTGACTGATCTCATCAATAAAGCCATTTCCTAAGTAAATTGAACTCCAAGCTGCTTAACTCTGCTATCATTGGACACTGCCCTAAACTGACAATTATAATGATTAAATGATGTGTTTGACGACACTCATCATTTTTGGAACCGTTGTTGGGGAACCTAGGTGTTGTTAGGAGAAGTAAGAAGGTCAAGAATTGTTGTCTTGATACAAGTAACATTTCTTGGACACTTGTACTTCAGTTTATTTAGCAAATGAGCATGAATGCATAGGCCAAGAGATGAAAGAGGAAGGTTTATTAGAACCGTCTCTTTCTCAAGAAGACATTTTTTAAGATCAAGAGAAGACTTACCTATATATGAACTCCCTGAAAGACTTAAATGAGAATCATCTTCTTCATCAACTAAAATTTTAGGATCTCTATAAGAACTCTTAGAAGCACTTACTTCTAGACATACCCATAAGATTGGTCCATCTAAACCAGATGAACAAGTCAAAATCGAGGAAGCAACTATGGCTGAAGGAGAAGAACATGATAGGGATATTATTGGCCATAATACTGATAATTCTCCTATTAGAACCTTTGAATACCTTATTCATATGAATCCTACTCAGAATGCTCCTATGAAAACTATCTCACCATCAGTATTACCGGTATTTAAGGGAATTGTTTCTGAGGATTCTGATCAATTTTTGTTTGAATTCAAAGTCTTGTGTCAGGCTTATGACTATGTCAATGATAACCAGAAACTAAAATTGTTTCCCTCTACACTCAAATATGTAGCCTTAAGATGGTTTATGAGCCTAGAATTTGATTCAATTCATACTTGGGATCAAATGGAAACTACATTTTTGGATAAGTATCAGGACTACTATAGAGTATGAAATATAAAGTATGAGTTATTTCGGATTAAGAAAGAAGAGGATGAAAAAATAGAGGATTATCTTGATAGATTTACCTTTATCCAAAAGAGATGTGGTCCCGTGGAACCTGACCTATTAAAGACTATATTTTTGATAGGTTTGCAGGATGATTCTAGAGAAGTATTAGATCTAATGGGAAAATGGGATGTGAATTAGCTTGAGATTAATGATATTGTAGAGTTGTGCAAAAATTATTCTTGCACTAGGCAAAGAAGGAAGAAGCAGAGTCCTAGTACTAATGATATGAAGGAATTAATGGAAAAAATGGTAAATATGGAAACCGATATTCCTATCCAACTAAATTCCACATTAGGGGAAAGAAATGAAAAATCTAACTCTACACCCCCTTTGGCTATCTATTGCCCAAGATTAGAAACAAGCATACCTTATAGGATTATCCCCTGAATAGAACTTCCATCTCAGCTATTTGTGCCATTTTCTCAAAAGAGCACATAACTGATAAGTGCCATCTCTTACCTCAACTCAAAATTGTTCTAGAAACTCATATTGAAGAAGTTAATGTTATTGGGCAGATGTAGGGAGGTAACTTTTCACAATAACAAAATGCCCCTCACTTTCCTACAGGTTGGGAACAAACCCCTTGGAATATGCTATGGGGATATGTTGAACCACCTTCACAACCATGGAATCAATATTAGACATCTTCCCAAGATTGGTCACATCCACCTTGGAATCCTGTTAATCCACCTTGGACACAGAATCAACAATATGGGAAAATATGGGGGCCACAATACCCGTCATATCAAGGGCATAAAAGATATCAAGGGCACACCCAAAACTTGCTACCAGCTCCTAATCAGAACTTTCAAGGAAGAATGCAACCACAACAAGCACAACAGGTAAAATAACCTCCACTTCTAGCTCAGCTTGTGGCTAACCCAAATAATACCAGACAAGCAGCCCTTGTTTATGGAGCTGAGTCTGGAGAAACTACTACAATTCATGTACTTGATTGTAGTAATATCCAATTGCATTCAAGGAAGGTCTTACCTAACCCTGCTCCACCCACCATTGAAGAAATTTATGGAAAACAAGAGTCTCCAAGTCCAGAACAAGTGCAAATAGATAAAAAATAAAAAATAGAAAATGAGCAGGAAAAACAAGTACCTCCTGTAGGAGTAATACCATACCCTAAAAGGTTTGAAAATAATGTAACTATTCCTGAATCAGAATTAGTTACAGAACTTAAGAAAATGACTATATCCCTTCCTTTTTTGCAAGCAATAAAGGATGTGCCATTAATTAAGAAAACCATTTAGGAGTTGTGTATCAAGAAACTTGGCAAAAAGAAGAAATATTTCCCTAAAACTATGCAAGTAGAAGGAAAATTGGTTGACCTGTTTTTAGGAAAACTTGTTCCTCCTAAATATAGTGACCCAAGAAGTCCAATTGTTACAGTCACTATTGGTCTAGTTCAAATTCCAAATGTGTTGATTGATATTGGTGCTGCAATTAATGTAATGACTAAAGATATAATGCAAAAATTATAGCTCAATAATCTCAGTCCTACAACTATAGTTTTGGAGATGGCAGATAGGTCAGTTGCCAAACCAAAAGGAATACTCGAAGACATTTTCATTGAAGTCTCTTCTTGGTAATATCCTATAGATTTCCTAGTATTACAGCCTAGAAATTTAGTTAATGGCTATCCCATCATTCTAGGAATGTCTTGGCTTGCCACTACAGCTGCCTTTATAGACTATAGATCTAGAGAGATAACTATTTCAAATGGCATTGATCTTAAAATATTTCTCTGTATCCACCTACCCAACCTTCAACCAAATTTTTTGGACAAATATGGTTTCTTGAATCTCATGAAGAACAGGAAGAAACTGTTTCCACTCTAGCTACAATAATAGTAAAGGAACACATTGAGGAAATCCACTCACAAGAAAGAGAAATCTTTGAAGATGAAACTGTCCTAGTTGAGACATTACAGGAAGAAGGAATTAAATATGATCAGATCATTGTTCATCGCTTGCTATGGAAGGATGAAGAGCATACCTCAGAACATCTGGCATCCATTTCTTTACAAAAAATCTCTTTCACACTACCACATGGATGGCACGAACATCTTCTTACTTTTTTCACATGTCCTATGCAAGGAATGATTCCATAAAGTATTACTTTTGAAATAGAATCCAGAGTATTTCATACTTTGCAACCACATCATTGTCCCTTAAATTCTTTGATCAGCAAGTATGGAGCAGTTAGTACCATTCATCCAGGGATTAAGCAAATATAAGTACATCTAGGTAAAATTCTGAATATTAATAGTTGGCTTACTAATGAACATGAAGCAAAGTTATTTGTTGTCCTACAAAAACATGTTTAGGATTTTTATTGGAGTTATAAGGATATGGCTGGAATCCACCCTGATGTGTGTACACACAGGATATACACTAAAGATGTCAAGCCTGTGATACAACCTCAAAGACGTTTGAATCCTACTCTAAAATATATTGTCAAGGAAGAAATTGAAAAACTTTTAGATGTAGGGTTCATTTATCCAATTTCAGATAGTCAGTGGGTTTCTCCATTGGTTATTGTTCCAAAGAAAAATGGGAAAATGAGAGTGTGTGTAGACTACAGAGATTTAAACAAGGTCACACATAAGGACCATTTTCCATTACCCTTCATAGACCAAGTGTTAGACACCCTTGCTGGCAAGAATTTTTTCTATTTTCTTGATGGATTTAGTGGTTATAATTAGATACAAGTTGCACTTGAAGACCAAGAGAAAACCACTTTCACATGCCCTTGGGGAACATTTGCTTATAGGGTTCTGCCTTTTGGTTTATGTAATGCTTCAATAACCTTTCAAAGAGTTGTTTTGGCAATTTTCTCTGATTTAACAAATGAAAGTGTAGAAATTTACATGGATGATTTTACAGTATGTGGGGAAACTTTTGATTATACTTTAGAACAACTTGAAAAAGTTTTAACACGACGTGAAACATACCATTTATCTCTAAATCCTAAAAAATATTTTCTCATGATGGAGGAAGGAATTTTCCTTGCTCATCATATTTCCTCTCATGGTATCAAAGTTGATCCCAAGAAGGTGGAAGTCATAAAATAACTTCCTCCTCCAAAAACTCAAATTGATGTAAGAAGTATTTTGGGACATTGGTTTCTACCACAGATTTATTGCAAATTTCAGTACCATAGCCAATCCAATGTTTGCATTATTGCCTAAGGATTCTGAATTTACTTGGTCTACTGAATGTCAAAAGTCTTTTGAAGCATTGAAAAAGAAATTAACAACTCCCCCTGTGTTGAGAGGACATAATTGGGAATTGCCATTCCATATTCAGACTGATTCTTCTAATACTGCTATTGGAGTAGCACTAGGTTAGATTGAAAATGGAGAACATTATGCCATTTACTACATTAGTAAAAACTTGACAAGAGCTGAAAAGAACTACACTACTACTGAGAAGGAATTCTTAGTTGTGGTATATGCTATCAATAAGTTTTGATACTATATCACAGGATATCAGGTTTTTATTCATACAGATCATGCTGCTATTAAATATTTAATGAATAAGCCCCTAGTTAGTGCAATAATTATTCACTGGTTAATATTGATGCAAGAATTTGATATCACTATAGTAAATAAACCAGGGAAAGCCAATGTAGTAGCAGATTTTTCGTCAAGATTGCCAAACACAGACACAGGGGAATTGGTTTAAGATGTTTTTCCTAATGAAAATTTGTTTGCTATTTCTGTACAATCTCCATGGTTTGCAAATATATCTAATTACTTATCTACAAAAAAATTCCTCTTCACTTCACTGCTAAACAAAAGAAACAGTTAATCAAGAAAAGTGCTTCTTTCAAATGGATATGAGGTTTACTATTTAAATGCAGTCTTGACCATGTTCTATGCAGGTGCATCCGCAATGATGAAGTGTATGACATTCTTCGTGTGTGTCATGATGAACCATATGGAGGGCACTATTCAGTACAGAGTACAATTTGGAAAATCTTGGGTGCTGGCTACTACTGGCCATACCTGCATAAGGATGTCAAGAAATATGTCAGACATTGTGATGCATGCCAAAGAATAGGAAATCCTACCTATACCAGTAAAATGCCATTGCAACCTCAAGTGGGTATAGAGCCATTTGAAATGTGGGGGTTAGACTTTGTAGGACCTATTGACCCACCTTCTCAAGGGAAGGTGCACATTTTGGTATGTACTGACAATGTGACTAAATGGGTAGAAGTGAGAGCTTTTAAGCATGCATGAGAAGAAAAAGTTGTTGATTTTTATTCCGCATTTTGGAGCCCCACTCTCACTCAAGGACCTCAATTCACATCAAAGGTTGTTGAGGCCTTCACCAAACTATATGAAATCAAACACATAAAATCCTCACCTTATCACCCTCAAGCAAATGGTGAAGTTGAAGTAACAAATCAAGAGTTAGAAAGGATTTTAACCAAAACAGTAGCTTCCCATAGGAGGAATTGGATGGATAAACTACCTGAGGTAGTTTGGGCTTACAACACTACCTAGAAATCTACCATTGGATTTATGCCCTATGAATTGGTTTATGGTAAAAATCCTCTTTTGCCTATTGAATTTGAATTACTAACAATTCGAACTACTTTGGAAGTTGGTATTGATCTGTCATAGGCACAAGCAGACCGGATTTTGCAACTCAGTACATTGGATGAACTACGAATGGATGCATTGCACCAGACTAATATGATTCAAGCATAGCAAAAATTGTGGCATGACAATCACATTCAGCAACGAACATTTCAGCAAGGTTATTGGGCTTTGTTTGTTTTCCATAAACCCGGAACAGACAGTGGTTTGGACCACCATGAAAGGTTGCAAAGGAGTGTCCCTTCACCCATGATGAAAAAAAGACGTTAAGGCATCGCCGCAATCAAAACCACTAACAAGAAAGTTTCAAAGCAAGGGAGCAATGAGTATCATGTTGAAGAACCACTTCTACACAACAACAAAAAAAAAAATGATAAAAACAAGAAAAAAAAAAAAAAAAAACAAAAAAAAATGAATAATTCAAAATGAAAACCTCCTAAGACACAATTCTTCATAAAACTAGTTTCCACATGTTTGCCTGTCGATTCACCCATTGTCTTATTTTTCTAATCATTGTTTCCTATCATAATTGCACCTATCTTAAAAGAAACATGTAGTCAAAAACAACCATAGTACAAATGTAGATAAGTGGTTAAAAGGTAGTGACCTTTACATTTTAAGCATGTAGATAGTAGTATGTATGTGTAAAGTCACAATTAGTACAAAACACATAAGGTTTGATCCAAAAGAACCATCCTCAAGGCTATTTAAGGATGAAGAAAAGAGAAAGTTGAAAATAGCTGTAAGACCTAGAAATATATGATGCCCAAAGAAACCTAGCTGGAATGATGAAAAAAAATCACTATTGCTTCTAAAACAAAAACAAATCATGACACCTCTTCAACCTTATAATTTATAAATATTAAATTAAGAAAATTAAATTTATAAATTTATTATAAAACTTACTTAATAAAAAAAAGTCCCTTAGTAAAATTAAACCTCATTGTTCTTCATTGATTTGAGAAGATATCACCACCATGGTTTAATAAAAACCTAAACTACCATATGTGTTAATAAGCCTTTATATCCTCATAAGTTTAATAAAAACCTAATTTCCACCGGTTTTAACAAAACCCTAAAAAAACAAAATTTTGACACCTCCCCCCCAACCCCTTAATCCCCCCCCCCCCAAGGGGGGGGGCCCCCCGGGGGGACCCCCCCCCCCCCCCCCCCCCCCCCCATCCCACACCACACCACAAAAAAAAAAAAAAAAAAAACCACACCCACCCCCCCCCCCCAAAAACACTCAAAAAAAAAAAAAAACAATTAAAAAAAAGAAAAAGGGAAGAAAAAAAAAAAAAACAGCCATCAGGCGCGGGCGGGGGAGGGGGGGAGGGGGGGGGGGGGGGGACCCGGGCCCCCCCCCGCCGCCCCCGAGGGGGGGGGGGGGGAGCGGGCCCCCCGCCGCGCCCACCCCACCCCCACCCCACCCCCCCCCCCCCCCCCCCCCTCACACACCAAAAGGTACCGTATGTGAAGGGCCCGGCCGAATGATTCTATCTTAATCATATTATTCTTTACTTCATGAAAGATAAATTTAATAATAAAAAAAAAGGGGGGGGGGAGAACAATGGGGGTTATTACTTGGCGGCCCCGCCCCCCCCCAATAAAATGGTCTAGTGCGCTGGGGGAGAAAAAATGGGGGGCGGAAAAAAAAACAGGAAGAAACAACACCCCAAATCCCCACCACTCTATCAACCCCCCCCCCGCGGGGGGGGGGGGGGGGGCTTTTTTTTTTTTGCTTTCTCCCCCCCCCCCCCCCCCGCGGGCCCCCCGCCCCCCCCGGGGGGGGCCCCCCGCGGCCCCCCCCCCCCCCCCCGCTCTGGGGGGGCCCCCCCCCGCTTTGGGGAGCGACCCCCCCCCCCCCCCCCCCCCCCTCTCCCCCCCCCCCCCCTCCCCCCCCGGGCGGGCAGCGGCGGGCGCTGGTTAGGAGGGGGGTGACTTGTTTTATGATCCTCAACCTCACACGCGCCACTACTCTCAACAGGGGCGGGGAGGGGGGGCGCCCCGGGGGGGGCCGGGGGGAGAAGCCGCCCGCGAGGGGGGGAAAACAAAGAAGAAACAAAACAAAACAACAAGAGAGAGACAATTTTTTTTTTTTTTTTTTTTTTTTGTTACTCGTCATCCCCCCCCCCCGTGCCCCCCCCGGGGGGGGGGGGGGGGGCGGGGCGCCGCGCCCCCCCCCCCCCCCCCACACCGGGCGCGCGGGGGGGGGGGGGGGGACCGCCGGGGCCACCCCCCCACCCACCGCCCCGCCCCACCCCCCCCACCTCCCCCCCCCCCGCCGCCGCCACGGGCGCCCCCCCCCCCCCCCCCGCCCCCCGCCCCCCCCCCCCCCCCCCCCCCCCCTCCCCCCCCCCCCCCCCCCCCCCCGCCCCCCCCCCCCCCCCCGCGCCCCCCGCCCCCCGGCGGGGGGGGGGGGGGGGGAAGGCGGGCACCGCGCTAGCCCACACCACCCGCCCCCCCGCGCGCCCCCCCCCGACGCTAGGCCGAAAAAAAAAAAAAAAAAAAAAATAATAAAAAAAAAAAAAAAAAAAAAAAAAAAAAAGAAAAAAACAAAAAAAAAAAAAAAAAAAAAAAAAAAAAAAAAAAAAAAAAAAAAAAAAAAAAAAAACAAAATAAAACAACAACCAAAAAAAAAAAAAAAAAAAAAAAACACAAAAATAAAGACAACAACAGAGAGAAAAACACCACAAAAAAAAAAAAAAAAAAAAAAAAAAAAAAAAAAAAAAAAGAAAAAAAAATAAAAAAAAAAAAAAGGGTCAATGATGATATGTTATGCAAATTAGAAACCATAATGGAAGGACATGTGTGTCATAATAACATTTTCTATGGCACATCAAAAGAATTTACTTCCTTTGGAATTGGAGAAGAATCAAATAACTCAATATGATTGATCTACAAATCTACAGAAATGAATAGACCTCAAAACACTATCGAGCAAATGAAATTAAGGTAATAACTTCAACATCGCAGAAAGGATAAATGGTGTAAAGTTGTAACTAGAAATTTTATCTTAGTTTTGGATATAGAATTAACCTATCCATTATTCATGGCAATGAATATCCTACTACTTGTATTAGGGTTTACCCTATTAATATTGATGATATCAAAAATGAACACCATAGTGTATCTCGTAATTCTCTTATTTTTGGTAGTCGATCTATTGGTACATACTCTTTGAATGATGGCTTCTAATATTATCATAACCGATAGAGGTGATCCTGTAGAGACATTAGAAATACGATCCTTAAATATTATTAGAGCACGGTATCCTTTTAGAACAATCTTTTAGAATGTACCAATAAAGGAATTTTAGGAAGGATAGAAAAATATTAATTATCTTTTAGAGAAGATAATTAATTATGAGATTTTGTGAAAAATAAAATTGAGAAATTATCTCTTGCAAAATTAGAACAATATGATAAATTAGGTGTAAATTTAGTGGACCCAACCTAGATGGGACTTAAGAAGGACTGGAGGATTTTTAAAATAACATATGGGTTATTCTACCTATTTGGAAGTACCCATATGGCTTCCTTATATTGGTGGAAATTACAAGGGAAGTCCTTTACCTTATCAATAATAGTTCTAATTTTGTTCCCAGTCCATGCTTTAATAGTATTAGCCTTATACTTGTCCCCATGGGAAAATATACAAGACAAAAATAAGGACACTTGCCTTACCCTTAGTAGGACCCTTCTCCTTACACTTCACATGACATGATGAAGTCATATTGGTCCTAGGCATATTTTTAGTAATAAAATAATGAGGCCACTATTTGGCCATTTGTGGAGAAATTTCCCTATAAATTGGGGACATTTGTGAAGAATGGGAAGGTAGGTTCTAGGAGTTCTTAATGGTCTAGGGAGTATGCTCTTCATCCATGGGGTGAATCAGAAACCAGAAGACTTGAAAGATCTTCTAGTTATAGTAAGGATCTAGGAAATATTAGAGGACTAGGGAGTATGCTCTCCACCCTTGGGGTGGATCAGAAACTAGAAGTCCTTGAAATATTACCATAGGTATTTGGCCAAGTTAAATTAAGGAACTAAAATGGGTTGAAGGGAAGAAGATATTGAAGAAATGGAGAAGGATCAAAAGCTTGTTGGATCAGGAAGGAGGAGGAACCAGGTTGGATTTATCCTTTCTTCTCTATGTTTGATAGATGACATTAAATTAAATTAACTCAAGGTCTTCACCTATGTTGTAAGTTATAACAAGGTCCAATAATATTGTTTTAAAGCATAATGGATTTTCAATGCAATGTAGCGGACCCTAATATCGTTAATGTATAAAGTATAGGAAATTTTCAATAAAATTTATCTGGTTTAATCATGATGTTTCAAGTCTTGGGAAACCCCGTAGTTGTAACATTGCAATCTATGCCTTAATACATAATTAAAGAGGGCGAAGGCTACAGACGTAGCCATGTCACTCCAACATGAGGTAATCGCTTGATATATATATATATATATATATAAGAAAATGGGAAGCATCCTCGATAAGACTCGATATTGCGACCTCGTGTGGGCAGATGCATTAATACAAACAACGCCCACCTAACCCATAACGACGAATGAGGCAATTAGGGTGTTTAAACTCATCACAAGCACAGACTCTTAGGAAAGCCTCATAGGGTGAGTGGAAGATTGATCTCTGCAAGTTCAGTACATAGGACTACGTTTTGAAACTTCTGGAGTAGTGCATTCCAAAACCATTTCAAAAAATACGTAATGCTACCCGTTGGTGGACACCTATTCTGAGGCCCCCACATGCATTTACTACAAACCCTCAACTCATTGCTAATAAATCATAGATCGTGTCATGGACTCTGCGAATTCCCTCACTATGCCAAGCAATGCGAATACTGTCGATGGAAGAGAAAGATCTATTTTAGTCAATAAGCGAACCGAGGTAAAGTTGGGACATAAGGGGGGAATTATGTGGTTTCGGTAGTAACTTCTTTGACTATAAGTTCTCTGACTTAAACCTCCTCTGTCGTTGGGCGTATTTCAGTAATCACCATTGCTCTGTAGCGATTGCACTGGGGTATGATTAGTTTAACAAATTTTGTTGCTTTGCTATTTTAAAGACACCTAGCTATCGTGCCACTTGCTTTGTTTGGAGCCATTATTATGTAGACATTTCAACAAGGGGAACAATATCATCGCAGAACAAGGGATTACTTTCCAAAAGTTCTATGCAAATCAACTACCCTTCGCTACCCAATTCTCCATGGTGCTATCCATAGTAAGAACCCTCCCATAGATCGAAGGTAGGGTTAAAACATTTTTAGGTCTATGTAGGGATTTTCATCGCAAGTATGTTGATTGAGAGCAACATTTGCATCGAATGGCATGGAACCCTATGGTGTATTAGATGTCATCTATAAACCCTGAACATTGCCACTCATCGAAACCAAGTTTGTCGAGTGCAAATGTTAGAGATGGGATATCCTTTGGACACTACACAGTCATATTACTTTAGTATTGTGCAAGACTCATGACCACCAAAGGTACCCTGTGGCCCTATGAAATCATAGTGTCACAAAGATCATAAGATCACTTTCGAATATTCTACTAAGAGCCTAAGCTACCACTCTATACCTTATATTATTGGGTGTTGGGAAGAAACCAGACCACCGCGGGTCTCTATTGTCTTTTCCTCGAACCACGAGAGATGTGATTCATTAAACCGGTGTCCCTTTGCCTTTACTCAAGGTTTGTACTGCGACCTTCATTGTTGGTCTTTGGTAATCAACCGCTAAGATGGATCGAATATTCTGGGATTCGAAAGATGAAGTCTTCCTTATAGAATCGATTAGTAATTACCAAAATACCCTTATAAGACCCTTGTTATCATCCTAATGATTCGTGGGTCTAAATTATACTCGATAGTATGAAATTAAAGGGCCCTAAAAGGTTTCTAAATGAAGAAACTACGATAAGTAGGATAGAATCCACCCTATTAATTAGGGTTGGGATGTAAAGTAATTATGTTTTAAGATATTAGGAAATAAGTAATGAGTATGACTTAAGATCCCCTATTAAGGAGGTACATAGATAATTTTCTATAAGTTATTTGTATTATATCAATTAAAGAAAATATAAATTAAAATCTTTAATAGGTTTTTCATAGGTTATATGAAATGGGTAAATAAAGAATAGATATATGAAAAGAATATTTGTTCATAAATTAAGGGTATGGGACTTTAATTTATGAAAGGGAAGTGGATTGTGATCCACTCAAAGAGTGAATTTGGAATTCATTCTTGAGGGAACCCATAGGTTTCCCTCGAAACACGACATCTCCAAAATATAATCCAATGACTTTTCATAAAATATGTAAGATGTTAAATGCTTTAGGAATTAGACTTTCCTTAAAGGTATTGTGAAAGGGATTGGGTGATCCCTTAATTACATCAATTTGTTATAAATAAATTGTTGTATACTCCAACCTATATCCGAAGAGATGGGTCGGGATATGCTCTGCTATTATTGTAAAGTTACCATTTAAGTTTATGAAAAAGAGGAAGAAATATTTTGGAGGCTGGGTTTTTCCCATCAGGGTTTCCCAGGATAAATCTTGGTGTTACTTTAATTTTGTGGTTTGATTTATTATATTTCATGAATGTTGTTTTTATGTTCAAATTGGTTGTTTTCCCTCATGGGCCCCAAGTTAATTCTAGGGTATATTATTATCTCCTCCCGTACTGCCCAATCTCATAATTTATCAATTAAAAAATTATTAAAAATTAACTTGAGCAACGCTGCGAGAGTCTTGAGCCATTATCCCACATTTATTCCACAAGGTCCTCATAGTGGTAAATAAAGCACAACACCCACATAGAGCTTTGCAAATTAGAAAGCAAGATTTTGGGTTAAATGCCCAAGTGGATGCACGTGAACCATGACCCAACCCCTCAAACGAGTGAATCATGGCCAAACAATATGCTCCATCCTCTCCCGTGGGAGCATCGCTCAATGGTGGTGAGTGTGGAATTTTCCCCATATGTGGTTTCCATTGGTTATTTTCCCTCATGGGCCCCAAGTTAATTCTAGGTTCCATTATTCTCTCCTCTTGTATTGCCCAGTCTCATAATTTATCAATTAAAAATTTATTAAAAATTAACTTGAGCAATGCTACGAGAGTCTTGAGCCATTATCCCACATTTATTCCACAATGGCCCTCATGGTGGTATATAAAGCACAACACCCACATAGAGCTTTGCAAATTGAGAAGCAATATTTTGGGTTAAATGCCCAAGTGGATGCACGCGAACCATGATCCAACCCCTCAAATGAGTGAATCATAGCCCAACAATATGCTCCATCCTCTCCCGTGGGAGCATCGCTTAATGGTGGTGAGTGTGGAATTTTCCCCATGTGTGGTTTCCATTGGTTGTTTTCCCTCATGGGCCCCAAGTTAATTCTAGGGTCCATTATTCTCTCCTCCCATACTGCCTAGTCTCATAATTTATCAATTAAAAAATTATTAAAAATTAACTTGAGCAACGATGCGAGAGTCTTGAGCCATTATCCCACATTTATTCCACAATGGCCCTCATGGTGGTATATAAAGCACAACACCCACATAGAGATTTGCAAATCGAGAAGCAATATTTTGGGTTAAATGCCCAAGTGGATGCACGCGAACCATGACCCAACCCCTCAAACGAGCGAATCATGGCCTAACAATATGCTTCATCCTCTCTTGTGGGAGCATCGCTCAATGGTGGTGAGTGTGGAATTTTCCCCATGTGTGGTTTCCATTGGTTGTTTTCCCTCATGGACCCCAAGTTAATTCTAAGGTCCATTATTCGCTCCTCCCGTACTGCCTAGTCTCATAATTTATCAATTAAAAAATTATTAAAAATTAACTTGAGCAACGTTGTGAGAGTCTCAAGTCATTCTCCCACATTTATTCCACAATGGCCCTCATGGTGGTATATAAAGCACAACACCCACATAGAGCTTTGCAAATTAGGAAGCAGGATTTTGGGTTAAATGCCCAAGTGGATGCATGCAAACCATGACCCAACTCCTCAAATGAGCGAATCATGGCCCAACAATATGCTCAATCCTCTCCCGTGGGAGCATCGCTCAATGGTGGTGAGTGTGGAATTTTCCCCATGTGTGGTTTCCATTGGTTGTTTTCCCTTATGGGCCCCAAGTTAATTCTAGGGTCCATTATTCACTCCTCCCGCACTGCCCAGTCTCATAATTTATCAATTAAAAAATTATTAAAAATTAACCTGAGCAACGCTGCGAGAGTCTTGAGCCATTATCCCACATTTATTCCACAATGGCCCTCATGGTGGTATATAAAGCACAACACCCACATAGAGCTTTGTAAATCGGGAAGCAAAATTTTGGGTTAAATGCCCAAGTGGATGCACGTGAACCATGATCCAGCCCCTCAAACGAGCGAATCATGGCCCAACAATATGCTCCATCCTCTCCCATGGGAGCATCGCTCAATGGTGGTGAGTGTGGAATTTTCCCCATGTATGGTTTCCATTGGTTTTTTTCCCTCATGGGACCCAAGTTAATTCTAGGGTCCATTATTCGCTCCTCTTGTACTACCCAATCTCGTAATTTATCAATTAAAAAATTATTAAAAATTAACTTGAGCAACGCTGTGAGATTCTTGAGCCATTATCCCACATTTATTCCACAATGGCCCTCATGGTGGTATATAAAGCACAACACCCACATAGAGCTTTGCAAATCAAGAAGCAAGATTTTGGGTTAAATGCCCATGTGGATGCACGTGAACCATGACCCAACCCCTCAAACGAGCGAATCATGGCCCAACAATATGCTCCATATTTATTTTTATAAGGGTTGATTTTTATAAGGAAGACTATCTTTAAAAATGTGAGCTTTGTATTTAATTACTTTATTTTGGTGTATAGTAAAATTAAGTGACAAAGTCTATGTTATACTATAAAATTGGGCTTATTGTAAGGGACTTATAGTACATGTTAGGCAACAAAACCATTGGTTATCCAATATTATCTTGGGGATCAAACTTAGTAACCTTTGTATCCTTTAGGTAAATAGTTATTTTTTACATTGTGGAATCGGTAGTTGCTACAATGATACGGGCATATTGTCCATATTTTATGGTTGTCATAGTATTCTATGTTATCCATACCAAAAGCCACTACACAGTCTACCCCTATAACCACCATGCCATAATAATTTTAAAACTTTTATGTTGCTTAAAGTATTAGGAAAGGGATAAGCTTTAGGTAAATAGTTATAAAATAGATCTCATTGATAAAAGCTATTTACTCCATTGTGTAGAGTTTATTAAACAATCTTTAGAAATCCAATGATGTTGTGATGTGAGTATATATACAATATGTCTCAGGCGTGACTATAGTCTAGCAAAACAAGTCAAAACATGAGACCTACCTAGTACTTATAATGAGAGATAGAATGGAATGTCTTCTCTAGGTCACTTCCCAAGAGTACAGTGAAATATCAACGAATCACTATGGCTATATAGACTAGCAGGACATCGGTAGCTAGATCTACCACACCATTTAGTATGGGAAAAATAAATGTGAATCAAAGTGGATATTATGACTGACTACTGTCAGGGTATTGGCATAGTTGTTAACTTCGAGTAGTAAGATAATTAGCAATATACTTAGCATATGTATGCTAGAATCTTGTATATTTAATTGGAACAAGTTGATTGGCTAGATCAAGGTTCAATATACTACGAGACAATGAGTGTATACATCCACCCTTTAGGTGTTATGGGTCCTAAAGGATAATATTTTCCATGGTTTGACCCTCATACCAGATCAAGAGGATGATAAATGAGGTAGGTCGATTCCACAAAAAGGTAACTCTCATGAGATTTGGCCAATCTTGTCCACTTGGTTAGTTTCCTATAATAGCTTTAGAACTCAAAAGTGATTTGGTATGCTAGTACTCATTTATCTATATGATAATGATTCATTAGGTAAAATAAAATAGTAGTAAACAAGATAGTACTCTTACGGTTAAACATAGATTTTAAAAAATAAAAGGATTTCTATAGGATTGCTTGGCTTATTTATTTATGTTACAACCAGGTGAGTAGACTTGGGTTGTTACAAGTATAATGTACAAGTTCAAATATAGGAGCTAAAGGTACGAAGAAATAGGGGAAGGCAAATTTTAAAACAAAGAAAGATGGAGAGATGAATTTGATAGCAAATGAGGTGAAGGAGGTCATGTTTAATCTAGATAAATCACCTTAATTATCCTCAAGTAGATATAAATATTTTTCTTACAATAAAAATTAAAGTTGTACGAAGTGTATTCCTTGCACTTTAGGACTTCAAGAGCATTGTAGTAAAGAAAATCTTATGAAGGATATCCAAGGAGATTTAGATTTTTTACGACAACATAAGAAAGTGATGACTATGTAGGATCATCTATATAGTGTAGAATTTTAGGGCAACATAAAGAATAAAATGTTAATGAGGCTATTCCTTGCATTTTTTATTCTTTAGGAAACATAAATCTTAAGAAGATAAGTCCTATTTTGAACAATATAAAAAATAGGAGAGATTGATGAAGATGAGAGTATTGGTAGGAATAGAAGGAGAGGAAGACCATCAAAACAGGAGTAAAAAGAAAAATAAACTCAAAAGGATATTTATTTTGAAACCCAAATAAAATATCACAGGTGTTAACAAGAAGTGGGGCTAAGCCCAGTATTAAAAATAAAAAATGTTGATGATGAAATAATATCATGGGATATTAGGGGAATGAATAAAACCCCTAAAAAAGAGTTATTAAGGAACTAATAGATTTTTATAGCCACAAGTTTTTTTTAATATAAGAAATAAAACAAAGTAGTGAGGAATGTAAGGATGCTTTTTTGAAGACTTAGAAAATAGATTATTGTTTAGTAGTTTCTTCTATAGGAGCTTCAAGAAGTATTGCAATAATATGAGACAAATGCAAATGGAATGGACAATTATTAGAAATAAAAATTACTCGGATTGCTAGATTTTTTAACAGTAAATAGGAAAACATCAAAGTTGGGGTTATAAATATTGCTCCAACTATAGTTACTCCTTGTGAAAGATGTTAGAATAATCTTAGCATTTAATTGTCCAATACAATGATGATTCATTGTAATCCATGGATTATTTGAAGTGATTTTAATATTGTTCTATCGTCTTTAGAAAAAAAGGGTGGCATTCTAGGTTGGTCTAAATAAATGTAAGATTTTACTTTATTTGTCAATTCAAATAACCATTGGGATGTTAGTCTGTTAAGATTTCAATACACATGGGATAATATATGCATTGGAAAAAATCATATAGCAAAAATATTGGATATATTTTTTGTTATCCAATAAATAATTGCAAACAAATTATACAATCTCTTCAAATATTTTATTACGAGTAGAATTTGATCACAAATCCATTTTTTGACTTATGATTTATCTAATAATGGTCATCCCAAGCCATTTCACTTCTAGTATATGTGGCTCCAAGGCCTTGATTTTTCTAGATGGTTATGTTATGGTGGGATGAATCAAAATTTGAAGGTTCGTGTATGTATAGGTTTGTTGAAAAGTTGAAATATTTAAAGGAGCAAATTAAGATATGGAATGCCAAATATTTTAGTAATATTTTTAAATAAAAAAGAAATTGAATCCAAGCTCAAAAATTACAAGAGATAATAGAAATTAATGGAATGAATTAAAATTATTATTTGAAATGAAAATAATCACATTTTTATTATCATAATGCATTGAAAAATGAGGAGTCATATTGGTTCCAAAAATTTCAAAAGAAATGGCTCAAAGAAGGAGGAGATAGAAATATGAAAAATATCATGCTACAACAAAAAAAAATCTTCATCATATAAAAATTATTATAACTCTATATGGAAGAGATATTGAGGATGAAAAAGATATAAGGAAGAAAGCAATAAATTATTTCAAAAATATTTTTATCAAATTCTAGCAAAGATAAGGAGGCACAAGAAAAAAATTTGATAAAATATTCCACCAATAATCACTTAGGGACAAAATAAAAACTTGATGAAGAAGATATCTATGGAGGAGCTCCATGAAGCAATTGGTCTTGATGGATTTCTTTTTAAAAATTTGGAATTTATTGAAGAGTGATATGTTAGATGTTGTTGAAGAGGTCTGAAAAAGGAAGGTTGTATTAAGTGAGATCAATGCAACTTCTATTACATTGGTTCCCAAGAAAGATGACAAATTACATTGGTTTCCAAGAAAGGTGGCAAAATATTTTGATATCTTTTGACCAATAAGCCTTTTAATATGATTTATAAGATAATTTTAAAAATTATGGTAAATAGGTTGAAGGGCATTCAAGGGTGTATTTATCTTAGAGGAATAAGATAGCTTTGTTCATGGTAAATAAATTCTTGATTGTATAATTATTGCACAAGAAGTCATACATTCTCTTCATTCCATGAAAAAACCAAGTATGCATTTGAAATTAGATATAAACAAAGCACATGATAGGGTTTTCTAGAATTTTCTACATGATATTCTGATAAAGTTTAGCACTACAAAATATTCTATTCTAATCAATGATTCTCCTATTGGATACTTCAATTCATTTTGTAGACTTCATCAAGGTGATCCACTTTCTCCTTATCTATTCATTATTCCAGAGGAAGCATTAAGAAGACCCTTTTCAAAGGAAAAATGGAAGGAAAAATCAAGGGTATTCAAGTTACAAAAATGGTCCCTTTGAATCTCATATCCAAATTGTTGAAGATAATTTTCTTTTGGATCATCCCTCAACTAGTGAGGCCATGGATTTTAAATCAATATTATCATGCTATGAGAAGGCTACTCGATAGTTGGTAAATACTTCAAAATCTATGATTTTTCATTAATATAACCATATTTACAACAAATTATTGTGAATATTTTAGGGTTTAAAATTAAAAAATTTCTATCAACCTACTTGGATATTCTTTGTAATAAAAAAGAAAAAAAATACAACTTTATTTTATAATTAAAAAAGAACGGAAAGCAAGCTAAAATATTTATAAATTTTCTTAAGAAACTTGTGTATTATTTAGAGATAAGAAAAAAATTAGGTAAAATTCCTTGAAAAATATAAAGCTAATTTGACTAAAATTATTTAGCGCGCCCCCCCATTTCTAGCATGTATAAGATCCAAAGATAAAAATTATATTATTATGACAAAAACCACATAATTTATTTTAGTAACCTTGTTGAAGAAGACACAAAAAATTGTAGACGAACCTCAAAAGGTTTAAGTTTTATTTACAAAATTTTACCCATAATTGTTTAGAATTTTATAAAGATGTTGATACCAATCAAGTTGAATATGAAATTAGAACCCCCATAAATATTAGCCAACTTTCTTATTAAGAGGTCCAAAGAAGAGGATATATATGGACCCATTTTTTTATTATTTATACTCCCAATTTGGATTATATATAAAAATATTTACTTCATTGAGGGATAACAAAAACCCCAAAAACAAAATTGGTTTATCAAATTTAATTTTGATGGTGCTTTTAAAGAAAACATAGGAAAAGCTTATGGAGGTGGTGTTTTAGAAAGAAAAAATCTCCCCTATATTTAGAATCATATGAACTTCCACAACTAAAATATAAAAAAAGTATCATTTAGGGGCCACAAATACACAACATACAAAAAGATGGAAATGAAAAATAATATATAGGTAATATTCCCTAACAACCCAATACCCCAAATCACTAATAAATCAACAATATGAATTATGGTGTTGATTTTCATCCCCAAAATAAATTTTAGAAGGCAACTAGTGAGATTTAATCTTAGTAAATATCAAGAATTAATGGAAAAAACAAAATAAAAAAATAAAAATTTAAAAAAATATACTAAAAAAAAAAATCTAATATTTTGATATTTTGATGAGAGTAACCCCAACTACATATAATCTACTAAAAATATATAAATATTACTACTCTTACATTATATTCTAATTACAAATTAAAAACAATTATTTTAAAGTTATTTTTACCAACAATACATAAGTCATTATAAATTTATCATTCATTTTTTAACATTATTTTGATTGAAGGTTTCATGAGCCCCCACCCCAACAAACGCCCCACCCTAACAAACATATTCAAAAAATTAATAAGTTATATGAGGGCACAAAACCCAACCTCCAGTTAAAAAAAGCCAAAACAAATATTTCAACAACCAAACTTCCCCCCCCCCCCCCACAAAATCCCAAAACCCCCCCCCCCCCCCCGAAACTCAACCGGCGTGCACTGAACATTTAGAAAGCCAAGATTGAGTATCTTCTTCCCACCCCAACTACCCACCAACCTGAGTAAGAGATCTCGTGGAGCCCCGAGCTAAACAGTCATTGGATTTCTTCAATCAGACGTTACTTTCTCTTTCTTTTTCGCTGATTTTAGATTTCACATCATGCCTTTAGAATGCATCCAAACCCGCCACGCCCCCCCCCCCCCCCCCAAAACCCAAAACCGAAAACCCCCCCGGGGGGCCCCCCCCCCCCCCCCCCCCCCCCACCCCCCCCCCCCTCACTCCTTTCCCCCAACTATAAGAATATATCAAGATGAGACCATAATTTCCAACAACCGTCACTCCACCAATGGAATCCTTTTCTCTTACGATGGCGGGGGCAAAGCTTGCTCGAAA
This sequence comes from Wollemia nobilis, assembly GCA_028583015.1. Lineage (NCBI taxonomy): Eukaryota > Viridiplantae > Streptophyta > Pinopsida > Araucariales > Araucariaceae > Wollemia > Wollemia nobilis. Next base: position 59,988 of record JAQPPZ010011379.1, read on the forward strand.
AAAGTGTGAAATGGGTAAGATGTTCCATTAGTTTCCTTTGCCTCTCCCGGAAGTTGCAATCACCCCTTGGGCTGAGAAACGCGCAATGAACTTCATAGACTCCTCTTCCCTAATTCCCCCTAATTGCCCCAAACTTTCATCTATGTATGTAAATAGTAGGCATCTTCCAGTCACTGAAGGTGCTTGAAGTTGATCTGCGCAACCCTTTCGAAAGGGAAACAGCTGTAGATGCTCCTCTTCTGAGCCTGCTTCTTGAAAGCCTCCCAAATCTTGAAACACTCTATATTGAGGGCACTTTTCTTGAGGTTATCTTGAAAAGCACGGAAAATTACAAAAGAACAAAATCCCCACACTAACCCCCCCCCCCCCCCAGGACCCCCCCCCCCCCCCGAAAAGTGTGGGAATGGGTAAGATGCGGGGTCACCTCCCCTCCCCAAGACCCCCCCCCCCCCCCCCCAGCCCATTTCATTTTGCTTGCCTCCTCTTCGGAAGTTGGAAACACCTACCCTGTTGGGCGAGAAAGCGTATTGCGGCACAATAGAACAATGCTCAAGACGATAGGTCGCCGCGTTCCCTGTTAATTCCTTCACTGCTAATTGCCCCAAATCACTAATGAAAAGAGGCATCTCAGTACGAAGGGCAACCCAACCGAAAGGGAAACAAAGCTCCCGAGCCGCTCGAAGCCTCCCGAATCGAAACTCAATTGAGGGAGACGAACTAACAAATTCGCAAAGGAAAACTTTATTAATTATCAGCTCTTAAAAAGTAGTAAGAATTTGGTTAACTTTTAATCCAAAATCATGAAATTTACAGTGGCTTATGCATCACAGGAGTTAGCAAGAGATCCGATACCGATACGCCTGACCTCTCCACATGTTAACCCCAATATCATATGTGCTACTTCCCAAACACTGGATGGGACAGAAATTGAAGTGTTGGGATGTTTGCTTCAGAACGCCCCTACACTTGTAATTATGGTAATTGACTTTGCTTGAAAAGACGATGAAGAGCGACGAAACTTAGTAGTAGAAATCCTCGATTCGAGGAAAGCTTCAGAACATGCAGGCATTTATTTTGTTTAATAGTATTAGGGCTTCACATGGTTTATGCACATAAGCTATTTATTTAGCAGATTGGATATTGTTTGTGAAAATTGACATAAGCAGGTTTTAATGTATTTTTTCCATTTCAACTGTCTATAGGCTTAGAAGCTTTTTGGAGAAAGGGTTTTATTTGCTTCAATAAGTATAAAATATCTAGTATAAAGTGGGCGTGTAATGTGAAATAAAACATTCAACACATTGACTATTTCTTTTGAGAATATCTTACTTTTGCTGTTTTAAAATTTAGAAACTTAGATGTATGTCTAAAGCAATTAGACAAAGAACCATAGGATGAGATGCAGTGAATCAATGGAGAAAATATCATTATTAAATCGATGGAGAAAATATCATTATTAACAGAGGAAAAATATTAACTGGACCGACACAAAATTAGCTCGCTCTTATGCAAAATAAGTTAGCACAGTTATATTTGCTTTTACATCTCCCGTATGATTTTGCAATAAGCATTTTCAACAAAATTCACCATAGGATGAGATGCGGTGAATCAATGGAGAAAATATCATTATTAAATCGATGGAGAAAATATCATTATTAACAGAGGAAAAAGATTAACTGGACCGACACAAAATTAGCTCGCTCTTATGCAAAATAAGTTAGCACAGTTATATTTGCTTTTACATCTCCCGTATGATTTTGCAATAAGCATTTTCAACAAAATTCACTAATTATTTCATGTATAAAATAAATTATAATAGTTATATTGCTTTCACACGGAGACATCCGTACAATTTCATCTTGAAAAAGCTTTCACACGGAGACATCCGTACAATTTCATCTTGAAAAAGCTTTCACGTCGATAGCACCAAAACAGCCGGTTGGTTAAAGTCAATTCTTTGCTTTCTTTTTACTTTCGAAGAATCTTTCGTTTTCCCTTTTATGTCCAAATGAAATTGGTTTTATGTTGTACAAAAGCAAGAACTACTGTCACACTGTATAGTTGGGAGGCACAGGCAGAGGAAATTTAATTTATATTTTTTATATGGTGTTTTCTCTGTTGAAAATGTTATATTCGTCTTGTAGTCTTGCCCACAAAAATAGAAGTTCAAATTCTGTGTGGTTCTTTCTTTTTTATATAAAAATAAAAAATCTCATTAAAAATGTTAAGTCTCCTATGACTTGGGAGTGGTTGAAACAGTTAGAGTAGGAGGCTTGGATTTAAATCTCAGTCCACGTTAAAGACTTTACAAACATGTATTTAAACTAGTTATCCTAACTTCATTATACACGACTTAAAAAATAAAATTGGTATATAGATGCACTTCCTTAAGGAAGTCATTTACATTAAACTTTTGTTCAACTTTATAGAGTATTGATTAAAAAATATATTTATTAATAAATTAATATACAAAAAAAAACTTTGGCTAGCTTGAAGGGTATATTCGGATGGGATAGGCCCCGTGCAACGGACAGTCTTGACTCCTTGACTCCCAGGTAATATGGGGGAACGGTTTTCTTTAACATAAGGTTTTTAAGTTTTAAAGATATATTAGTTTGAATGCATTTTTTTTTTAAATAAAAAGACCATATATAATACAATAAAACTTTCTTTATGAATAAAAATGGTCTTGTTTTCTTGGATAAATAATCGTAGATAATGCCGTGGGTGGGTATTCGAATGGAGGGGAGTACCTCGCTATCATGAAAACGTCTGTTGTCACCATAGTAGTTGCATGAATCAAAGTGGATAGAGAGCGGACCCTTACCCATTCACTTTAGTGGGCGGGCTTAAATTGAGTTCGGTTCCACCCCTTTAAATAAGAGCTTTAAAAGGTGTTGAAGAGAAGGAACTGGGTTGGGCCAACCCCCTCTATTTTAAAGGCAAGGTGTACCCGCTACCACTTAAGTATATTCCATTGCGCCACATTCTCGGAAAGCTCTACCTGAGCTGCAGAAGAAGCTTTTTTACCTTTTAAAAATAGGGGCTACATAAACACATATTATGAGCATTTCGACCCTTTTGATTGATAATCGTATCCGTAGCTACTGCTGTCTCGCCAGTATGTCTGTCCCCAATGATTAATTCTCGCTGACCTTTTAAGATATAGAGAGCCTATAGGGATCATAGAATCAATAGCAATAAGACCCGAAGAGGTTCATATATAGAACGTCTCGAAATAATACAGAGTATCCAAGATTCGATCCTTTAAAATAAGAGGCATTCGAAGTAAATTTTAAGAGCCCTTACCATCCTTTTAGTAGAGGCCGGTGGGCAGAGCCTAGAGATTACAACCAAACGACCGAATAAGAAACTAAAAGTGTATCGAGCTAAAATGTGCTTCAAATCGTATCATCAAGCCATCACCCACCTTGAAATGAGAGAGAGACAAATTATTTGATTCTATATTTAGGGAAACGATGTACCATCTCCAAATTCGACCTTAATAATTCACCTGCCATTACTTTATCAAGACCATGAATACGAGCAATGCCATCTCCTACTTGTTTTCTTGGATAAATTAATACTGGACTTATTGAATGAATTAAATTTCCCAAGAAGTCGATGTGGTTGTTTTCTTGGATAAATTAATACTGGACTTCTTGAATGAATTAAATTTCCCAAGAAGTCGATGTGGTACTTTGGTGCGAGCGGAGAGGATTCTATAATGGTGGAAGCTTTGAAGGAGATTGATCAGAATGATCCTTTTTGGTTGGAGAAGAGTGTGGCCAGTGGGGCTCCCTATCTGTGGGAGCTAGGTAAGATTGAGATTGGCTCTGGCTCCATTGGAAAACCCCCATCACCTTTTTCCTTTGCCAAGGTGGTGGTCGGTTCGGAGGTAGGAGGCGTGTTTGTCTCTTGTGAGGTTAACCAGGAGATAAAACAAATTCATATCCTGGATAGTATTGTCAATAATATTCTTGTAAAAGCGGCCTAGAATTTGGTAGGCAAGATCCTAGGGGGTAGAACCGGATTTGGATTTCTTGAAGAGATGGGCTATGCCCAGATGGCATCCGTGAGGTTCCTTGGAATTTGCGATCCTTCCCAAAAATTTCTTCCTAATTAGGCTTACTTGCAAAGAAGATTCACGAAGGATTCTAGAGGATGGGCCTTGGTTTTTCAACAAGTGGGACCTTTTTATTATAAATGAGGCTCAAAATTTAATTCGACGTTGCAACGTGTAAATTTGGTACTTGTGTAGGTAAAGTTATTGGACTTTCTCTCACATATGTGGCATGAGAGTGTCTTTAAGACGGTGGTGAAATCCATAAGAGACTTTGTTTCCTTTGAAAAAGCCTCAGGTTCTTCTGTGTGAATGCAATTTGTTCGAATGTGTGTCATGACGAACATAGAGAAGGAGCTTCTTATAACTTTTTTGAGCTTATATCTCACCTTGGGACTTGGAATCAATCCATAGTCTATGAGAATAAGCCTCAAGATTATCAAGAGTGTGGGATGGGTGGCTATCACAAAAGCTTTTGTCCTCTAAAACAAAATTTGAAGCAGGTTGAGTGTTCAGTTCCTAAAGAGAAGTGGACTCCTTGAAAGAACCCAAAATCCAAAGCTTTTTGGAACCTTAAGAGGAGTCAGGAAGGCTCTAAAGAGAAGAAAATTACTTCTCCAAAAAAGGTTGGTCCTTGTGGCAAGGAAGTTGTTGCTTTTTTTAGGGAAGTTTCTTCCATTCCTACTAAGAAGGTCGTGGATGAACCTCTTGGTAGTCTTGAAGTGGTTTTGGAACAAAGGCAGGTGGTGAAGGGTGTTGAGCTCTATTTCTAGAATTATTTTGGGTGTCTAGTAACAAAATATTTTGTTATTCAAGAGATCGAGGATTATCCTGCTTTCTCGACCTCCAATTCCAAGGGATCATCATTCTCTCCCAAGATGGGAATTGTCTCTTCTATGTTTGATATTGATAGCCCATTGGCTTCTCTTAAACCTATTCTTGAAAAAGGTTCTCTTAGATTGAAGATCGAGATTCATAGGAGTAAGCGAATTGATACGATTATTGTCAAAAAAGTGGGTTGATCTCCAAACAAGTTAGAGAGGAAAAACATTACGGAGGATGTGATTGCTAATGGAGGTCAGGCTCTTCTGGTTGTGGAGAAAGGAAATGGTGATAGCAAGTTGAAATTAGATGGCTTTAAGGTCATGGATGAAACTCTTAGTAGTCTTGAAGTGGTTTTGGAACCAAGGCAAGTGGTGAAGGGTGTTGAGCTCTATTTCTATAATTCTTTTGGGTGTCTAGTAACAAAATATTTTGTTATTCAAGAGATCGAGGATTATCCTGCTTTCTCGACCTCCAATTCCAAGGGATCATCATTCTATCCCAAGATGGGAATTGTCTCTTCTATGTTTGATCTTGATAGCCCATTGGCTTCTCCTAAACCTATTCTTGAAAAAGGTTCTCCTAGATTGAAGATCGAGATTCATAGGAGTAAGCGAATTGATACGAGTATTGTCAAAAAAAGTGGGTTGATCTCCAAACAAGTTAGAGAGGAAAAAAATTACGGAGGATGCGATTGCTAATGGAGGTCAAGCTCTTCTGGTTGTGGAGAAAGTAAATGGTGATAGCAAGTTGAAATTAGATGGCTTTAAGTCTCCTCAGCTTGGGGGGACGACCAAGAAACTCTCCTTCAAACCCCTTTAATGAAGTTGTATTCATGGAATGTAAGAGGGGTAAATAACTCTTCCAAAAAAATTATGGCATCGCTAAGAAGAGATAAGTCTCCTAATTTTTTGTGTATCCAAGAATCCAAATTGGAGGAAGCTACTTCAAAGACTATTCACAAGATTGTTTGGAAGAAAGTGGGTTTTGCAACCATTGAAGTTACATCTGCAAGAAGAATACTATTTTTTTAAAATTGTTCTAAGTTTGAAGGTCATCTTTTCTCATCATCCAATAGGGTGATCAAAATCTTTTTTAGTGTAAATCAACTAGAAGAAGATGGGTGATGTCGAATATTTATGCACTGAACTCTTGATGTAATAGATGTCTCTTCTGGTTAGAGCTACTCAATATAAGAAAAACCTTTTTGAACTAAGCGTGGTAGAAGATTTTAACTCTCCTTTATTTCCTTCAGAAAATAGGAGATAATTGTGTGGCTGGTAGAAGTTTGGATAGTTTTGTTGACTTTATTAGTAAGGCAGAGCTCCGATATTTAGAGTTGAAAGGGGTTAAGTTTACGTGGAGTAATCACAGAATTGGTAACAACCTCATTTTAAGTACACTGGATAGGATTCTTATCTCTGGTTTTAGTGTCAATTTGTTCAGAGATACAATGTTGTCTTCTCTGCCCAAGGTTGGTTCTAATCACAACCCTTTGTGGTTAGAATTACCAGTCAACATTCCATTCCTTCCAAGGCCATTCAAGTTTAAGGCTATGTGATGTTCTCATCCAAAATTTGAAGATCTTGTGGAGCAATGGTGAGAGGAAGAAGCTCAGGGGAAAGGAATGGATAGGTTAATTGGTAAGTTGAGGAAACTCAGATTCAATCTCAAATTATAGAACAAATCTAGTTTTGGTAATGTTTTTAGAGAAAAAGAATGTTTAAGAGCACAACTCGAGCCTTGAAGACTCTATGGAAATTCAAGGTTACTCAGAGGATCTTGAAAGAGATGAGAAAGCCCTTATGTAAGCACTACACAACAAACTCACGAAGGAGGGAGTTTTTTGGAATAGAAGTCTAGGGATTTATGGTTAAAGGAAGGAGACCATAATTCAAAGTTATTTCATGCTTCAGCTCTCTGTTATATAATAGGATCTATGAGATCTCAAAATCTGAGGGGTATTCTTCATTACAATTCCTTGAGATAAGAGAGAAGGCGGTTGGCTTTTTCAACTCTCTCTTGGGTTTGTTTCTAGCGAGAGATATTCAGGCAAAGGATGGGCTTTTATCTTCTATTCCAAGGCTCGTCACGGATAATATGAATGCTAGTCTTCAAGCTCCTTTTTTGGATAAAGAAATTCAAAAGGATGTGGATTTAATGGGCCTTGTCAAAGCTCCTAAGCCAGAAGGATTTCCATTGCTTTTCTTTCAAACATTTTGGCATATATGCGGGAAGGATGTGTGTATGCTCTAAGATTTGTTTAGAGATCCATGTTGATTTCTAAAGCGATAAACTCTATCTTTTTAGTCCTCATTCTTAAGAGCTCGAATACCTCTTCGTTGAATGATTATAGACCGACCAATCTGTGTAATACCATGTATAAAATTTTGACCAGAGTGTTAGCAAATAGAATTAAGCCTCTTTTGCCACTGTTGATTGATAGTGCTCAGTGTGGGTTTGTGCCTGGGAGGCAGATTCTGGATGGGGCTATTGTCATCCATGAGTTGATGCATTCCATTTACAAGAATGGAAGAATGGAATTTCTTCTTAAGTTGGATATGAATAAGGCCTATGGTAGGATCTCTTGGCCCTTCTTGTTCAGAGTTTTGAGGAAGTTCTTATTTTAGCTCCAAGTAGATTGAGTTGGTGGAAGCATGTGTTTCATCAGCTTGGTTCTTAGTTCTAATCAACAGATCACCAAGTGGATTTTTGAAATCCTATCACAGTATTCACCTAGGTGACCCTCTGTCCCATTTCCTTTTTATTCTCACCAATAGTTTGTAGATGATACCTTGTTGTCTTGTGCTACTTTGGTTATTCATGCCAGAGAAATAAAATCTCTTCTAGTTTGTTACAATAAAGCAGTTGGTTAGCAGATCAGTTTCATTAAGAGCAGTCTCTTCTTTATTAATACTCTGCGAGAGAGCCAAAAAATATTACAAGAATTCTTAACTACAAAATTACCATTGTTTAGACACCTTATCTAGGTCTCCCGCTCTTCTTAGGTCGTATTAAGGACTCCTTTTGGACTCCGGTTCTTGAGAGGATGCAGTAGAAATTGGCATCATGAAAAGGGATCTTTCTGAGTTAATCCAGTAAGGTGGTTCTAGTTCAAAGCATCCTTCAGAGTATTTCGATATATTTTATCTCTTTAGTCTCCCTAGCAAGATTACGGTAAAGTTTGATAGTATCTATAAATTATTTTTGTGGACTAGCCCAAAGATGAAAGGGAAATATCACTTAGTTTTGTGGTAGTAAATTTGTCACCATAATAAAAAGAGAGGTTTGAATTTGAAGCGAGCATCCCAAATGAGCAAGGCTTTGGTGGCCAAATTAGAATGGAAGGTGGCATCCAATGTTAACAGCGAGAAAAATCATATCCTAAAAGCCAAATATAACTTTGAAGATCTCCTTCCCACTAGTGGATCGACATTCTAACAAAGCTTAGTCAAATCCAAGGAATTTTTATGTGGTAATAGGAGATGGCTTGTTGGAAATGAAGAGTTGGTATATTTACAAAACGACGCCTGGCTGAGGGATAGTCTATTGTCCACTAATCAAATACTCGGAGATCTATTCTTGGTTGCTAGAGAAATAGGTAAGGTTAAGGTGGTTGATTTCATTTTGAACTAGAACGGTAGAAAAGTTTGGTTCCATATTCCATCTTCAGTCAGGGATGTGCATGTTCAATAAGCCTAGAGTGTTATAGCTAGTGAGCTTCAACTTCATGCCTTAAGGTAGGAGGAGGTTGAAGACAGTCTGGTGTGGGTTGGGGATAGTGAAGGCTCATATTCAATAAAATCAACTTATGATTTGATGGACATGGAGGATGACTCCCAATTCCCAATGGGAAAGATATGGTTGAAAAACTTAATTCCAAAAGTAAATATCTTCTTCTAGTTGGTGGTGCAAAATAAAATTTTATCCATTGAAAATTTGCTTAAGAGAGGTTTTAATATTGTTAATAGGTGTTTTATTTGTGAAGCGGAGTGGGAGTCCACGAATCATTTGCTTCTAAGTTGCCAATTTTTTCAAGAGGTATGTTATCTTATTTTTAATAAGCTTAGAGTGTATTTGGTGATGACTATTTCATTGGTGGATTTTGTTAATCAGTGGTCTTCTCCCTTTAATTCCCCTTGTCTCAAGTGTTTGTGGAATTTCTTTCTCCCTCACATTCTCTAGGACGTATGGAAAGAACGAAATGTTAAAGTTTTCACAAATCTTAAAAAAGATATGAAAAGAGTGAGCTCCAAAATTATTTGGAATATTGTGGTGAATATTTATTTTGTATTTAAGTATCCTAGTAGTAACAAGTTTCTCTATCATCTGAATGAGGCATGGTTTGAGGAGGATTTGGTTTTTTCTTCGATTGCTCTCGGTCCGGTTTATCCAAACCCAAGAATATTGGTGTTGTGGTCCCCTCCGCCCAACAGATGGCTCAAAATTATATTTTTATGGTGTCTAAGGGTAATATGGGATTTGCTAGTACTGGTGGTGTGATTAGATATAGTAAAGGAAAGTTAGTGGAGGCGTACGCAGAGAATCTTTGTTCCTAGTCTTCTCAGTTTGTCGAGGCCAGGGTAGCTTTTCAAGATATTTTATTATTAAATGACTTAGGGATCCCAAATATTGTCATCGAAGGTGACTCTTTAAATGTGATTAATATGCTCAATGTTTTGGTTCATCCCAGTTGGAAGATGGTAAATTTTATAGAAGAGTTGAAATTGAATATCTAGTTTTTAAGGCAAGTTTCAATTTCTCACGTGTTGAGGGAAGGCAATTCTATAGTAGATCTCATGGCAAATGTTGGAACTTTAGACCCAATATTTTTGGTCTGGTATTGGGATTTCCCAGAAAAACTGATGCAATAATCCAATGCAGAGAAACCTTAATGAGTGTTAGAAGGTTGTTCAGTTTTTTAAAATCTAGAGTAAGACATTAAGTTTGGGCATTGAGATGAGGAATTTTGTAGGTGGCACAAAGGTCCTAATATGTTATCTGTGTCAGGTGGAGAATGTCTTAGCCTTAGTTAAAATTCCAAATTCAAATTCATTTTGTCATAAGCCCATGCAATTTTTGAAAATTCTGAGATCTATTTTGAGATTGCGTACAAGGATTATGTTGTCGTTGGATTTCTCTGGTTTCCAAAGGACCTTGTATTGTAGGATGTGCCAAGTAATCATAGCTTCCATTAATACTCTAAGTTCAATCTCCCTATGGATTTCTCGAAGCTTCGATGGAAGGATGGAAGCTCATAGAATGTTTCAATCTTTGAGCTTGCGGTCCCGAGGAGGTTTGATGAGGGGTCAAAATTTGATATTGTTAAGTAATGCCTTTTGGTGGAGTTCAAGAATCATTGTTTCATGGGTTTTTTTTGGGCCTTGCAATTCCTTGTTTTACAGATTGGACCAGGTTTGGCAGGTTCCTTCTTTTGATAATCCATCGATTTCTTTTCTGTTTTTTGTCTTTTGAAGCTTTATGGGGACCTTCTGAAAATATGGCAATCTAAAAATGGTGGAGATCAAACAACGTACAATATGGGGCTCGTTGACGATAGTGATTGATTACTCGAAGGAGGTTTCCAAGCTAGTGGGGGATGTGGTCCAAGAAATTGATTCGTTGGTATAGAACTACCTCGGTTTGTCCACTATATTTTTCGGTTCTTCCTTCCCCTCTGCTTGTTAGCTTTTCTTTGTTTCTATTTTTTCCATTGTCTAAGGGTCTTCCCATTGTTGGGGGGTGGCTTTTGGCTGGTGTGGTCTTGTTGGTGGTGTTCCTCCATTAACTAGAAAGTTTTTGTAAAAGGTTGTGGGAACCCTTTCAAAACCTTCTTTTCTTTTAATAGTATCAAAAAAACAAATTAATACAAAGCTCTTATAAATCTATATAATTAAAATAACATAAAAAGGTCGGGTGAAATCCAATTATATATCTTTAAAATTTATATGAAACTTCTTGAATATACAGTCAAAAGCTAGTCTACATCCAAAGAATATTTTTTTAGTATTAATTGCAAATCATGGAAGAAATTGTTAAGAATGCATTTAATGAGGATAGTGAAGAAATATTGCATGTACTTAAGTTTTATTCTCAAAACTTAATAGATAACTTTGATGGAAAAAGACAAATGCCTATTGGTTTAAAAGAGAAGTTTTATTTGTTTCTTAAGGAGGCACGAGAAGAGATTTTTACAACATTAATAAGTTATCTTCATGAAAAACTCTTCAAAACATGGTGGAATTCTCAAAACACTATTATATTCTCTTCAGAAAAATGCTTAATGATATATTTATCATTAATTAGCTTTGATTTTTTCAAGGGATGAAACAAGAGAAAGAAGCTTATGTTATTATATATTTATCATTAATTAGCTTTGAGTTATGCATAATGATTCTATCCTTTCATCATTATGCTTCATTTTTTTTTTGCTTATAATTCTTACAAAATCTCAGATGAAGAAAATTGAAAGATATATATTTTATTTTATGCCAATATTCTAAAAATAAAACAGTCACATGTGGTGAAAAGACTTACACAAAAATGAACATTTTTTTATAATTAATTTTCATTCGAAACATGGTGGAATTCTCAAAACACTTGTATATTCTCTTTTGAAGAATGCTTAATGATATATTTATCATTAATTAGCTTTGAGTTTTTCAAGAGCTGAAACAAGAGCAAGAAGCAATTGGGATATTAGAAAACTTCCTCAAAATGCAGCAGCATATTATCAACTTGTTTCTTTTGATCAGGAGTCCATGCTTGTTTAGATGCTTCTACTTCTACCATTTCCTCCTTAGGCCTCACCACCAACAATACAAATACAATTTTTTAGATATGGTTTTAATGGCAAAGACCAAGAAAATATTCCCCTTGCTTTTATATGCATTGCTCAAGAATGGTTTCCCATCCTTACTGTAGGCAGCAAATCCACCTCCCAAAAAAAGAAGAAATAATATGGATTTGCACAATTTTGTCAAATGTTCAATTTTGCTAAAACATAGTGTAGGGTTTGTGTAATTGTACAATTGGGTGTAATTGTACAACTTGGCCCAAAACGTACAATTGGAAATTAAATGAAATAAAGTGAAATGCACATGAAAGGTAATTTGATGAAAATCAAATTAAGACTTAGTTAAACCTTAGTACATTAATTGTTTTAACAAATTGCGGGAACGCAAATATGAATGATGCGTTGTCTCAGGAACCACTTTGGAACGGTCTGCACAAGCATTATAAGCCCCCATTCAATTTTTGTAGGTTGTTCACAATTTTTGTAGGTTGTTCATCGTTGTTCATGGTTATTAGTTGTTCATTATTGTTAAGAAGAGTGTTCATACTTGTATAAGGTTGTTTAGCGATGGTTGTGAATTGTGTAACATGGAAGACGGATAATTTTGATTCAAAACATGGTGGAATTATCAAAACACTATTATATTCTCTTTAGAAGAATGCTTAATGATATATTTATCATTAATTAGCTTTGAGTTTTTCAAGGGATGAAACAAGAGAAAGAAGCTTATGTTACTATATATTTATCATCAGATTTTATCCATCATTATGCTTCTTCATATTATTTTTGCTTATAAATCTTACAAAATCTCACATGAATGAAATTTAAAATATATATTTTATTTTATGCCAATATTCTAAAAATAAAAGTCACATGTGAAGAAAAGACTTCCAAAATGAATTTTTTTTAAATCCATTTTGGAAGTCCGGCCCACTAAACTCGTCCACGGCCAAGCCTTATGCCAAGAGCTTGCCCAGAGTGTTGCCTCAGAGGTGAGGGCTTGCCAATGGGATGACCCAGTGCAGGAGAGTAATTGTACAAATCGGTCTTCATTCGGCAGAGATTGGACAGAGGACCTAGTGGAGTACTTCAGCACGGGACAATGCCCTTCCGGCCTCAACTCTTCGCAGAGGAGAAGGTTCATGCTTCAGGCCTGCAGATACGTATTGTTACCCAGCAGATTGTTTCATCGAAATATTGACGGAGTCCTCCTGAGATGTTTCCATGGGACAAAGAAAGGGAAAATCCTAGATGAATTCCATTCTGGAATGTCCTGGGGCCATTTTTCGGAAAGGCCTATGGCCTTAAAGATAATAAAAGCGGGCTACTATTGGCCTACCATTTTTGTTGATGCCTTCAGTGTTAGCCAGAAGTGCGACAAATATCAAAGGTATGTCGGCCGCACCAGGAATGCTTCTCTACCTCTACACCCGTTTCAGGTTGAGGCTCCATTTCAGTAGTGGGCCTTGGACTTCGTCGGGATAATAGAGCCTAATTCTTCTGCAGGGCATAAGTATTTTCTAATAGACACTGACTATTTCACCCGATGGGCAGAGGCAGTCCCCACCAAGCGGGCTAACCAGGACATATTCATGGCCTTTCTAGAAGGGTTGATAAACCGTTTTGGAATACCATATGCGATCGTAACTAATAATGGTTCCCATTTCATTGGAGCCAAGATGTGCGCATTCGCAAGTATGAAATTGACCTGAAAACTTTGTCTAATTATTACCCGCAGGGCAATGGTTTGGCGGAGTCCACAAATAAGAACTTAGGATCCTGAAAAGAATATTGGAAGACAAGCGGACCTGGCATCTGCTTCTAGACTTTACGTTATGGGCTGACCGAATTTCTATACTCCCTGGTGTACGAGAAAGAAGCAGTGCTCCCCGCACATCGAATTGCCCGTGTTGCAGTCTCTCCGATCGTTGGACGATGAGGGTGAAGGGTTTGATCCTATCAACGTCCGAATAGCTCAGTTTTTGCAATTGGAGGAGGAGAGAGAGAGAGCCTACGAGGCTTTCATGAAGCATGTTGTCACAACAAAAAATTGGTTCGGCAGAAGAACCTCTGATCGGACTTTCCAAGTTGGCAACTTAGTGTTGAAATGGAATGAGAAAAAGTCCAATCCCGGGAATCGTGACAAATTTGACGCATTCTAGGAGGTCCCTTTCGGGTTTCTCAGGTCCATCCGGTGAACTCTTTCACGCTACAAGATCTGAACGGGTTTACTCTTCCGTTATCAGTAAATGGCCTTCATCTGAAGTCATACTACCAGTAAGAGGTGGTATAAAAATTTTATCGAGCTATATATATATATATATATATATATATATATATATATATATATATATATATATATATATATATATTTTCCTTATTTGCTTATGCATATTTGCTTTTTCCGGAGTATATCTCTTCACCCCCTCTCACGCTATCAGTAGCGTAGTTTTTGGGCAAGAATCGTAGTTGGCAAGGGGGTTCCGAGGAGTCCAGTTGTTTTAATTCAGTTCCATTTGTGTCCGCTTGTTGAGCAAGGGATAAAAAAATAGAAGTTTCCAGCACCCAAAAGTGATAGGTTTGCAAGGGCATCAGCTCCGTCGTTTCATCATTCCCAAGCAAGAATAATGTCGCAGTTTCAAAGCACCACGCAGTTCGAAAGGAGGAGGTTTCCCTCCCTCATAAGATCAGGGTTGTGTCTCAAAGCTCTAAGAGGTAAAGGCAAAAGACAGAGGTAACCCAGAGGCTTGTTCTAGCTAAGCAGCTTCAAAACCCACCTTCGGGTGATAAAACATAAATGCGCCTTGGTTGTTTTCCCAACTGATAAGCGCAATGTCATTTCGAAGGTAAATCGAGCGAAAATGCTTTGTTTTTCGAAGAACGGTGCCATCGTGGTTCAAATAAGGCTAAAAGTCAAAGTCAAAAGACGTTGCGCCTATACTACCCACCACAAAGCAAATTCGTTGCAGTTTGGATGCGCAAAACCTTTTCAGGGCCTGCCTTAGGCGCAACTCCCATTGACTTTTTAGCACCCAAAGCCTCTTTCAATGAAAACGCTAAGTGTGGGCAGAGGCATTTCGCTCTGTTTCCCAACGCCAGGCCACGTTTCGCTCTGTTTCCCAATGCCAGGCCAATTCGCTTCAAGTTGGTAGCGCTCTGGCATTTGACTTTTCAACGCCAGCACGTTTCCCTATGCCGGGTATTTTTTCTACACTTTGGGCGCCAAGGGCCTATTCAGGGCTAGAAGGTGTGCTTCGCAAGTTGACTGTTCAACGCGCAACGCCAACTTTGAGGAAAAAGTTAAGCGCATCCCAAAGGCATTTCGCTCAGATTTAAGAGCGCAAATCTTGTCAACACTGGTGCTCCTCCCAAGGTTCTTGAGCTGTTTCGCCTCAGTCTAGGAGCGCATCTCCCTTTTGGGATTTTCAAAAGCGAAGGGGCTTCGCACTCTCCCTTTGGGGCGAGAGCCATTTTTAGCCCCTAAGGAATAATGAAAACGTCATTAATGTGGAAGGCTTGCGCGCTCTCCGCAACTCAAGGAAAGTCTTGGCAATCTCGAGGTTCGTTGGATCGTGAAACAAGTTTTCAGGAAACCAATGCGTCTCCTCTTAGAAAGAGGATTACGGCCCACACTATTAGTTACCATTGCGATGTGCGCTCCGCCATTGGTCACCATGCAGAAGGTCTTCCACCCTTGCGCCTAAATCACTCCCTCCATCTACCCCACACCACCAACATTAATGCGGTCGGTAAGTCGCGGCCCTATAAGTAGGCCAACACTGCACCTTAAGCATACCTAGAGAAATCGTTAAGTTGTTGCGCTATTCGCCATTGCTGGAGTTCAGAGAGCGATTGTTGCTGGTAAGAGGCGGGGAGCTTAACATCAGCAAGGAGCTATGATTTTCTAAGCGAGTGCTTGGACGATTGGCGAGTGAATATAGGCAAGAAGAGCGTCGAGCAGAAAAAGGAGAAGGTTCCACAATGGGCGGTGGGCGAGCAAAAGCAGAAAAAAGAAAAGAAGGAAAAACCACCGCCACCTCCGCCTGAAGACGAATTGAATAAAATCCGGGATTGCATCCTCACCCGAACAAGCATAGAGAAGCTTCGTGGGGATGTTGAACTTATGATGAATAAGGTGTATACAGGGAACAATCGAACAATCGCCTACCACTCCTACCTGTACTGGTACCTGTGCACCCTTGCCCGGAGATAATTTGTGCAATCGCAAAATTTTACGACCCCAAGACTAGGTCAGTCCGAAATGCAAAAAAGTAAAGGTTGTTCTTCATCTCTGCCGAAAAATTTTGGGAAGCTTTCGCCTGAGCGTAAGGACCTCCTGATGATTTTACTATCAGAAAAATTAACAGCACTGAGCAAAATGAGAGATATACCAACACAGTGCAGATGAGGTAGTTTATGGAAGCTCAGCTGACGAAGAAGCCAGCGCCCTAAACTTTGCCAGATTTCCCCAAATCCCTGACGAGGTTCAAGAATCTCGTCCTCTACTCCATGCTGGCATGGATCACCAAGCTCTCCATAGACGCCCAAATTCATAACTGGCAGGTATCGATTGTCTAGTGTATATCTCATGGAGAATTATATTCTCCTAATGTCGTGGCGCAAAGAGTGAAGCCCGTCTTTTTCGATTGTGCAGACTGGGTGTCGCGACAGCTGCATCTCCAACTATGCGGAGTGCAAAGCAGCCAGAGCATGGCGTTTCGAAGCTACTCGTTAATGGCGTGGTACTTCTACCACATGCGCAGTCGTTTCGCCTTCATCGCTAAGAACCGGACCAACAAGGAAGGCAAGGCGCTCCCCGTTTAGCAGGGGACTCCAAGTTTGTCAAGATGCGAGTCGTACTATAACTTCAACACAGAATTCCTTGGCCCGGCCTTGGAAATCATATATGATGTCTACGAGCGAGTCCAAAGGGGGATGAGAGACTATGTGGTATAGGGCTGCTCGATGACGTTTTTCAGCTAACGCAAGGCCTTGTGGTGCAAATCTTTGGGTTTACTGGCAAACCCTTCTTGTTGTCGTACTACACAACTGAATACCTATTCACCCTAGACGTCGCCCATCAATGTGACTTCGCCGATGATACGTACGACAAAGGACAACAAAAGCAACACACGTGCCCTTGGCCTTTTGAGCTCGACGACATCAAAGTATCAGTCAACGGGAAGAACACCTTTTTGATAGTAATATTGTACGAGTTTGGTCTTATCAACTTTCCTCAGCGGTGGAGGTACGACCCGCTAAATGTTTTCAGAGACAAGATTGGGGCAAAGAGCTTTCACTGTTGTCCATGCTAGGACATCAAGGATCAACGCAATAACCTATCCGGGCTTGACCTAGAATGGCATGTGGAAAGGATGGTGACCTTCCCTCCGTGGCATGAATTCTACACAATGGAGGCCGAGTACAACCCTTCACAGAACCCGACGCACGACCCTGACAACGAAGTGTTCAAGGCGAAGGGAAGGGAGCATCCAACCCAACGCTTATAATGGATCAAATTTTTTCCTAGGCATTTGACAAGTATTATGAAACCTACCGACCCATCTTCTTCGACAACATTGTGCCTAGGAGTACCCAACGCTCCAGCACGGTTGAAGGCACGGCGGCAATACCAGAACAACATGCTAGCTAGCCACTTTTCAAGGGTAAGGGCAAGCAGCAACTCCTAGAAGAGGAGGCCTCTCCAAAGAAAAGGGGTGATCCTATTGCACCTCTGCAAAAAAATGTTTCGAAGAGGCCTCGGACTGGTCCGACCCGCCCCTTTGGTACAGACCCTCCAATGGCATCAACCGCCATGGGAGGAGGTTCTTTAGAAGTTCCCGCTTCGGTGCAGCAGGTACAGCAAATCCACCAGATGCAGCAGGCGCAGCCTGAAGTCCAGTTTATTGATCTGGAGAAAGAGATGTCACACAAAGGAGCGAGTCCAATAACGCAACAATTCACCATTTCGGCTCTGACGGCATCCGAGCCCGCAGGTGCGTCCTCCATCCCTTTCTCTCTCTTCCGCCCCTCTGGTGACTTTCCCTTCTGGCGTCGAAACCTTATTGTCTACCCAAATCTCATTTGGCATCCCTGTTGCAATCACACCTAATCCTTTGTTTCAATCGACACCCCTTTTTCCCTTGCCCCGGTTTCTCAATCGTTTGACACGTTTGTGTTAGTATCCAACTCATTCACTTTCCCATTGGCATCCATCCCTGCCCCTCAAGGTTTAGTTCATTCGGTTGCAGCATTCGCTGCCATAGTGTGTCTTGGCCAAACTTTGCCCATTCCCCCTTCCTCAATAGTCGCAACAGCAACCTCCATGGAGACTCCTCCCCCATATCCTAGCATTCCAGTTGCAACCCTGCAAACCCCGACATCTCCTAAGGTTGCTACAGTCGTTGCCTCAGCCGCTCCAAACTCATCTCTTGAATCCACCCCTTAGCAAGCTCTGTTCCCCTTTGAGTCACTCTATGGAATGCAAGAGTCAATGGAGGCAGCGCTGGAGTTTTGCAAAGAAGGCCCAATTGCGGAGAGTATACGTCGAGGATAGCAAAACTCCTCAACCTGGCTTAAGGGCAAGAAGAGTATAAATGCACAAGCGCTGGCCCAAGTGGAAAAAAGGGCCATGTTTGATCCTCAAAATATGCAGCTCCATAGGATGGAAGAAATGCCCGAGGTCCATAAGCCATTAGGGGAGATGACAGTAGCAGACTACTCCTACCGTCATACAATGCAAGATATGAGGACGCTCGATCATGCGGAGAACGTCGAAAACATCCATGTTGAGGCAACATTCCTCTACTTCCACACAAAGCACTTCAAGGCGCGCTGCTATAAGGCTGAGGCCAAAAGTATAGAATTTGAAGAGACCCTGGCGCTCATGACGGCGCAACTTGAAGAAGCACAATCCAAAGCAGAGTAGTTGCAGCAGCGGGTAATCAGTCTAGAACAAGAGGTGGAGAGCTACAAGAAAGAATCTGAAGAGCGCCTCAAGGTTTAGGAAGAAGCACAAAGCCAACTGCAAGTTTTGGATGCTCAGATTCAGGCGCTACAGGCCCAATTGATAGAAAAAGCAGCGCAAGCTGAGGTCCTGTCAAGAAATCGTGTTAAGGAGGTGTGTCGTCGCTTCCTGACCAACTTTAGAATTAGAGCGAGCAATGCGGCAACACTCCTGACGTTCATCTAGGAGGCCAAGCATTCGATCTCCCACGGTGCTTCCATCATAGAAGATGTCGAGAGGGACGCTAACCAATGGTACAAGGCTTTCTCTTTTTTAGAGCGAGGGTGATCCGCACCATGTGAAGCTTGGCTTCAGGGAAAGATTCTTGGTAAGCGCAATGCCTTGGCACGTTGTCAAGTGAGCGCAATGCCTTTGTGCGTTGCCAATAGGGCGCAACTCCTTTGCGCCCTTCCTCAGGAGCGCAACACAGGTTGACTGGTCAAAGCGCAGCACCAAGCGTTAATGTAAAAATGGCTAAGTGTAGCTGAAAGTGTTTCGCTCTGTCTCCAAGCGCAAAGTTGTTTCGCTCCAGTTGAGGAGCGCAGGGCCAATTCGGGGTTAAAAGGTGCGCTTCGTCCTTTGACTTTTCAAGGCACGACGCAATTTCCAAGGAGGATGAGAGTGGAGCGCCAAGGTGTTTCGCTCCTGTCCCTCAGCGCCAGGCAAATTCGCAGCTAATAGTGAGCACAAGGTCTGTTGACTTTTCAAAGCGCAATAGCCGTTTTCAATGAAAAAATCACCTAGAGTTGCAAGGCTATTGCGCTCCACTTTCCTAGCGCAAGGCCATTTCGCACCTGATAACTGTGCTTTTTCCTTTGACAGTTCAAACATCAACGTAACTTCCTAGGCCACCCCTCCCGAGACTGCAGCTTGTTGCGCTCCACTTTCCATCGAAGGGCGCTTGCGCTCCATTAAGCAGCGCTCCGGCGTTTGACCTTTCAACGCTAGCGCGCCTTCCAAAGCTCCAGGCAGGTTTGCTCAAGTCCTCAAGTGCAAGGCTCTTTCGCTCTAGACAGCAACGCTTCAGCCTTTGACCTTTCAACGCCTGCATTGCCCAACCAAAATGACAGGTTGTTTCGCTACAGATAAGGTACGCAAGCTGTTTCGGGCCAGAAAACAACGAAACACGGGTAAAGCTTGCATATAGCACGCCTGTTTTCAATCCAGCTCTCCCCACTTCGATCAAGACTCCCTCATAAATGCTCCTCAACAACAGACACGACTCATCCTTATCTGATTAAACGCAGTTGGTTCGGGAACCTTCCAGACTCAACGCTTCTAGGATTTCAGTGAGGCGATTCCAGCAAGTAAGGAGGCAGCACCAACAAGCTAATATTGTCAAAGCATTGAAGGGGTGCAGCTGCATTCTGGGGAGTCATCAATTTCGGCCCATACCTGGTTACTGTTTGACGAGTGTTTAATGTTTATCCCTTAGTTCTTATCTTCTTTGCCACCACGATGTATTATGGGTGTGCTTTTAATGTTTCAAGCGGCAGAATTCCCTATATAAGCCTGCTCTTTTATTGTAAAATGATGGACGTTTGCTAGAAGCTTGTTGTAACTCGAATTATGCTATCAATACAGAGAATGTCTGGCTCTAACTCTAGACTTCTATTTGTGTGTATGTCTTCTATTGCTTATTTTCTATTAAATTCTTTGTCCTATCTGTACGCTTGAATTCTAATATCTGGATTTAGTTTTTGATAAAACGTGAACCCTGGAATAGCCCTGGAGATTACGCATGTTAGATGCCTAGTTTTAATTTCTGTTAATTTTCCGTATTGAGTGCTATTTGATTTGACGTACAGTTAAGTTATCGTGTTCTTAGTTCATCACCCCTATTCTATCCGGCCTGTGGCCACATTTCCCATTCCTTTCAGTCATTCAATCTCTTTCCTGTTCTCTATCCTCAAATCCCCCAATTAGAATAGCAAGGGAACCAGCTCATCTCTGGAGATTGGCACGAGACGCATTTCTTCCTCTCGGCCTTTCAATGTTGGTGGGGTCTAGGGCACATGAATGATATATTTCATACCCCTAAGGCAGATCTCTGACCAACAAGACCCGAATATATAGGAAGATATACGTTCCCCCATAAATATCTCATTCCTTCACTTACAAAGAGACCTAAAATACCAATAGATCTAAACTATATATGCACTGAGATCATAAATGCCTCTATCTATGATTAATATATACCAATAGATAATTCGTATATGTGCATACTAACCATCATATAGTTAGATAGTTAATGATGTTCCACCGGAGACATCTATAGATTCTGTGGCTATTTTATGATTCCCATGCTGTTCTGGGCCCACCTTGGATAGTTGATCTCTCACAGAGAAAAAAAAAAAAATTAAAGGCAAAAAAACTGTATTATTCATATTAATTTAAAAGAACATAAAACACCTTACAAATCATATATATTTCCTATCTCTAGACTGGTCTTCTCTTTCTGCCTTAGTCTTCCTAGGAGACACTAGATCTTTCAGTCAATTATTTTTCCAGTTCTGTGCCTCACTGTCAAAACTGTCTTTCTTGAACCACTGTCAAAACTGTCTTTCTTGAACTTGGTGAACTGTCAACATTTTTTTACGCTCGTAGACCTATATGGCTGTGGACAAAAAATTTATTTTATTTGTATCAAAATCAAAGAAATTATACCTAATGTCAATCTCATGGAAGTTGCCTGGTGGGGTTTTCACTCCATATCTCCTTGAATAACATAGGTTTAATTTTTTTTATTACAAAAATTTAAAAAAAAAAAATTAATATAAAATATTGTTTATTTTAAAGTTAAAAATTATTTCTGCCTTGGTCTTCTCTTTCTCGTTGTTTAAAAGAATTGTAAAAAAAAAATGGAGGCCAGGAAAAGAGTTTCTAGATAAAAATTTATTCATATTAGTTAAAAAAAAACACAAATAACTTATAAATCAATGTATAAATTTTCAAGGAAGAAAAAATATCAAGGAAATAGTTTTCTATCTGTTCTTTTTTTTTTGCCTTTTTTTTTTTCATATCCGAACCACTATTGGTTTTATACTGATCAATCCTGAAATCCTGCATGTTGCTTGGAAGAAATGATCAACTGGGTACCCCACACTGACTTTGAGGCTGGAAACGAGGGCCAATTGTGTGTCTTCCATATAGAGATTGGTTGTTGCAAAAATAGAGCTCATTATTCAGAACAACGACAGTGTGTGCAGCTAAAAATATAGATATCTAAACAGTAAAATTATGTACCAACTCTTTCTTCAGTAGTCAAGTTTTATTACAATTTTCGTAAATTTCATTTCATTTTTTACCAGATAAAAGAATTTATGCAGATAAAAATATAGATATCTAAACAGTAAATTTATGCAGGAAACTTTTTTTGAAGACCCTCAGGAACTCGTGTCATCTCCTTCCATTCACCCACTCCATCAGTAAGACCTTGAGGAAACCCTATCCACGTGACCCTCAGGGACCTACCGTCTTGTTTCCACATCAAGAATCAATGTCATCTTCTTCAAATCAGCCATGTCAGTCCATGTCACCTCCTTCCACTCACTCAACTGCGCATGAAAACCAAGAACATAGCCAAGATAACCCTCAAAATGAAGACCTTCAAGGACGTACCCAAGCTGACTGTCAAAGAACTCTCACCTCATCTCTAGATGATCAAGAATCAATGTCATCTTCTTCAATTCACCCATCTCAGTCCATGTCACCTCCTTCCACTCACTCAACTTCGCATGAAAACCAAGAACATAGCCAAGATAACCCTCAGAATTTAGACAGTCAAGAACACCAAATCGAAACTCACGTTCATAGATCTCCCACCCCATCTCCACATCAAGGCTTGACACAACAAGTTGCCAATGGAATGTGGAGGCAGTATACTTCTACTATATTTGTTTTCTTGGTAGTGTTTCTTTATTACATGGGAGTGACAATATATTTCATATTCAAGCCTCATCAATTCAACTTCAAGAAGACACACATTCTTATAGATGCTTTCTACTATACAGTGGTTACAACATCTACAGTTGGTTATGGAGACATTGTCCCTATCAGCACCTCCGCAAAAATTTTCACATGCATTCACGTTCTCATTAATTCTTGTGTGATTACTTTATGTGTGGATAGTTTTGGGGGATCACTTATTGACATATTGGACAAAGTCATAACAACAATAACAAAGAAAACATGGTTAGAAGCATATGGAAAAGTTCTCGTTGCTTTGTTACTATTAGGGACAAGTATTTGTGTTGGGGTATATATCATGCATTGGGTAGAGGAAAATACTTGGATGGATTCTATTTATGCTACAGTCATCTCCCTCACGACTAAGGGTTATGGTGACTTTTCTTTTCATACTAAATTAGGAAGACTATTGTCAACACTGTGGTTGATGATATGTATCTCCATAGTCAACCATTATTTCCATTATTTCTTCATATTGTTAAAGAACTGTAGATTCTGGAAGCAGACCTCATATGAAGCAATTTTTCAACGTCTTGATTGCGACAGCGCGAATCTTCGGTATATATTATCCTTTTAATCTTTATATCAATTTAATAATATTTTTCCTTTCGTTGTTAAATTTCGATAACTTCATATTTTAATTTATTTAATATTTTTATTAAACATATATTAATAATGTTTTTTCCTATGTTTTTTATCTAATAATTATTTTTGTATTGTCTTTATGTTTTAAGAGATTAGAAGAGTTTTAGAATATTAGAAAAGTGTAAAAGTGTTTACTTATCTATAAAGGGGTGATAGTAGAATATAAATAAAGATAATGTGTTGAAATAATTTGTTCATAATGATCAGTAAGCAAAAATATTAGAAAATCATCAGTTTGGGGCAAGATGCGGAGAAAGAGGAGTTTCATTTCACAGACAAGGTTCCAATTTCATTGGTAACCCTTAACATTTAACCCGTGCAATTTAGAGTAATTGATAGAGAGTGAGGCTTAAAGCAAGGTTCAAATCTTATGCATGAACCTTGGTAATTTGTTTTATAGGTTACAAGAAGCAATAGAGAACAAAGTGTTTGACACTATAAATCAAAGGTTCAAATTTCCTATATAAATCTTAACATTAGTATTTACTATCAAGAGAGCTTCAATGTGAGTGTACAAAGGTTTCAAAAATTTAAATTTCAGTCACCTCCATGTAACAGGTCTGAATGCATTCCATGTTGTTGTTCACACAAGAGTCACTATTGCCACTTACCATAACTGCATCAACCAAATGCAAGATATGAGACAAGTAGTAGGATTACACCTTTTATGAAAAATATTAACATAATATCAAAATGAGGTATAATAAGCTCATAAGAACATCACTCAAGCATCACACACCAGAATCAGCATATATGGTATTTTCATGCTATAAACATATAAAAGCTTCAATTGTGGACAAGAAAACCTCTACGACAAAGATAAGACAACCAAGGTTGTAGTATATCAACAGGATCAGCTTGGCACACCACTCAATGTCAAAGAACTACTTAAAGGAAATTAGTTGATGTAAGGAAACTCCGAATAAATCAAATGCGATTATTAATCAAGATCCTGGATAATGATATGAATCAAATAAATCAAGCCACTTAAGGAGGGCAAAGTCCTATAAGCCACTTAGAGAGGGCGGAGTCTCGTAGCCACTTAGAGAGGGTGGAGTCTCTTGTGGTATACGCAATAGGAATTAATTGTTATTCGATGATGAATTGAATAAACCTTCTACCTATAAATAGATGAATGAATTAATGAACGGACATGACCATTGAGGAACCGACATGACTATTGGGATTGTTACATGGCTCCCTCCCTCAAAAGCTTTGTCCTCAAAGCTAGAAAATACTAGAAAATACTTTTATTCCTATGTAGAATCTTCATCGGGAAGGCCCTGCCACTTAATGAGGAACTCTTGAATTTGGTGTGTTCGAGGATGGCGTACTTTGGATTGTAGTATTGTTGGCGTTATTTTCAACTTTGCAACAATCAAAGATTTGAAATGACAACGATCACTTGACCAGCAACAAGAAAAATAATTTTGAAGTGGAGTGGAAAAAGGCTTCCAACGATCAAATATTGGAGAGTACAACGGTCACTTGGCAGTCACGGGTGAATGGATGTAAAAATTGTTGCAGAAGTTGCAAAAATTGTCCCAAAAATTGTCACCAAAATTGTTTTAAATGTCGTTGCCAAAATTGTTGTAAAAAGTAGTCGCAAAAATTGCTGCAAAAAGTCGTCGCCCAAAATTGTTGCTCTAAGTAGGCACTACTCAAAACCTATTTTGAAGTTCTAACTACACCTCCACCCCAGACTTACCTAGGTTGCCTTTCGAGGCCTCGTCAAAACTAAGTTTCACCCAACCTTCCTTAGGAGGCTTCCATTTGGTGTTCTTTCTAATATTCTCCTTCGAGATGGGGTCAACACAAACATGAGCTTCCAAGTTCCCGCATTTAGCTATCTCCTTTTTTGCCCCCTTCTCAACCCCATCCTTGTCTTTGGTAATTGAGATATTATCACAAGCATCAAGCTTTCTTCTATGAAAAACCCCCTTTTTATCTCTACTAATGTCTCTAAAAATCCTCTAGTTGCGTTCCAGCCATATACCCCAAAAGAAATGAGCAAGGGAAAAATTCCATAAACATGTGAGTCTATCACTTTTAAAGGGGGAGTACCATTGTTCCACAAAACCAAGGATCGAATGAGGCACCACCCACAAACAGCCAAAGGCTTGAAGCAGCAAGTAGCTAACCTTTTTATAGAAAGGACAAAGAATAAATAGGTGCAGGATTGATTCCTCATCCGCCTTGCACAACGGGCACATATTTGGGATACAAAATCCTTTCTTCTTGAGATTGTCTATCGTTAAGATTTTGTCTTGAAGGGCAAGCCAAAGGAAGATAGCAACTTTTGGAGATATGTCTTTTAGCCACACTCTACTAATAGGAAACCTAGGAATAGACTCATCCTTAGATACCATATAGCCCGATCTAACCGAGTAGACTCCAGAAGAAGGGGTCCAAATGAGGGAGTCTTGAGAGGGGCTTAAAGGAATGTAATAAGAGAGGAGTAAACTTTTCACAAATGATACCCGATGTTGGGCCTCCTCAGTCGAAGCAAAAAGGGAGATATCCTTCCATCTTCTCATGGGTCCTTCAACTTCCTCCGGGAAAACCCAAATCTGACTGCATTCCCTCAAACCTTGCTGCCGAAACTGTCCTTCAAGGAAACCCAAATTTGACTGTATTCTCTTAAAGCATAGTGAGACTTGTTTGCAATCCAAGTGTCTTCTCAAAACATTATGGCGTTACCATCCCCAATCTTCCATTTTAAATATTTCATCAACAGAGATCTGGAATTTGCAAGCCCATTCCAAAAAGTAGAACCCTTAAAAGGGTTGTCACATTTGAAGAAAGGTATGGAAGAATCTAAGTACTTGGCCTTGATCACTTTAACCCAAAGAGTTTCACCTTCTTTGAATATTCTCCAAGCAAGCTTAGCCAATAGAGCTTCATTAAATTGTTGAATTCGCTTTATGCCCAACCCTCCTCCTTTCTTAGATCTGCACACTTTATCCCAAGCCACAAGAGGCAAGATCTAGATTTTCTCCAATATCAAAGCCACTTCTACAAGGATTTTTAGCATTGAAATAAAATAAATTGGTAAATATTGAAGAGTAGATTGCAAAAGTTGCACTTCACCTACCTGTAACAGCAAAACCCTCTTCCACCCCACTAACTTACGTTGAAATCTTTCGATCACAATCATAGTTGAGAAAATCTGCAAAAAATCCCAATTCGATCCGATTTTTCCCGATTCACATGCTAGCCATTTTTTTCCCGATTTTTGCCAATTGTTTCCTGAAAAATTCTGATATGCATGAAAAAAGATTTTTTTCAATGAAAATTTGCATTTTCTTCAGATTTTTCAATGAAAAAATGTCGATATTATCCCTAATTTTTCCCGATTCTTTTCCATGTTGATTTCGTTCCGATTCTGATTTTCTCAACTATGATCAAAGTATTCCAAAGCACATCTCTAACTCTTCATTTAAACAAGGGTAAGCCCAGATAGGTTGAAGGTAAATCAGCAATTTCACAATCAAAAATTCTAGAGATTTTAACATGTCTAAGGGTTGGAGTGTTAACAAAGAACAACTTGCTTTTGTTAAAATTAATGTATTGACCTGAAGCTTGTTCATACTCCTGTAGCACCTTCTTTATGTTAGTATCTTCTCTAACAGAAACCTCCCTAATAACAATAGTATCATCCACAAACTGATGATGAGTAATCGGTTCAACTGAAGTAGTTGGTCTAATCCCCTGAATTTGACCTTCCCTTCTAGTTGAATCCATGGCCCTACCAAGCGCCTCAACCATTAAAATGAATAGGTAAGGGGATAGAGGGTATCCTTGTCTTAATCCTCTATGATTGAGAAAAAATCCCGACGCTTGGCCATTTACTAACATTGAGAACATAGGGGAAGATATACACCGGGAGCCCATATTCTCCAAATTGAACTGAAACCAAAGCTTTCCAAAACCTTGTCTAGAAAGGTCCAAGACATCCTATCGTAGGCCTTGCTCATATCTAATTTTAAAATCATACCTACTAATCCTCTTTGGTCCATGGAGTGCAGCGCTTCATGAATGGATATAACACCATCCACAATCTACCTCTTAGCCACAAAACCCCCTTGACTGTAAGAAATTAACCTGGGAAGAAGAATGTTCAATTTGTTAGTTAAGGCTTTGGTAACAATTTTATATATGGCGTTGCAAAGGTTGATCAGTCTAAAATCCTTGAACATGTTGGATCCTTGCTTTTCGGGATTAGGGCTAAAAAGGTAGAGTTCCATTCCTTTAGTAAAGTATTGTGAGCTTGGAACTCCCGAAGAGCGTCCCCTATGTCCTGCTGAATTATGTGCCAACACTCTTGGAAAAAACTTGGGAGAAAACCGTTAGGACCCGGAGCTTTGTCCCTTTGCATACTGAACACTGATGCTTTGATTTCATCATCAATGAAGGGCTGGATTAAGTACTCATTTAATTTAGCATAAACCATCCTGGGGATGTTTGAAATAATGGAACGAGATGAATCCTCATTTCCATCAAACTTAACATTTAATAAGTCACTAGAAAAAGTAATGGCTACATCTTTAATTTCGTCCTCTTTCTAGATTATCGAACAGTCTGCTAGCTTTATCTCCCTGATTTTGTTCGAACTACTGTGTTTGAGAGTGGATAAGTGGAAGAACCGTGTTACGATCTCCCTCCCTTAGCCAAAGCGATCTAGACTTCTGCCTCTAGAAAACCACTTCCTTTTCCAACACACTATGGTAATCATTGAGATCTCCCATGAGTTTGCATCGTTGACTCCAAGTCTTGGATATGGTCCTAAAGATCTTTTTTTTGCTTGAAAATATTGCCAAAGACCTCTCTATTCCACAACCTCAGCTTCATTTTTAGAATTTCTATTTTTTTGGCACAATAAACATTTTGGTCCCCCTAACATCAACACTCCACCATTCCTTTACTTTCTCCTTCAATTGGAGGTGATGCAACCACATTATTTTGAATCTGAAAGGAAGCTTTTTAGATTTATAGCCGAGGACCATATCCAAGCTCAAAGGGTTGTGGTCAAAGGCAATCTTAGGGAGGGAAGAAAGAACAGAGTTCTTGAACTTAGCAAACCACTCTAGAGAGGCCAGAAACCTGTCCAACCTTATATGTGCCTCTCCCCAATTCTCCTATTTGACCATGTATATTTACTTCCCTTTAGATGCAACTTCTACCTTTCTCTATACATTTTTTTGGTACTCAAAATATTATTTGAATCTATCTTCGTCTCCTGAAGAAACAAAATATCAGGATTATTCATTTTTCTCAAGGATTTAATGGCTCTCTGCTTACTAGGGACATTCATCCTCGACTCGCGAAGGTCTCCCCAACTTGGTTTCACTACCTAGGGCAGCATTCTTCCTTGAATATCATGTCTTCCTCATCGAAGGAGTTTCCTCTATACTGCCTACCTGTGTAGCTTTGCCCTTGGGATGAAGTGCTTCCTCTAACAAAAGAATCTCCTTGCCTGAGATCTGGATCTCAAGAGCTAACTCTAGGTCGCACTCAGAACTTTGAGCTAAAAGCAACTCACCCCCTTAAAGGTCTTCCACCCTATCGGCTTGTTGAATCCCCTAGGATTTTCTTTTCTGATGAAGTTTCTTATACTCAGAGAGAGTCAAACCTTCAATATCCATTGATTCCTCTCTAGAATCACATATGTCTTCTATACCCTGATCCTGATTACCCTCCATTAGATGCTCCTTTCCTTGGACAGCCAGTATATCCTCTGCTAGACATCCCTCCTAAGTATTACTCTCTAAAACTAGATGGGGATCCGTTTGCTTCTCCTTCACAGGCACTTCCTTGGTATTTGTATCTACTTCCAACCCTTTAGATTTATTCTTATGGGTATCACAGCCAGAGCCTTCCCATTTCTCCATTTCTCAACCACCCACTTCTTGATTGAATCCACATCCGGTCTAGGCCCAACAAATCTACCAACCAGACTATTCTGCCTTTTCTCAATCGGTCTCATGGCCAACGGACGTGGGATGCGCAAGCAGACCGTATCACCCTCTTCAATAGGAAAAATGGAAAATTTCTCCTACTAGGGGCCCAAGCCCTGGACAATGTTCTTTCAAGATCGATCCCTCCCTGCAGGTTGGGATCCCCGATCAGCCCTCCCAATCACAAGTGAGGATTCTCTTTTTCCCGTCACAGCAAAATTTGAAAAAAATCGAGTCGAACTGGCTTCCTTGCCACACACCAGTAGGGTCTGAATCTTTATACAAGGCACCCATACAATCATAGCTCCAAAAACCCTAGCTCTGGAAAAACCTCCACAGTTGCAGCTCTGAAATTTCTCCACAGTTGCAACTTTGAAAACCCTAGCTCTCCATAGTCATAGCTCTAAAAACCCTAGCTCTGAAAAAACCTTCACAGTTGCCTCTCCGAAAGCTCTCCACAATTGACGCTCTAAAAACTCTCCACAGTCGCCACTCCAAAAACCCTAGCTTTGAAAAACCTCCATAGTTGGAGCTCCAAAAACCCTAGCTCTCCACACTCGTAGCTCCGAAAACCCTAGCTCTAAAAAAACCTCCACAGTCGTAGCTCTGAAAGCTCCCCACAGTTGCAACTCCAAAACTCTCCACAGTCGCAGCTCTGAAAACCCTAGCTTTCCACAGTTGCCACTCCAAAAGCTCTCCACAGTCGCAAATCCGAAAACCCTAGCTCTCTTGACAAACTAGAAGAATTCTTGACTGTTTCAATTTGAATAGAAGAATTATTTTGATAGAATATCTTTGAAGTATAAAATTTCTCTCTTCTTCCTATTTAATTCTCAAATTTGAGGAGAAGAAAAGGAAGATTCAGGAGTCTAGATAAGAATTCAAGTAAGGCATCACATATGATGGAAGAGAGGAACCTGGTAGATATCATTCCAAAAAACATTATTTTCACATGGTCAAATAGAGAGGAAGTGCAGGCCTTAATTCAAGAAAGATTAGATAGGTTTTTGGAAGATAAGTTCATCCTAGCAATAAATCCTACAAGAATGTGAACCTTCAAAAAATATGTTCAAGTTTAATCCTCAACTGCTGGAACATGAGCATTTTTAGGAAAATATACAAAAATGGTAAAACGAGACTGAAGTTGAAAGAAAAACAATGTTCAAATTCTACAACAAAATGAAGCATACCAAGAATAAAATTAGAGGATGGCAGCGAGGCATAATGAAAGCTGTAGCTGAAAAGAAGAAAGAAATATGTGATAGATTGGAATAATTAAACAAACTGCCACAAAATGGAACAAATACAGATTTCAGTGCAGATGAGCAAGCTAGTTGATTGCAAAAATGGAAAGGATTGAGAAGGAGAGTAATCTATTAAGGTTAAGAGCAAGAGTGCTCTGGGCACAGAAAGAGGATGCAAATTCTAAGTTTTTCCATAAAGCTTTGCTTGCTTATTGCTTACATAATGAAGAACGACATATCATGTATCAAGCAAGACAATGGGGAGGAGATGGTAGAGTATAATGAAATATGAAATGTTGTGAGGAATTATTTTCAAACCACATTATCAAAAGATAACATTGATATAGGAAAAGTCCAAAGAGAAATTGAATTAATACCAGAAGTAATCACACAAGAAATGAATAATCATCTAAGGAATGAAGTCAGCATGGAAGAATTTAGAGCAATAGTGTATTCGTTTAAGCTAGACAACACTCCAAGTCCAAATGGATTTCAGTACATTCTTCCTCTATCATAAAAAAATTTACAAAAAGCACCAATTTTTGTTGATGGTGATCAAGATGAACATGTAGACATAGGTAACTTTGTCAAGCCTTGATGTGATGAAATTCAATATAACTACTAAGTCAGAAAACCTAGTCATCATTGTACAAGTAGATTTACCTCCCATCTCAACATTTCTCCATTTCAGATTAGGACTGTAGTATCATGACACATAGGCCCAACATTGAGACAAAACTAAATTGTTATCCATAATGGGTAGTATTGATGGACCCATGATGATCCATTTTTATTGCTTGTAATACAATCCGATTGATGTAAATATGAGTCCTTTTCCAAGTTCATATGTTTGAGCAAATAGCTTGTTTAAAATACAAAAAAGGACACTTAAATATCTACCAGTATCCTATATGTCTTGATTTTGTTGTCATTTCTTGGATCATAGTGTACATCACTTGTCAATGTAATCAAACCATTATAGTATCCTAAAATTATTCTTTTGCATTTATGTATTGTATGAATAACTCTTAAAGTAATCCATCATAAAAGCAAAAGGGTAACCATTTTTGCCTCGGGTTTACTCATATTGATGTATTTTTATTATCAATTTGATTTAAATATGTTTTCAGTGCAGCTTAAAATTTGAGTTGATAAAGATAACTAGAACTTGTAATGCCATGCTGACCCTTCTTCCTCTCACTAGATATCTATTTTGAACATATGGGGTAAGTGCTAGCAAATCCAAGTTAATATCAGGGATTTTCCTCTCCCCATATTGGGTAAGAGTTAGAAAATCCAAGTTTAATGTCAGTACAATACCTTAAGCTCCAAGAATAGCTCTGCAAAACTCTTTCCTCCAAAGGCATTAATGAGTTTTTGGATTGGATTGTATTAGATTATGCTCCATCTCTGCTCATTTCCCTTGAAAAGAGTGACATACTTTTTGATCAATATAGAAGTGAACCGTTTGCAAAAGCATAAAATGATCTCCTTGTGCAAATGTAGAACCTCATAAAATGACCTCCCAGGGAACTACCCTTGCCTTGGCCCTTTTTGCAAACACTATTGCAGACAAATCATTTTTGGCTAAGGAAGAAAAGCCCTCTTTCTGAACCTAAAGTACACATTTTTCCTTCGCAGTTATTCAAAGAAAAAATTCATGAAGTTTGCTGCAACGTACTCACCTTAATACACCCAAAGTAAAGACTGTACAAAAACAGAATTACATTACCAACTTATACTCTACTTAGCTTTTGAAGAAAACTAGCATTCTAAGCAAGATGCATGCCATAGAGAATGAGTTGCAATGGCTTAATGTTGTCATATAACTACTTTAAGAAATCTGTAGATTTGCATTTGTCATATAAACTTATATAGATGGAATCCAAGTAAACCTCATTTATTATCAAGGTACTTGCATAAATCCATTTTGACTTGGTTTGCTTTCAAGTTTTCAACTATAGTGCTATGTTGTATGATGCAAATCCTTGTATCACCATGCCAGTTTGGTACAAGTACAATGGCATGGGCATCTAATTCACATTCTAGGTTGTAGTCCTATCCTCCTATATATATATATATATATATATATATATATATATAATAGATATGCAAAAGCTCATATAGCAGAACTATCCAGAGTCATAAAGTATAATAAACGCTTAAGATCCTAAAAATCAAGTTTCAAATATCAAGAGACAATGACATAAACCATATCCAGATTCAAATTTGCAAAAGTTGAAGACTAAATATTTTCAAATTTTGAGTTCATAGTACATATGACATCAAAAAAAGAAAGGTGCAAGCAATAATGCGAAATTATCCATAATGATTCAGTTATTTTAAGACAATCATGTGTAAATTTTTTAAATCTAATACCAAATGGATAAATGCATAATTCCCAGGCTGTTGTAATACCACTAACTTGTCACGATTAATACAGGTGGGGCCCATTTCAATCCCATATAAATGATTATATAATGATTTTAGGTATGGAGGGAAAAAACAATGAGCAATAAGAATTTCAATTAGTTGATCTCATTTGCGTTTTAGTGTAGTTTATTAAAGATAAAATAGCTATTCATGCACTGTGTCTATTCTTCTCTGGCCTCTAACATGTACTCTTTGGTTGCAGCAAACCAGAATTCACATTGATGGAGCTAATCAAAGAAGGAAAAATTGATAAAAGTGATATTGAACGGTATGTAGAACTCTATGAAGCAAAAAAAAGAGACAATACAGACGCCACAAACATCACTTTAAGGGAGACGATTGAAGGTTGAAACTCTACATGGTATGTTCTATGGGCATTTTTCATTTCTAATTTGAAAAAAAAAAACAAAAAACAAAAAATACCAATTTACCAATTTCAAAATCTGAAGTATTATTATCTGCAAACACAGAAATTTGTCCCACCACAATGGTTCAAATCTTCCTTAGATCCTTCGCTAGCCACCCAAACTTGCTAGGTGCAAATTTTGGGCATCTTTGTCTTCTCCCTTTGCATTTTTTCCCAAGCTTTACCAAATCCGTGCCCCATCCATAGAGGGCGCGGATTTGGCTTTTTAGGAGTTTTTCTCACCAAAAAAAAAACCCACCCCGTCAGCCCAATTTGGGGTCGGCCTTCCCCAAAGTGAAATTTCACTTTCCTGCCCATTTTTGCCCTCCAAACCTCTTTTAATAAGGGTTTTGGATCCCCTCATTTGGCTAGAGGGGCAAGAGAACATCACTTCTTGAGATTCTAACTATTGACTCGCTCATTTGTTCATGCTTTCAAGTGGATTTCTACTGCAAGTTGTTGTTTTGGCTGTTTTGTGCTTTGGTGATTGTTGTCCTTGGGGATTAAGTGAAGGAGTCTTGCTGATTGGATAGATCAACCATTTTGGAGTGCTTCTTCCACCTCTTCATTGCTACTTGCTTGCTCCATCAACCCGTCAGGTTTTGTACTTGTTTTGAAAGCATTTTAGCTCTGTTTTCTGCAATTTCGCACCCCATATTTTGCTGTTTTGGGACCCGAAAAGAGCATCTGAACCAAATTCTGCATCTGAACCTAATTACAAGGCGTGGATTTGGTAAAAGTAGGATTTTGGGGGCAAGTTTTGCACATTAAAACCCTAATTCGTGCCCTGCATTTTAGCTTTTTGTTGTGCACATCTTATCTGCATTTCATTCCACTGTTGTATATTTGTTTTGCTCTGTATGTGCATGTTCCAAAAGGTCAAAGATCAATTTACTTTCAAGCGGTCAGCTAAAAGGACCAAGGGGGCTTGTCTGTTGCGCCTCCAAGCTCAGCTGCCTAAGCAGGCCCTCAAACGTTGATCAAATTTTCTAGGGTTTTGTGCAGTTATTTTGCAAGTTTGAAGCTATTGGATATTTTGGACGCAAGATAAAGCTTGGATCAACCACCGGATAAGATAAGTGCCCTAATAGATCTTTAGGTTGTTTGTTGTTTGTTGTTTGTTGTTTGTTGTTTGCTTTCTGCCCACTTTTGTGAAAAACCTAGATTATAAACAAGGGTAAATATTTAATTGAAATTCTAGGCATTTGAAAGAGCAAAAGCATATAGTGTGCATTTAGGGTTTTAATATTGTTTGTGCATTCCCTTGGACCCTTGCTCAAAAGCTTCATTTTGCAATCTAGGGTTAGATATCATTGAATCAAAGAATCATTCTAGGGTTAGCTCTTGTCTTCTTGCATCTTGTGTGTCTTGCATTGTTCCTTCATTTTCATAGTTAAGTTTAGTGAGGCCAAACATAGGTGTATGCTTAATTGACAGATTTAAACACATTACAACCCGGACCTGGAGCAAGTCCTGAAACCGTTCCTAGTAAACGGCCACCGGGATCACCTTAAGGCTTCCCACCGGATCCAGCCCTGAGAATCATACGTCGATGCATGGTTTTCCACCTCTACATCTTTGGTGAACCCGACGTGAAAACACGTCTTAGTGGCCAAAATAGGAAGCCTTTATCCTTTCGCTTCTCTTTTGAAAATTTTAAATAAGACCACTAATTTTGTTTGAAAACACTTTTAAAACACCTAAAAACCTTTTGTTTGTTTTTTCTGGTCTTTAGCTCTCTTCTTTTTCTCATTCCATCCTTTCTTCCTCTCCTAATGGCTTCTAACCTTAGGAGTGGGCAAAGGTTTTTAGAGTTTGATGAGAATTTCCAAAAGGATGATCAAATTGATAGAGAAAATCATAATCGAGAAGAAGAGGAAAATGAAGATATTGAGAATGACCTTGATCCTATTAAGGGACCTAATGGGACTTTTATCTTTAAGCATCATAAGGATGCCTTAGATAAAGCTATGGAAGAGGAAGCCCGACTCAAGGAAGTTGGAATATCTCATCAAGATATTCATAAAAACCTCTTGATGGAATATTTGAATCATAGTAATCCTATCCATCATCCAACTTATGTCACTACTATAACCACCAACGTTGAAGGGAGTCCACAAGTCCCTCCAACCAGTAGTGTCACTCAAGATTGTTTTCAATTTCCTCCTCAATCTGGACATCTCAACACTTTTGCTTCTATTCCACCAACTGTTAGTTATCCTCTCCAACAAGGTATCACATATCGCAATAGTATCAATGCCTCCAACATCTGCCAAGTACCCTTTCAACAACCTACTTATACCTCTCCCTTAGGGAATCTAGGGGAATTGCACAGCAACAATCTCGAAGTGCAAAGTTTAACTAATATGGTGAAACAATTGGTTTCACGAGTGGATATGACTCAGCCTTCTAGTTTGACCTAGACCTATAAAGAAATGTGCAATCAACCCGTAGATCCTATTGTTGCTGCTAGACCTTATCCTAAGCATTTTCCTATGCCGGTTTTGCCTATATATAAGGGAACAAAAGATCCATATGAGCATTTAAGAAGGTTTAGAACAACTTGTCATGATATCATATATGATGACATGTTGCTAAAAGCCTTCCCTAAAAGTCTTGGTGGCATGGCATTAGAACGGTATTATCAGTTGCCCAATCATTCTTTGAGGAGTTTTGAAGAAACAATCGAATTATTTTTTCAACAGTTTGGTGCTTATGTTGAAAAAAGTGTAACCATGAAAGATATTTACAATTTGAAGCAAGGTAAAAAGGAAAAATTTTCATATTTTTTGTCTCATTGGAAGAGTCTAGTTGGACGCTTGAGATATACTTTACCTCCTCGAGACATGATTGAAATATTTATTGGAAATCTTCAAGAACAGCTATCTTATGCATTGGAAACAACAAGTATCACATATTTTGATCAAGCAATTCAGTTAGCAAGGAAAGTGGTACATGCTCTTATCAGAAGAGGGCAACTTAAAGTGAAAGAAGATAAAACCACTAAGAATCAGTATAAAAACAAGCATGTGGTAGGTAATGGTGTAATGGATAGTAGGCCTGTTAATAGTATTGTTAACAACCTACAAAAGATAATCCTTCAAAAATATTCACAAAGGAATTTCACAAGACTTAACATGCCTATGGAAGTGGTTCTGAAGCAACTTCTAGAAGCTAATATGATTGAATTGCCTCCCATAAGGCAACCTGACACTACAGCTAATAGGTACAAGGCTGGTCAACACAGTGCATATCATAGAGTGGGGGGACACTTGACAAGTTCTTGTAAGAAATTGAAACATGTGGTTCAAGACTTAATTGATGCAGAACGCCTTGTTATAGAAGATTCTCGCCCACCAAAGAATCAATCTCCTACTCAACAAGGGCCCACAACTAATCAAGATATGGGAATTCTCAAAGATCACTTACCTAAGCTTGGACAGCAAGCATCTAATTAGGTGTCTTATCAAAATGTGCCACCTCCCTATGGTAATATGGTTGGTATGATAGCAACAACTTCAAAGTATCAGGCATAGAATCACCAGATCTAGCATTCTCAGCAAGAGATGAGTTCTTCAGCCAAGATTTCCCTCTTAGAACTTTTACACACTTCTCCCATTCATGGGGAAGCCTTGTTAAAACTTCTCAGACAACAATTTGTCCCTGCAGACATTTCCCCCAATACCATGACCAATGTTGTAAGCTTTCTAGAGATACATCATATCACATTCTCGGATGAGGATATTTCTTGCTCAAACCTATGTAGGAATTCTTCTCTCTACATCACTGTATTTAATGGGAAAACCTTTATCAAGAGGATTCTTATTGATAATAGTTCTTCTCTTAATTTATGCACATATCAAATTTTCCAAAAGTTAAAGAGGAAGATCCAATTAAATCTAATACAATCATCAATACCTTCATGAACGAGTCCCAAGAAGCTTGTGGCATTATATCCCTTCCTCTTAGGGTTGGACCCAAGATTTTAGATACATTGTTCTATGTGGTATCTTATCCAGCATCTTTTAATTTGCATCTCGAACATCCTTGGATTTATGCGATGAAGGTCATCCCTTCTACTTTTCATCAATGTTTAAAATTCGAATTTAAAAATCAATTTGTCAATATTTTGGGCGATCCTCGTCCATTTGAATATTGCTCACTAGATGAACAAGCTCATTTTAATTCATCAGATTCCTCGTCTCACATAACTGAGCAATGCGAAAATTTCAACGTGAAAGAGAAATTATAAATCAATGTCTCATCACAAGATCAAGTCAATCCTTCTCATCAAGAGCCTCTTCTATATGAATCTCATCAAGGTTTGTAGTGGAGTGTTAAGGATGAGGTCCACCCTCTCCTTCTCTGTTGGTCGCAACCCCAAAGAAGTATGCTAAAGATGAGGATGTCCCTCGTAATGGCATTTGCTTTGACGATTCAGTCCCTTGTGCTACGCAATTTGAGTCTTCTAGTTCTCAAGAGGACTTTGGTTCTATGTCTACCGAGGACCTTGAGCAACTAGGAGTGATTCCTGCCCAGCCTCCTTTTGAGGATGAGTCGTTCATTCTTATTGAATAGACCATAGATGTGAACATAGATTCTGCGGAAGACCCTAGAATCCTTAAGTTAGGTAAAGCCCTGTCCATGGATGAGCAGGAGCAATTGACCAATTTATTTAGAGAATTTCACGATGTTTTTGCTTGGTCGTATGCAGACATGCCAAGGCTCGATCCCTCCCTTGTTATGAATCATTTGGTAGTTCGCCCTAATGCCAAGCCTATAAAGCAAAAACTTAAGAATATGCATCCTAAGTTCGCCCTTTTAATCAAGAAGGATCTCCAAAAACTCCTTCACGTCGATTTTATAAAATCTATCGACTATTTAGATTGGATCTCCAATATCTTCCCTGTGACTAAGAAGGAACAATCAGAATATGTACCGTCTTTAGGTACATTAACTTAGCATGTCCCAAGGACAATTTTCTCTTTCCCGACATAAATCAGATCATAGATTTCACCGCCAAATGTGGTATGTTTTCGCTTATGGATGGTTTCTCAGGATACAATCAAATTATGATTGCCCCTAAAGATCACGCCAAGACATCATTCATCATGCCACGGGGCACCTTATGTTGGAAAGTCATACCTTTTGGCCTAAAAAATGCTAGTGCCACCTATTAGCGGGTTATCTACTATGTCGGTAGAACCTTAGTTAGCTATGAAACCAAGTACACTCCCTTAGAGAAAATTTGCCTTGTGGTAGTGTTCGCTTCCCAGAAGCTAAGGCACTACATGCTCAGCCATAAGACATTGGTGGTTGCAAAATTTGACCCTTTGCGCTATTTAATGTCTAAGCCCTGCCTTTCAAGTCGAGTTGCTAAATGGGTGTTGGCCTTTAATGAGTTTGACCTGACCTTCATAGGTCAAAAGGCTATCAAGGGTCAGGTAATCGTTGATCAATTAGCCTTTGCTCCCCTAGAAGTTGCCCAACCTTTGGTTGTTGAGTTTCCCGATGAGTGTTTCAGCATCATAGTTGAAGAGCCAAAGTCTTGGACTTTGTTTTTTTGATGGAACTCGATGCATGAAGGGCACTGGTGTTGGAGTCGTTCTAGTTACCCCACAAAAACAGTGCATCCCTTTGTCCTTCAAACTTTTTTTCTCTTGCACGAATAATACTACAGAATATGAAGCTTTGATCCTTCACCTTAAAGCAGCCTTAGCTTTGCAAGTTAGGGTCCTTTCTGTCTTTGGTGACTCTCAACTTGTGGTCAATCAGATTAACGATGTTTGTCAGACTTGGGATGATAAGCTTAAAACTTTCAAGGAAATGGTCACCAAGTTGTTGCCCTTGCTCGATCGAGTAACCATAGAGTTTGTCGCTACATTCTCAAACCGCCATGTGGATGCCATGGCCACCGCTGCATCCTTGTTCCCTTTGGAGTTGGAAGATGATCAAGCGTCGATTATCTTTCGTCAACTCCGGCATTCTGCATCGCTTGGTTCTTGTCTTGTTCCATTAGATGTTTTGACCATCGGAGCTTCTCCATATGAGCATGGTATAAGGACATTTTAATTTTCATAAGGACAGCTCGATGCCAGATGGTTTAGATCGCAATCAACGTAAGCTTTTGCACAAAAGAGCATGTTGATTTGTTATAATTGGCAATATTTTGTATCAACCTTCTTTTGAAGGCATCCTCTTGCGATGTCTTAACTCCAATGAAGCTCGTCTTGTGCTTAGTGAGGCTCATGAACGTTCATGTGGAGGTCATTTAAACAGCAATGCTATTGCCAAGAAGCTCCTTTGGATGGGATATTATTGGCCTTCCATTGAGAAAGATGCATGTGACCATCTTCGATGCTGCGACAAGTGTCAACACCATGACCATCTTGTCCATGCTCCTTCTCAAGACCTTAAGGTTAACCATTATAGGGAAGATTAACCCTGTGTCGTTTGAAGATTAACTCATAAGTTTATCATTACAATAACTGACTACTTCACTAAATGGGTCAAAGCCATGCCCCTAGCCACGATGACTGGAACTCAAGTTTCCAAGTATATCTTCAACCAGATCCTTTGTAGGTTCGAGATTCCTTTTTGACAATGGCATCCCTTTCAAGAAGAAGGATGTCCATAAAATTTGTGCTAAGTACAAGATTCAGCATAGGTGGTCAACTTCGTATTACCCTCAGGGTAATGGACAAGCTGAAGCATCCAACAAGTCTTTGATCAAGATCTTGAAAGAGTTGGTTTGTAAGACCAGTCGTGACTGGCATATCCAGCTTTAACCTGCCTTATGGGCCTATCGTACTAGCGTGCGTACTCCCACAGGTTCCTCACCTATGTCTTAGTATATGGTTCTGAGGCAATGTTTCCTTTTGAGCTCGAGGTTCCCTCGTTCCGCATCTTGTTGCAAGATGCCTCGGTCGGTGATAAGTATCGCTCTAATCGTTTGCACCAATTGGAGGTGACCTTGCAGTATATCCCATATTTGCAGGCGAATTCATTGATTTTGGCGCCTGTGAATCCAGGACCGTTATCCGTGACTATTGCTTCGAGGATGCCGAACCAGGTGATCAAGCCTTCTAGGGAAGTAATCACCGTTTCTTGATCAGTGTGCTTTGTGGGCACTGCTTCAGCCCATCTGGTGAAGTAATCAGTTGCAGTTAAGATGAATTTATGCCCTGCAGAGGAATTTGAAGAGATGACCCCCACAAAGTCCAATCCCCACTGTTGAAACGGTGCTTCCACCTGTATCGGTTGGAGGGGCATTGGAGCATTTTTGCTTCAGCCAGCGAACTTCTGACATTGTTCGCATTTTCGGCAAACCGCAAATGCGTCGGCGAAGAGTGTGAGCCAGTAGTAGCCCGCCCTGATTATTTTTAAAGCTATTGTTCTTCCTGGGAAGTGGCCCCCCGATAACCCAGAGTGGAATTCACCAAGTACCCTTTTCTTATCATCTTCCCTTATGCATCTTAGAAGAACACCATCAATATTTCGATAGAACATGCCTTCGAGGCGTAAAACGTAACGAAGGGACCGCAGCCTGAAGTG
This sequence comes from Wollemia nobilis, assembly GCA_028583015.1. Lineage (NCBI taxonomy): Eukaryota > Viridiplantae > Streptophyta > Pinopsida > Araucariales > Araucariaceae > Wollemia > Wollemia nobilis. The sequence continues at coordinate 100,883 of JAQPPZ010011379.1, forward strand.
TCTTCGCTGCGAAGCATTCAAATGTGAAGGACACCTTCCCTTGTTGAAATATTCGACTATTTCACTGACCCAATCCTTTTCATCCATTTCCTGGTTTGCGAAGCTTTCTTCTGCTGTTAAGTCACCCCACTGGCAGGCTGTTACTTCGACCGCGACGCTTTTTGCGAGCTCTTGGCAAAGTGCACGACCACGAACTAATTTTGTGGGTCGAATTTCAACATCAAATTCATGTATTTTGTTGACCCATCCATCAATTTTGCTGACCAACTCTCCTTGGATAATGAAGTTCCGCACGTCTGGATGGATAACAAACACTGTAACCCAACTTTGGGAGACAAAATGTTTGAATTTTATGAGATATTTCATGACAGCATGCACTTGTCGTTCTATGAAGTTGTATTTCTCCTCATGGGGTTATATTACCTGACTTTAAAATGCGATGGGGCGTTCTTTGCCGTTTTCTCCCTTTTGTGTTAGGACTGCGACATAACCCTCAGGTTCACCTACAGCATACAGGATGAAATCCTTACTATAGTCAGGGTTAGTTAGAACGGGTACCTGAGCAATTCGGGCCTTGATTTCTTCAAATGCTTCCTTGCTATCATCGGTCCAGATGAATTCGGCATCCTTTTTTAAAAGTTTGGACATCGGCTTGATGATTTGAGCGAAGTCTAGGACAAACTTCCCCACAAAATTAATTTGACCGAAGGACTGCAGCCCTTTCTTATTCATCGGTAGCGGGAGCTTTAGAAGAGCCTCAAATCTGTCGGGGTCTATTGAGAGCCCTTTCTCTGATATAAGATGTCCCAGTAATTTCCCTTCATTTACTGCAAATATGGACTTCTTCGGATTGATTGAGATACCAAATTCTCGACATTTTTCAAATTTTTGCTGCAAGTGTGAGGGATGGTCTTCTCTCTTCCGAGAAAAGACAGTCATGTCATTTAAATAAATGATGATAACCTTATTCAGCAGTTCGTCAAATGCTAGGTCCATAGCCCTCTAGAAGGTAGCTCCTGCGTTTGAGAGGCCGAACGGCATCCGCTGGTAAGCAAACGTCCCCCACTTAGTTGTAAATGACGTTTTGTGTTGGTCTTCATCTCTAACCCAAATCTGGTTATAGCCTGAAAAACCATTAAGTAGGAAAAAACGCTAGGCTCTAGCTAGTGAGTGCAAGATTTGATCAATCTGCGGGAGAGGGTAGTGATATTTTAGCGAAGCCTGATTTAGATTGCGAAAGTCTACACATAGCTGAATGTCACCATTTTTCTTCTTGGTGGGAACTAGATTGGCTACCCAAGAAGAATGCTTTATGGGATAGATGATCTTAGCTTCAAGCATCTTCAGAAGTTCGGGCGGGGGTGGGGAGTAACACCAGCCAGAGCTCCCTTTTAGCTTCGTACTTTGTGCGATATTGCTCTGTGGCTTCGACTCTTTGTCGTTTAGTCAATGAAGGGAACTTAAGCTTTTCCCTAGCCCGTTCAGAAGTTCGGGCGGGGCTACGGAGGCTTGTTGGGTCTTCTCCTTTGCTGGAACAGGAAGCGAAACTTTGTCTGGGGCCTTAACAGGTTGCTGCTCCTTTTCGCGGCGAGTATACACCTTCAAGGGAGCCATTTGAGCTACATCCACCTCCATTGGTATTTTTCCCTCCAAGGGTGTCTGCAGAAATTCCGAAAATATAGGCATCGGCATTCTTTGAGGAAGCTTCCCCACGGCTATCAAATCCATTTCCGCTTTTTGGGCCAATTCATATAGTTCAGGGAAAGTATTCACATTCGAATACCTTACCATCACGCTGATGTCTGGATTAAAGGCCCTAAGGTAATAGTATGTCGCAGCTTCGTTGGTTGGCCGAAGTCCAGCAGGTACTCTTTGCCAAGTCCGAGCAAACCTCATATTAAAATCCGCAATCTCCTCCTGCGAGTGTCTCTGAATTGTTGTGAACTGGTGCAAGAGGGAGGATGGGTCGGCAGACTCATTGAAACCTCTCATCAGTTGTCCAGCTAATTCATCCCAACTCGTTATAATGCCCGGAGGTAGGGATCTATACCAATAGAGGAGCTTTCCTCGGAGAGACAAAACCAAAAGCTTCACCATAACTCTTTCTTTTGTGATGTCATGAATCGCTGCCAGAGAAACGATATCTTGGATATGTTCCAGAGCTCTCTTCCCAGTGCCATCAAAGGTAGGGATCTTCTTCATTGTAGCAGGCGGAACCTGACCTTGTCCCGCTAGGTTTAATGGTCCGAAAGAGTTCCATGCCGAGAACAATCTGGGCGACTGTTGCTGCTACTGCTGCAGCATTTGTTGTTGATGTTGCTGGTGTGCCATGCTTGTGCCTAGATTCGGAAACACCGGAGTCCCGAAGTTCGTTGTTAATAGCTAACTGAAACGGAGGCATTCGGATGATCGGGGGAGTTAGGAGGGTTTGGAGGAAGACTAGATGTTGTATTGTCTGAAGTCAAACCTTCTTCGTCAAAAGCAGCCTCTTGCGAAGACGTTCCACGTAAAAGCAATTCGGGCGTAACTAGCCTAGGGCGTTCCCCGAAGGCGTCAATGTCAAGTTCAAAGAACATGCATTTTCATGTTCTTGTTTTCTCCTTGCAAAGCCTATAACTCCTGCTGATGCTGTGGGCGAAGCTTCTACATATGTAGCTTATTTACAAAGGGGGCAAAAATGATAGCCAAAATTGCTAAAATGTTGTTTACAACAATAAAAAGAAAGAAAACAAACCAAGAAACCATTACAGAATTTTCAATTTTACTACCCCTCCAAGCAATGTGACAAAATTGTCAACAATAACCAATTAAAAAAAGAAAATATGATTTCTTGACATGTTTGGAAAGTCATAAATTGGCAAATGTAATTATAATTGCAGTTTTTAGATGTTCAAAAAAGTGACATAATAGTTTAACCCTAGTTAATGAGAAAATACCAGTCAACGTTTTTTGGTCCCCCGGAAAAATAAAATGAAATAAAACAATTTACGACTAAAGACAGCAAACCAAAAAAACCAGCACTTTTCTTGACAACATAAGGAAAGAGGGGATTTTATATATATATTTATTGTTTAGGCCTATATTTTTGGGCAAAAAGCATTGGTTTCTCTAATTAAATCGCTCCATCTCAATCTCTTAGTCCTAAGTTGTCCTTCTACACTAAATATTTCATGAGGATTGAGAATGGCATTACTACTCGTCCTAAGTATGTCAAGTGATATTGGACACACAGCCTTAGGATTCCTCTTGGTCAGCTCAAAGTATGCTCATATCATTTTCAAATAGAGACAGACCACCATATTCCTTGAAAGTAAATGTAGATCATCTTTGCTTTATTCACGAGGTGGAGATTGAAGAATGTTTCATCTTCAGATGTTGTTTATTATGAGATTCAAGGGAGGTATTATTGCTTGTATAGAGACTCGGGAAAATTACTTACCACTTTATTCAGCTAACTTGACCAAAGATGCTTGGCTCTTTATCTCAAGGAAGCTACCACTCTTTGACATCAGTCATTACAGGGGAAACAAACTACTACTCAACTAATAACCTCATTCTTTCACTCTATCCTTGAAGTCGAGTAATAAGTACTCATTTGACGCTACAACTCCCCAAAATGTTAATGAAATATTTGTGCACCCTTGTCAGGGTACAAGAGTGGCTACTAGGGGTTCAATTCTTCTTTTCTTGCTTGCAAGAGGACAGGACTGCAGTTCTTTGGCATGGGGTTTTGGCCACCCCTCACATACCATGGAGTTTTAATTAGATAGACATAGCTTACCAATTTTTTGTCCTCTTCTATTGGCTCCACAAGCATGGTTGTTAAAAGAGTCTAGAGGGGTCAAACTCCATATCCTCCCAGGATTATCCAAGCAAGCCCTCTTAGTCCTAGCCATTCTCTTGGGAGCATCATTAGATCTCGTGTTGGCCCCCGTAGGATAGTTGATGATGATGACGACTACGCTTCTAATTTAAATCCAACTATGGACTAATGATAGTGCTTGGATCTATTGAAGCTCCTTTCTATCTCTGTTGTAACTTGAATTCTAGCTCTCTTAATCGTTACTTTTAGCAAATTAAGATTTATCCATTTTGGGTAACCCTCAAGGCTATAATTTGATGTCATCTAGTTGTTACACTTCAGAGTAATTTACACTAGATTCTTTACTCTAGTTTAACTTTATTTATAAGATATCTTAATAATATTAAGTTTATTATAACTTTCTATAACAGAAATATTTTTAATATTATTATAAAATTCTTGGACCAACTTGTGCAAACTTTGAATAGCTTTAAAATGAGTGGTCATATGAAAGAATCCGAGCAATATTGAGGAAGATATGGCCGTATGAATTCAACCATCCAAAATAAAGGCAATGATGATTTTTCAAGTCGCAAAAAACGAAATTGCAAATATGTCAGCTAGGGTTCGAATGATGGGAAGAGCAATGAAGAGCTTGCTCCATCAGCTCATCAGGTTTTGTACTTGTTTTGATAGTATTTTAGTACCCCGTTTTTCATTGTTTTGGGCCCCGAAAAGAGCATCTGAACCAAATCCATGCTCCCTAACTACAGGGTGCGGATTTGGTAACAGAAGGACTTTGGGGGCAAGTTTTGCACTTTAAAACCCTAATTTGCACCCTGCATTTTAGCTTTTTGTTGTGTCCATCTTATCTGCATTTCATTTCACTATTGTATATATGTTTTGCTTTGTTTGTGCATGTTCCAAAAGGTCAAATATCATTTTACTTTCAAACGGTCAGCTAAAAGGACCAAGGGGGCTTGACTGTTGCGCCTCCAAGCTCAGCTATATAGCGGCCTAAGCAGGCCCCCAAACGCTGATCAAATTTTCTAGGGTTTTGTGAAGCTATTTTGCAGGTTTGAAGTTGTTGGATATTCTGGACATAAGATAAAGCTTGGATCAACCACGGAATAAGATAAGTGTCCTAATAGATCTTTAGGTTGTTTGTTGTTTGTTGTTTGCTTTCTGCCCACATTTGTGAAAAACCTAGATTATAAACAAGTGTAAATATTTAATTGAAATTCTAGGCATTTCAAAGAGTAAAAGCATATAGTGTGCATTTAGGGTTTTAATCTAGTTTGTGCATTCCCTTGGACCCTTGCTCAAAAGCTTCATTTTGCAATCTACATTCCATTAGATATCATTGAATCCAAGAATCATTCTAGGGTTAGCTCTTGTCTTCTTGCATCTTGTGTGTCTTGCATTGTTCCTTCATTTTCATAGTTAGGTTTAGAGAGGCCAAACATAGGTGTATGCTTAATAGACACATTTACACACATTCCAACCCATACTTGGACGGAGTCCTAAAACCGTTCCTAGTGAACCCTTCCTCCCTTACACCGAGTGTAGACTTATAACAGCCACTACGGTCATATCAAGGATTCCCAACGGATCCAACCCTGACAATCGTACGTCAGTGCACGGTTTTTCCGCTCTACATATTTGGTGAACCCAACGTGAAGACACGTCTTAGTGGCCAAAATAGGAAGCCTTTTTCCTTTTGCTTCTCTTTTGAAAACTTTAAATAAAACCACTAATTTTGTTTGAAAACACTTTTAAAACACCTCTTAACCTTTTGTTTGTTTTCATTGGTTTGTAGGTCTCTTCTTTTTCTCACTCCATCCTTTCTTCCAACCTTAGGAGTGGGCAAAGACTTTTAGAGTCTAACAAGATTTTCCAGAAGGATGATCAAATAGATAAAGAAAATCATAATCAAGAAGAAGAGGAAAACGAAAGAGATTGAGAATGGCCTTGATCCTACTAAGAGACCCAATGGGAACCTTATCTTTAAATCTTTTGATCATGTTTTGAATTTCTATAAGCATCATAAGGATGTCTTGGATAAAGCTATGGAAGAGGAAGCCCAACTCAAGGAAGTTGGAATATCTCATCAAGATATTCATAACAACCTCTTGATGGAATCTTTGAATCAAAGTAATCTTGTTCATCAACCAACTTATGCCACTACTGTAACCACCAACATTGGAGGGAGTCCACAAGTCCCTCCAACCAGTAGTGTCACTCAAGATTGTTTTCAATTTCCTCCTCAATCTGCTAATCTCAACACTTTTGCTTCTATTCCACCAACTGTTAGTTATCCTCTCAAACAAGGTATCACATATCGCAATAGTATCAATGCCTCCAACATCTGCCAAGTACCCTTTCAACAGCCTAATTATACCTCTCCCTTAGGGAATATAGGGGCATTGCACAACAACAATCCTGAATTGCAAAGTTTAACTAATATGGTGAAACAATTGGTATGAAGAGTGGATATGACTCAGACTTCTAGTTTCACCTAGAGCTATAAAGAATTGTGCAATCAACCCCTAGATCCTATTGTTGCTGCTAGACCTTATCCTAGGCATTTACTTATGTCGGTTTTGCCTATATATAAGGGAACAAAATATCCAATTGAGCATTTAAGAAGGTTTAAAACAACTTGTCATGATATCATATATGATGACATGTTGCTAAAAGTGTTCCCTAAAAGTCTTGGTGGCATGGCATTAGATTGGTATTATATGTTGCCCAATCATTCTTTGAGGATTTTTGAAGAAACAATCGAATTATTTGTTCAACAGTTTGGTGTTTATGTTATAAAAAGTGTAACCATGAAAGATATCTACAATTTGAAGCAGGGTAAAGAGGAAAGTTTTTCAGAATTTTTGTCTCGTTGGAGGAGTCTAGTTGGATGCTTGAGATATACTTTACCTCCTCGAGACATGATTGAAATATTTGTTGGAAATTAGCAAGAACGGCTATCTTATGCATTGGAAACAACAAATATTACATCTCTTGATCAAACAATTGAGTTAGCAAGGAAAGTGGAACAAGCTCTTATCAGAAGAGGACAGCTTAAAGTGAAAGAAGATAAAACCACTAAGAATCAGTATGAAAACAAGCATATGGTAGGTGATGGTGTAACGGATAATAAGCCTGTTAATAGTATTGTTAACACCTACAAAAGATAATACCACAAAGGAATTTCACAAGATTTAACATGCCTATGGAAGTGGTTCTGAAGCAGCTTCTGGAAGTTAATATGATTGAATTGCCTCCCACAAGGCAACCTCATACTACAGCTAATTGGTACAAGGCTGGTCAACATTGTACATATCATAGAGTGGAGGGACACTAGTCAAATTCTTGTAATAAATTGAAACATGTGGTTCAAGACTTAATTGATGCAGAACGCCTTGTTATAGAAGATTCTCGCCCACCAAAGAATCAATCTCCTACTCAACAAGGGCCCACAACTAATCAAGACATGGGAATTCTCCGAGATCACTTACCCAAGCATGGACAGCAAGCAACTAATCAGGTGTCTTATCAAAATGTGCCACCTCCCTATGGTAATATGGTTGGTATGATAGCAGCAACTTCAGAGCAGCAGGCGCAGAATCGCCAGATCTAGCATTCTCAGCAGAAAATGGGTTGTTCAGCCAAGATTTCTCTTTTAGAACTTTTACAAAACTTCTCCCATTCATGGGGAAGCCTTGTTAAAACTTTTAAGACAACAAGTTGTCCCTGCAGACATTTCCCCTAGTGCCATGGGGAAGCCTTGTTAAAACTTTGCTCATAGACCATGAAACTTGGGCACAAATGGCTAAGTTTTAGGGGCAAGCATTAGGAAAGGGAATACACATTTGTTTCCACTACATGGAATAGAAGCACTGCCAATATTACAGATGGGCAACCTAACGATAAGCAAGCAATGTAGGGCATTAATATTGATATATGTTTATATATGATTAGAATTTTTTATAGGTCAAAGGCAATACCTAAGTTGAAAGCTAGTGAGAGGAGGGACTTTAGGGTTGGAAAAGAATTGCAAGTACAAGAATCACAAAAATAATTATTAGGTGAGCAGCAACTGCAAAAACAGCAATAGACATGGAGCATCTCTGCCATGGCAGAGAAGGTGGAATTGGTGTAGCACAAAAATTGGAAGAGCCGTTTGCAGTCACGTGGAGCATACCATTAAGATCAGCAATGGAACTACAAGACAAGCTATTGGTGTGTCTAAAAATGACAGAAAAACCCATATGAAAAGGTTAATGGTTGTTGGTTGGTTGAAGTATATAGGGAATATCAGCTAAAAATCATGAAGACAAAGTCCACATTGGTTCAAGATGTCAAAATAAAAAATTTGATAAGATTGCAGCTGAGGTTTGACTACATCACTATAGTTCAAAATAATATGCATGGCCAACAAAACAGGATGATAAGTCAAGAACATAAGCAAAGTGGCAGATAAATTTGGTAGAATGAGGTTGTATTGAACATTGCTTCCTGATAATTTTAACCTTTTTAACTTACTTCTAAGTGTTTAGAAAAATATTAGCAGAGAAATCTTATGCGACTTTTGTTGACCTTAATCAGTGACTAGGAGAATAATTTGTATGTAATTTGTAATTCACCAGGTTCCTGTTCAAATTCAAGTTCATCAAGCTTAAGTTCAAAAAAGATTTGGCAAATGAAATTTTTTGATAAAGTTTGGCATGAAGTTATGAAATTTTTTTGATAAAAGTTTGGCATGAAGTTATGAATTTTTTTGATAAAAGTTTGGCATGAAGTTCTAGAAATAAAACTAGCAGTGCCACTGCATGCCATTGAACCTGCCAATGCCACAACCTATCATTGAAGGGTGAACCTGACAACCTAAACACAGATTTGCAGTCTATAGTTCTAAAAAGTAAACACAAAGACAAAGAGGGGGCACACCAAGGAAGGAGATGATGCCTAAAGATGTGTAATAATGCGGAAATCTATATTTAGCAGGCGCACCACAATTCCATTCATACCTTTGATCAAAGACCGTTATATTTAGTGAGCAAACATGAACATTGGCAAACATCAACAGGATTATCTCATTTTCAAATGATTTATTCACCAGATATTGATGTCTGAAGTTGCCTTGAATATGCCTGCCAGATATTGATGAATATTTTGAGGCGATTTTGAATTTGACATCAAAATTTGCCAAACTCAGTAACACAATAAGAGAGGCCCCCCTGACCACACTTTATTTTGTTTCTTTTACATGCTAATTGAATGTGAAATGAGATCAACCAATAGACAAATATTCTCAATTAAATGTGTACAGGCCAAGTATTTGACACCAAATGTTGTATAAAGGCAAAGACTACTGAGGGAAAAGTTTGAAATGTTGAACCACTTAAACCATGCATTCATACTCCAAACATGTAGGAACAGACTGCCAGTTTGTGTTAAATAATTTAAATCTCAATATAATTAAACAACAAAAATTCAAACAAAATTCAAAGATAGAGGCTCATACAAAACTGAAAACATGTAATCCATTCATAGAAGGGTTGAATCCACAAGAAGAACTAATCAAATAAAACAATTAGAAAGGAGATTGTTGTAAAGCTAATAAAAATAATCATGAGATGCATCACCTCAAAGAACAATCGAGTGTTTGTCCCTTATGGTGTCTCTCTATAGCAAATATTCCACATATTCTAAATTGCATACAAACAAAGTGGAATATTTGAACATCTAATGTTGGTTGGAGGCAGAGACCATCAAGGATAAAAGTTTAAAATGTATACAACAAACATAGAGAAGCAGATTGATACTTTGCATTATATTTCAATATAACCATACAAACAAAATGCAAAGACAAAACAAAGATAGGTGCTCAAACAAAACTGCAATCATATAATAAAAATTAGTACATCTATAGGAATGCAAATGATCCAAGTAAAAACAATTAATAACTCAGGACACTGTTTTGAAAATGATAAAATTAGGTAATGATGCAAGTACTGAAACCATGCAATGAAATAGAAATTTGAAAGGCAATCACATACAACTCTTAAAGTTGACCACACTTATTTTAAATTGAAAAATATTAAATGCCACAAAATACAAAAGATTAATTTGCAAATGTTTTACTGGTCTTGATGTTCAATTCAATTATTCAGAGTCCATGCTTTTGTATTGTCGTAGCTGAGAAAAGGATCACTGTGACTCATGAGTTCTTTTGGAGGCCAAAAACATGATACAAGGATGAGTCAGTTCAAAGTAATTCTTGAAAAGGTTTCAAGAGGTTAAGAGGATGCTTCAATGTAAAGGCACCTCATTGGTGCATTAGATGTGAGCCCAGCGTGCCCAAATGGCACAGGCAACAATGGCACCAAAAAACATCATCTTAGGCCACTTCCATCAACTCCAATCAAATCATATCAATTCCACCTAATTAACTATCTTTCAGTCATATCAAATGTTAGAAACTACCAAGCGAAATATGCATAATTGCCAAGATGTTGTAATACCATGGTAACGCAGTCATGATGTAAGATGGGTGGGGGCCATTTCAATCCCATAAAACCAAACCTCCAAAAGAAAATCACCTTCAATTCAATCCGAAACGCTTGAACCTGGTAACTATGTTTGGACCTATTGTTAGCCCTTTTCCAGAGAGAACAAACCCCATACCACCCTAAATGTCCCCACCTTGCCCTACTGGCAAGAAAGACTCACCAACTTCAAATAAAGTCTCTACCCAACAGGGAGGCCCTATTGACAAATCGCATACCTCGAACCTAAAAAAACATTAAAAAGCTCAAAAGGACCACATGTCACATGTTGGTTAGAGGTAGGTTGTGCCAAACCACCCAAAATTCAGAAATTCAACATAATGGAACTTAAAGCAGGTCAAAACATCAGTTACCTTCTTGCATAACGGATTCCATGTGGAAGAGTAAGAGAACAAGCAATGAATGAGATAGTTTTTAATATGGGCATAGAGAGTTTGAGGGTCAAAGTTGATTCACCTTTATTAAACTGAACAATGAGAGGAGAAGTTAAACCCACTCAGCAATTAATGAGACTTGAAAAGTAAAAAGTAAAAGTAAAGTGAAGTAAGGTAGAGAAAAGAGGAAAGCTTTACTAGACTACTTTAAACAAGGAGTTTTCTCACCTTGCTTGAAGGAAGCTAACAAAGCAACAAATTGATTGGCCAAGTATGATGCACAGGAATGGTGACTAAGGAGGGAAAATGCAACCATTCCCTGTTAAAGGTTTAACAAGTTATGTAACTCTTTTTTAATTTTTTATTTTATGTTGCCCTCTTTAGAATGGAGACTTTATGCTCTGTCAGTTTGTAGCCTTCGCCTAGGCCTTATGACTCTTCATATGTTAATACATGTTGTATATCCTTTTTTTGTAAGGAGTTGTTTCTTCAATATAAGGGGTTGTTTATTCAATATAAGTCCGCAGTTTATTTTGCAAACAACTATCATTTTCTTTGCCCTTCATAGATCCATATTACACCTTCAATTTATATTTTTTCAAAAATCTCATTTTCTATTGGTGTCTTGCCCCACACTTTTCAATTTGGGTCATAATGCGATGCAGCATAGATTATCTTAGGTGTAGACATTATGCTTCAATCAATTTGGAGGTTCCACCCATCTCCTTGCTGTTGAATTATACGGAAACCTCTTACAATGTTTTGGATAGTCTCCCTTCTCTTGCAGATTCTTTTTGAAGGTGTGACCGCAAGAACAAATGCTTCCCTAGGCATTAAAAAGCTTTGGGGTTTATTTCTCCTTCCTCCAAGGTGTTGCTTCCATGTGATTTGTCTATCTACCAAATCAGTTTTGCTGTACAAATGGTTAGAAAACTTCTTAGGAGACTGTTAGCGATGTTGGGTGTGAACAAGTCGAGTGTTGGTCTTTTGGCAACGCAGTTTATGACAGAAGTAACCAAATTCTCGGGTGGAATATCCAATACCAATCATGCAATGATGATGGGTTTATTTGATTAGTTCACTTCCTCAAGATGACACTAGACAGAAAAGATTTTTCTTTTTGTTCAGATATATAGGGAAGCCTACAGGTGTATAATTGTTTTCTCTTAAGTCAAGCACGAAAAAGTTTATTTCCAGCTCTTCCTAGAAATTCATTTGTATCCATGTCTTCTGTTGTAAAAAGAAACTGCAGGGACTGTTGGCCATTGGCCAAAGGCACAGAAACCTTCTTATTAAGTTACTTCCCAATACAAATTCCTCTTTAGCATTCCAAACTCTGTCAAAGTGAATTTACCAACACCAATCAGTATGTTTTCTAAATTCTTCCTACCAAAGTGTCAATGATTTTCATCTTTAAAAATGAAAACTTGATAAAGGAAGAGGCCTAAGGTATAATAGTTCGTTCATTGTGGAGGAAGCAGCAAATATGTTTTTTTTGCAACAACTCTAGAACAGTAGCAAATTTTTGTCCCTTGGCACTTTCAAAATCAGAGTTATGGAGAACAGGGATTCACACCATTCACTTTATGTTCTCACCCCTAGTACTTCTTCATCACAGTCTCAAGGTCTTCCCAATGTCAATGAAGAGCAGGAAGTTGTGGGAGCTTGTGAACACAACACCAGATGAGGAGGTAATGGGTGCAGAAGAGGAAAGGCCAACAAAACATAAAACAAATTTTATTGACCATGAACAAGAAAATCGAAAGGACACTAATCATGAACAGAGGTTGATTTCAATCCAGAATTTGCTTTTCCCTCACTTTGAATATAAAGAGAGGAGTGTTTTGCTGCAGCTGAAAGGATTCCACAAAAGGAGATAGACAATCAAACTACCAAAAATAGTCAAATTCAAAAGAGCAGCAATCCCCTTCCTCATCACAAGATCAAGGGTGTTGTCCTTGAACAAACTTCACATAATGCAACGTGTATGGTTGACTTGCAAGATTCACAGATGCTGATTCAAGTTAATTGAAAATGTTGTTAAAAGAGAAAACATACTGCAAGAAAATTTCACAAGGAACTTGTTCAATGCTACACAGCAAATGGAGCATGTTCATGTTATTTTCCAACTACTCAAACGATTCAAACTGCTTAATGAAATGAAACATCAGGTTGTTACCATTATGTTCGACTAAGGCAAATATTTTGGCCAACATTTTTGGTGAACCTTAACGTTTTAGACCATTGTACCCTATAGGACAATTATCTTGCTCAGCCACCCGTATATGTGTATCATATACAGATACAGATACGTATTGGATACCATATCCGAACGTATGTAAACACATGGGTATCATATCTTGACGTATCCAAATATATGGGTATCGTATCCAGATGTATCCCAATACAGCCTGAGTGGGCCTAACGGTGAAGGCTTGAGTACTCTAGATAGGAGATTCAAGGCTCAAATCCTGAGGAGGGTAGGATATGTATGCCACCCCGTAAGCCAAGGTTCTGATCCCCTGGGTGACCTTAACAATAAAGTCTAAGGCATTGTGGACCAATGATAATTGAGATATAATCATATGAACACAACCTCTGTTCAAATCCCTGCATTGTGATGGATGCTCCTATGATATGGCAACCTGTTATAAATTTATAATAAGGTTTCTTGTAATACCTTGCAGTTCATTGATGTACTGTGATAATACAAAAATTATGTAATACAGGTAGAGCATATTTCAAAACTTATATAACTGTTGGTCACAAATCTGCCACAGGAAAGGATTTTGCATGTATGCGCGCCCTAGACCTGGACCAACATTGAAAGGTCGGAGGGAAGAGATGCCCTCCGTGCCAATCTCCGGAGAAAGGCCGGCTCCTATACTAAACTACTTGATGTTTTAAGATAAGAGTGCAGGAAAGAAATAAAAGGGATAGGGTAAGAAGTGTGAACAATTTGGTGGGAAAGAACCAACAGCACGATTATCAACTAATAACTTGAAACAGCAGCAATAAATACCAAGAATAATGCATAAATGAACACCACGCAAAGTTCCCTATGTATTCTCTGGAAGAGTTCCAAGATTCAACTATTCTCCCACGCATAAATCCAGATTTCAGAATTATAGCAATTAGGAAGTAGATCAAAGATTCAACTATTCTCCCACGCCTAAATCAACTCTTTTGAGGCTTTAGCCTATGAAGAAAAAGTAGATCAAAGCTTAGACGACACAGTACAACAGCTTCAACATATTAACAAGGAGTCATCTATTCAGTATGATCCTGATTTAAGGAAGAACATTCTCAATGAACCTAAGGAATGTCTCTCATCATATTTTGAAGACTCTATTGAAGTACCATGCACCATTCAAGAAAAAAGAATTGGTAAAGAAAATGCAGTTTTAGAAGTCAAGACCTCTGCCATTAATAAGGAAATACTAGAAAATGAGCAAGGGAAGTCAAAAGCTTCTATAATAGAGCCTCGAGAGGATAAATATGATGAAAAACAAAATTGTAAAAGAGTATTGAGGAATAGAATAATAAGACCTACTCCTGATATAGGCAAGGCAAAAAGAGGAAAACCCTCAAATTATTAAGCAAGATCCAAGGAAGCAAGAGCAAACATGGAGAAAGGAACACAAACTAAGTTGGTTGAACTTCTTTTTACCAAACAACAAAATGATATTAGTAATACGCAAGCAGGGCCAAAAGCCCATAATGAGACATGATTATCATCTCATCGAATATAAGGGGTGGTAATGCCCCCTCAAAGCAGAGGTGTCTTATGGACCTATGTTTAAGTAATAAGCCTGATATTCTTTGTATCCAAGAAACTAAAATGACAAAAGAAGAAGTTTCAAAAACTATGAAAGCAGTATGGGCAAGATGTGAATGGGATGCTACGGATTCTGAAGGAGTTGCAAGGAGAATTCTAACTTGTTGGAATCCTTCTAGAACCTCCTATGTAACCATTCATAAAATTAGTCATTGGTCAGCCTCTTTAGTCACTTGCTACTTTGCAGATATTCGTTTTGTCCTTAGCATTGTCTATGGTCCTACAACTCAGTTAGGTAGATTAGAAGTCTGAAGTGGGATTGAATCCTCTATGAGAAGTAAATACCAAGAAACCTGATTCATGATCATGATGCCATAACCAAGTTGGATGAAAAATTTGAGGAATTAGGAAATTAACCTAAAGTATGAAAGATTTCTCAGCTTTTATTCAAAACAATAATCTATGGGAGGTTGAGTTTGAAGAAGACAACTATACTTAGACCAACAACAAGAGAGGCCTGAACCTAATAGCAGAAAAATTAAACAGATGCATTCTCTCAAATCATTGGCTAAATGAAGGAACTTGTGCTAAAATCAATACCTTAACAAGGATTGGTTCAGATCACTGGCCAATAAGAGTAAAAATGGTGGTTAGTGAATTCAAAAAAAAAATATCATATTTTAAGTCACCAGATGTGGGAAGGCCATCCTAAATTTGCTCAAATGTGGAATTCTTCATTTAATGGTGGGTTGTATGCTCTTCCAAATCAAATTAAATCTATGACTTCTAGATTAAAAGAATGGAACAAGAACACTTTTGGAAACATTTTTGAGAAGAAAGAACTAAAAGATAAAATTTCAAAAAGGTGAACATAATAATCCAAGCTCAAAGGAAAGGGAGTTGCTTAGTGAATATCATAATATTTTGAGTACGGAAGATAATTAAAATCAAGGACTTGGTTAAAATAAACAGATAAAAATACAAAGTTTTTCCATAGGATGGCTATAGTACATAAATCAACATCCAGAATTAATAGACTTAAATCAATAGAAGAGGTTTGGATTGAAGACCAAAGTGAAATTAGAAAAGAGGCTAAGTTTTTTTATCAGAATATTCTAGGATCAAAGGAGACTGAAGTTCTTAATGATAAACGTCTTCATGATGTTCCTTCAGTTATAACGAATGAAGACAATAGGAAACTGATGGAGCCTATTACTCCAGAAGTTCATTTAGCTCTTTACTGTTTTAATAAAGATTAGCTCTTTACTGTTTTAATAAAGATTAATCCCCAGGTCCAGTGGGGCTCTCTGCAGCATTTTACCAACATAATTGGGATATAGTGAAGGATTCTTTATTGGTAGCAGTGTAATAGTCTAGGGTAAAACAATACATACCTTATAAAATAAATGCAACATATCTTACCCTAATTCCAAAAAAGAAGGATGTTGAATTGTTTGATTCTTTTAGACCTATAAGCCTATGTAATATGGCATATAAGATTATCTCCAAACTGATGGCAAATCGATTAAGGCCATTGTTAAACAAAATCATTTCATAAGAGCAAGGAGGATTTGTGAAAGGAAGACAAGTTTTGGACAAGATCATAGTAGCTCATGAATTTATACATTCAGCAGCTTCAAGAAACGCCAAAGCAATGATCTTAAAACTTGATATAAGTAAAGCCTATGTTAGGGTTAAATGGGTTTTCCTTTTTGCAGTGCTAGAAAAGTTTGGATTCGGGAAGAAATGGGTTAAATGGATTAGAGATTGTGTCTCTACAGTTTCTTATTCAGTGTTGGTCAATGGGTTAGTAACAAAATCTTTTAAAGCCAAGAGAGACCTTAGACAAGGAGATCCTCTATCTCCTTAATTGTTCATTATTATGGTAGAGGTTTTGAGTAAGAACTTAAAGAAGGCTTACAAAGGTGGGCTTATAAGCGGACTTAAGGTTAGTAATAACATCGACAACATCACCCATCAATAGTTTGTAGATGATACAACCCATTTTGGTAGGGCAAGGATTAATGAGGCCAGAGCTTTGAATAACTTTTTAAAGGAATATGAAAGAGCATCAGGGCAAAATGTTAATAGGACAAAATCCAAAATTTACTTCCTTAACACTGCTGCCAATATCAAAGCAAGAATTTCCAAGTTGCTTCAAATGGAGGAGGCAAATTTGCCTACGACTTATCTAGGGATGCCTTTATTTGAGGGGAGAATGAGTTGAGAATTATGGAATCCAATTATTAGTAATGTTTAGAATAAACTTCCAGCTTGGAAAGGTAGATGGTTATCGTAAGCAAGAAGAGTGCATTTAATTAAGTCAATCTTTCAAGCCATCCCAACATATTATATGTCATTGTATTCTATGCCAAAATCAGTTGAAAAAGTTTAATCTATATTATGCTATACTTTTTGTGGTCAAGTTTACATGATAAAAGGAAATTTCCTTTGGTGAAATGAAGCAAGGTGTGTGATGATAAAACTAGAGGAGGTCTTGGTTTAAGAGTTCTTAAAGATGCAAACTTAGCACTTACGGGAAAAGTTATCTAAAGATTGTACAAAGAGAGTCAAAGAAAATGGGCAAGAATTCTTCTATGTATGTTGATCTCAATGACCCAACTTTAATATTTACTACTTTCTCTCTACCAAATGGTTTTGCTCTTTGGAATGGTTTAAAAAAATCTATTGATCTTATGACTAAAGGCTTAAGAAGGGTGGTGGGAACTGGAGAAAAAAATCTAATCTTGATGGATACTTGGTGTGAAAAAAAACCACTCAATTTTAATCCAATTTTGAAACTTTGGATGAGATCGCTTTAAGACAAATATGGTGATAAGGTTTCAAACATTTTGTATAAAGATCAAGAAGGAAGATACAAATAGAAAGAAGATTTTTTTACAATTATACAGAACATTGATGCTAGGAGACACTCAAGTTGAAAGATAACAACTATGATTATTCCGAGGGAAGCCAAGGATAAATTGATTTGGGAGTTGAATAGCTCAGGAGAATACACAACAAGAAGTGGATATAATGTACAACACCAACAAAATAATAATATCACTAGAAGATGGAGAGATAAGCCAAAATGTTTGGTTGGCTAGTAGGTCATAGAAGAATTTTATCCTAGGATAACCTTATGAAAAGGGGTTTTCATAGCCCCTCTCAATGTATTTTTTGTAAAAGGGAGGAGGAGAGTATAGATCATCTCTTGGGACATTCCTCAATAGCCTAGAATCTATGGCAATGGATTCTTAATATGTTTGGTAAATGCATGGTGATGAATAGCAAAATTGAAGATTGGTTAAAGCAATGGCATAGCACTTATAAAAATGAAGATTTACAGACAACATGGAATATATCATGAGATAAAATTAATTGAACTATATGGCTAGAAAGGAATAGAAGAATATTTAAAGGAAAACAAAGCAGTTTAGAGGTAATGAAAGGGAAGATATGTTTAGCCATAGAGGAGTCTAAACCAACCCTATCAACTCACCCAATCACTAATCTGGAAGCAGAGAACCTTGATGGATGGAATTACGATGTTGGGTAAAAGAGAAGCAAAAAGAAGGCAAAGAATATAAAGTGGAAACCACTAGATGTGGAGTGGGTTAAACTGAATTTTGATGGAGCTTCTAAAGGAAATCTAGGGCCAGCAGGAGGAGGAAGAATAATTAGAAATGATAGAGGAGAGATTTTGTCTCATTACGCTTTCAATAGTGGGTTTAAGACAAATAATGAAGCTGAAGCTTGGGCATGTTTAGAAGGATTAAATGTAATGGCCCTATCCTAGTCAGTATCGAGGGAGAGTGTGAACTTGCCTACTCCAGGGTTCCCGTAGGCAGGAATCAGTGGGTTTGGAGCCCAGTTGATGTCAATATGATGTTCCAATATGTGCAGATGTTTCGAGTTTCCTTTACAGGCCATTCTGGACAGTTTTGGAAGGGACTTAGTAAGTCGGTGAAGATGGGATTTCATGGAAGCGAACAGTGGGATGTTGATCTACGGCAAAATGGGTATCCGTTTCTATGTTCAGTTTGTCGAGATGACAGATGGAAGGCCTAAATTTTTATTTGAACAGTTTAATTATGTGATATTAAATTAATATTACATAGTTAATGTTATAATTTAATATTATATGCATAAAGTGGTCCTATAACCACTTGATGGAAAGATAATTTCATAAAGTAATGTTTAACGGGCCTAGAAAATGTGGTCGATCCCTTGCAGGATGCAAAATTAAAGATTAAAAGTAAAAGGTGAGAACTTAATGTTTATTTCCTCTATAGAAGCATCTAGAAACTCAACATTGGCTTTGAGGAAAGAATAAATAGAGGTTTGGGGGTCATTCTTGAGGATCTTTTGGCATATGTTTTTGGTGAGAAATCTGGAGAGCACTTGCAAATAGCACTTGCAGGGTTTTTGAAGCTTGTTGGTGACGAAAACCACCCTCAAGAACACCATTTTCGGAGTTGAGAGACACTCTCAGAATGGTTTTGGGCATTCTTGCTTCAGAGGATGCGTTGATATTGCATTGGTGATAGTTTTCAGAGGTTTCAAAGGGATTGGGACTACAGTTGGTGGTATTTTATGAGAGTTATAGTTCTTGTGCCTGATTTTGTAAGTTCAGGACAGAGTGGTCTTTTAGAGATTATGCTCACTAGAGGGCATAGAATAGACCTCAGAGACAGAGACAACATAACCACGAGCTTCAGAGGAGTGTTGGCAAACTTTCCATTCCGTACTATGATGGCTTAGGTAAGAGTACAGCAAGAGCATGGGTCCAGAAGTTGGATACTTATTTCCAACTTAACCCAATGTTGGAGGTGGAAGCTATCAAATTCTCAGCCTTACACCTAAATGTATTAGCACACGAATGGTGGTATCACGGGATGCTCACTATGGGCCATGGTCAAATCATGTCATATACAGAGTTTACTGAGAGGCTCATTGACAGGTTTGATATGAAGGATCCGGAACTCTAGTTTAAGGAGTTAGCACAGCTTAAGCAATGGGGTTCAGTGGATAGTTACATTCCAAATTTCCAAAGGCTTTCAGTGCTAGTGACTGATATTTTAGAAAGGAGGTTGATAGTACTTTTCATGGATGACTTAGTTGATCCTTTGAGGGGATGGATTAAAGCCCTTAACCCACAAAACCTACAGCAAGCCATACAGAAGGCTAAAGACATGGAGTTTTCCACTTCGAAGAGTAAGTTTCATTCCAAGGGTGATTATAAAAAGTTCAAGGACAAAAAACATTTTCACAAAGGTTCTGAATAGTAAAGGGGTAGCTCAAAAAAAGAGATCAGTGATAGTACTAATGAGCTCAGGAAGAAGAATTTATGTTTTAAATGCAAGGAACCTTGGACACCTTCGCATAAATGTTCAAAAAAGGCAAGGGCCAAGCAATTAGAGTATCTTACAGCTGAAGAATCAGCTTCCGAGAGTTCAGATCAGCAAAGTGATTCTAGTAGCAGCAGTTCGGACAGTAAAGAAGAAGGTGAAAAATACCAGGAAAAGAGTGAAACATTGACCCAATTATGTAGTTTTCAGAAAGCAGGATCACTCAAGGTGCATGGAGTGTTGAATGGGCAGCGTATTGTCACATTGATTGATACGGGTGCCACACATAATTTTGTGGATGAGAGACTTGTTGCAAAGAGGGGATTGCAGACAGAAGAGTTTGAGGGTTTTAAGGCAATGGTAGCAGATGGTAACAAACTTTCTTGCACTCGCAGAATCCCTAAGTTATATATGAGGTTGGGAGAGTATAATTTGGTGGATGATTTTTATGTTGTTGATATTGGGGGCACCGATGCAATACTTGGCATACACTGGATGAGCACATTGGGTGAGTTTACTATGAACTTGAACAGCATGGAGATGAAGTTCGAAAAAGGGGGCAAAAAAATAGTACTCCGAGGTATATTTGATGCTGGGCCTAGATTGGTGTCACTTAAAAGGATGGAGAGGTTATTTCGACATGAACAAGTTGACTAGGCAGCAGAATGCCTCATTATGCCTACAGCAGTTGAGCCTCAGGAGAAGACTTATCATCCAGATATACAGGTACTGATGAGTAAACACAACAAGGTATTTGATAGCATACCTCCTGGGAGACCTCCTGACATGGGATTTGAGCATGTGATAGAGTTGGCGGAGGGAGCCAAACCAGTTATCACCACTCCCTACCGTCATCCTAAGAGGTTCAAGGATGAAATTGAAAAAACAATTAAGGAGCTTTTGGAGATGGGACACATAAAGCCTAGCAAAAGTCCCTTTGCATCTTCAGTGGTCCTAGTGAAAAAGAAAGATGGGGCAATGCGGATGTGTGTGGATTACCGAGCTCTAAATAAAAAAACAATTAAAAACAAATACCCCATACCCAGGATCGACGAGTTGATTGATGAATTGCATGGGGCATAGTATTTTTCCAAGATAGACCTGAGGTCAGGCTATCACCAGATTCGGATGATGAAGAGTGACATAGAAAAAATAGAATTCAAATGCCACTATGGGCATTTCGAGTTTCTAGTGATGCCTTTTGGCTTGACTAACGCTCCGGCTACATTTCAGTCATGCATGAACCAGGTGTTCAAAGGGCAGCTCAGGAAATTTGTGTTAATATTCTTTGATGACATCTTGGTTTATAGCAGGACATGGGAGGATCATCTGCGGCATTTGGATGTGGTTCTTGGTATCCTTGAGCAGGAGTCACTGTACGCCAAGGAATCCAAGTATGATTTTGGATTGACGGAGCTTCTCTATCTGGGTCATATCATCAGTGCAGAGGGAGTTAAAATGGATCCAAAAAAAGGTTAAAGCAATCATGGATTGGCCACCTCCTACCAATCTTACACAATTGAAAGGTTTCTTTGG
Organism: Wollemia nobilis; assembly: GCA_028583015.1. NCBI lineage: Eukaryota > Viridiplantae > Streptophyta > Pinopsida > Araucariales > Araucariaceae > Wollemia > Wollemia nobilis. The sequence goes on from JAQPPZ010011379.1 coordinate 122,293, forward strand.
TATTTGTGGATTCTAAAAGAGGTTCGTCAAGGGTTTTTCACAAATAGCAACACCACTGACTGACTTGACAAAAAAGGTAGCCTTCAGTTGGACAAATGCAGCACAGGGATGTTTTGACAGATTCAAATAGGTGATGTGTACTGGTCCAGTTCTTGCTATCCCCGATTTTACTAGACTGTTTGAGCTAGAGTGTGATGCCTCAGGGGAAGGCATCGGAGCAGTCTTGATGCAGGATAAGCATCCTATCGCATTTGAGAGCAAAAAGTTAAGAGGTGCAAAGAGATCTAATTTTGTGTACGATAAGGAGATGTTGGCCATAATGCATGCATTGGCCAAATTTAGACAGTATCTTGTGGGAGGCAGATTCATTGTTAAGACCGACCACAACAGTTTGAGGAACTTCATGAATCAAAAGGACCTAAATGAGCGGCAACAGAAATGGGTGAGCAAGTTACAGGCTTACGATTTTGATATTGTATATGTTAAGGGTAAAAAAAATATTGTTGTCGATGCTTTATCCAGGAGACCCCACTTGTGCGCAGTAGGAGTTGTTTCAGATGATTGGAAGGAGCACATTCTAGCTGAGTATGCAAAAGATGATTGGGCCTCCAATATTATTGATGGTACCAGGAGAGATGACAAGTATACAATAGTTAATGGGATGATCGTCTACAAGGACAGGATATCTCTGGTACCCAACTCTCAGTTTAAGCATATTGTACTCTGAGCTTTACATGACTCACCATTGGCTGGTCACCCAGGGTTCTATAAGACCTACAAGCAGGTGAGAGAGAGATTCACTTGGAAAGGGCTTAAGGATGAAGTCCTTAAACATGTTAGGGAGTGTACTACCTACCAGCAGAACAAAGATGAACATACACTTCCAGTTGGCTTATTGCAGCCCCTGCCTATACCAGAGAGCAAATGGGAGAGTATATCTATGGATTTCATCACAGGGTTGACGAAGGTGCAAGGGAAAGATTGCATCTATGTGGTGGTTGACAGATTGACAAAATACACACATTTCCCAGTCCCTAATCTGGAAGCAGAGAACCTTGATGGATGGAATTATGATGTTGGGTAAAAGAGAACCAAGAAGGCAAAGAATATAAAGTGGAAACCACCAGATGTGGAGTGGGTTAAACTGAATTTTGATGGAGCTTCTAAAGGAAATCTAGGACCAGCAGGAGGAGGAAGAATAATTAGAAATGATAGAGGAGAGATTTTGTCTCATTACGCTTTCAATAGTGGATTTAAGACAAATAATGAAGTTGAAGCTTGGGCATGTTTAGAAGGGTTAAATGTAATGGCCCTATCCTAGTCAGTATCGAGGGAGAGTGTGAACTTGCCTACTCCAGGGTTCCCGTAGGCAGGAATCAGTGGGTTGGGAGCCCAGTTAATGTCAATATGATGTTCCAATATGTGGAGATGTTTCGAGTTTCCTTTCCAGGCCATTCTGGAAAGTTTTGGAAGGGACTTAGTAAGTCGGTAAAGATGGGGTTTCATGGAAGCGAACAGTGGGATGCTGATCTATGGCAAAATGGGTATCCGTTTTTATGTTTAGTTTGTCGGGATGACAGGTGGAAGGCCAAAATTTTAATATGAACAGTTTAATTATGTAATATTAAATTAATATTACATAGTTAATGTTATAATTTAATTATATGCATAAAGTGGTCTTATAACCACTTGATGGAAAGATAATTTCATAAAGTAATGTTTAACGGGCCTAGAAAAGGTGGTCGATCCCTTGCAGGATGCAAATTTAAAGATTAAAAGTAAAAGGTGAGAATTTAATGTCTATTTCCTCTATAGAAGCATCTAGAAACTCGACGTTGGCTTTGAGGAAAGAATAAATAGAGGTTTGGGGGTCATTCTTGAGGATCTTTTTGCATATGTTTTTGGTGAGGAATCTGGAGAGCACTTGCAAATAGCACTTGCAGGGTTTTCGAAGCTTGTTGGTGACGAAAACCACCCTCAAGAACACCATTTTCGGAGTTGAGAGACTCTCATAATGGTTTTGGCCATTCTTGCTTCAAAGGATACGTTGATATTGCATTGGTGATAGTTTTAAGAGGTTTCGAAGGGATTGGGACTACAGTTGGTGGTATTTTATGAAAGTTATAGTTGATGTGCCTGATTTTGTGAAGTTTGAACTATTTCAGCACATTATTGCAGCGATTTCACTACATATTGACACAAGGGTTTGAGTGATAGTGGGACGTTATGCAGTTTCGGGGGTTTGAAGATCAAAACGGAGCCATTATTGGTAGGATTTGAAGAGTTGACAAGCATTTACTTAGGTCGTACCTCTCTCCCAGGCCTGTCGTACATACTCCATGCTAGCGTGAGCTTTGGTATTTATTTCCCTTGCTTTTTGGTGCCACTCTTGCATTTTATAATGGCGCCCAGGTCTGAGTGACCCCTCTATGAGATCCATTTGGTGGAGAAACCCTTACATTGGAAGTTGCAAACAAAAATTTGAGGCATTGTACCACCTGTACCAGCAGCCCAAAGTTCTGATTTCAGAAATTTATTGTAGCCTACTACATTGTTCTTTCATTATTTCCTTAAAAGGGTTTGAAGATGAATATAAATACTATCTAGTTTCCGAATTTCAAGTGATTTCGATTAGTATTGTGAAAGTTATGATTTTTTCAAGTTGGCCGTCTGTTTAATTTTATGTACTTGCAATTTTCTTTCCATATTTTGAAAAAAACTACAAAAAAAAAATCAGAATACATGAAAAAACCAAAAACACTTGCAAGAACTACAAATTTCAAACAAAACAGATCATTACATTAAAAATATACAAACAAATGAAATGGAATAGAGTATGGATGGAAGGTGATTCTCTCATAGTAATAAAAGCAATTTTGAGGAAAGCAAAGGCTCCACGGAACATACAGGAGATAATTGTGAAAATTCAAGATTTTGCTAAAGAGTTTGAGGAAATCAGGTTTACACATACATTAAGGAAAGGTAAAAAATGTGTAGATAGGCTAGCCAATAGAGGAGATTTGATTGAGGATCGTGAAGTTAAATTTTCCTTTCCATGGTTAGAGGAAGTAGTAAGTTTAGTTGAAGCTGACAAGAAAATGTTGATTGCCTGAAGCAATAAATGATTAAGTTTTACTCTAGTGTTTTCCATTGGTAATATCTGCTTTATTTTGTAATAGTAATGTGTTTTCATATAAACTATTTACTATAATTTTTCCGGTTGCACTTGTGTTTCAGGAAGGAAACTCGCAATCCAAATTTGGTAAAGCGGACTATGATAATGCAATGTTTTGGAAATATTACTCTACTAAGATGCAAGGCATAGATAGTAGAGGTGAAGTTTTGGTATTGTGAAGATTGCTATAGGAAAATGTCAAGAAGGATGCTAAATTCTGGAATATTTGTATTCATACAAAAAATTGAAAAGATCCAAAAAATGAAAATCTAGAATTCAAACATTTTATGTAAAATGATGTAGGTTTCTCGCTATAGCATTTCAATTGAGATAAAAGGTGTATCTATTTGTAAACTCTCAAGCTCTAAAGAAGAGAGTTGTAATTTGTCAAGGGTGGGGGACCCAAGTACAACCCCTTATTATCTAGCAAAAAAACAATAATTATAATTTCATAGGCCATTTAGGGATTGGTTGGAAGTGAAGAATTTCATTCCATCAACCAAGGTTGCAATCCCATTGGTGAACCTTAACATTTAAATCATGTGGCACCAGCTCAATCAATTAAATTCCTCGACTTTCAAGGACGAGAACTAGGTCCAAATCTTGCCAAGTGATATATGCATAATTGCCAAGTTGTTGCAATATCACTATGTGGTCAAGATGTAATATGGATGAGGCCCATTTCAAACCCATATAACCCATAAAGATGTATACTCTTCTAATTTCATAGCCTTTACTTACATTAATTCTGTTAACAAATTAAAAATTATAAAATATAATAAAACCTAAGTAATTAATGGATTCCAAATTACACAATATACAAACTGCCTATCGCCATTGGGCTTCACCCAATCAATGGGGAGCAAGTAATTTCACACCATATGCTAAAGTTCCAATCCCATAGTGAACCACAACTTAGTGATAAATAAATCCATAAAACTAGTGAATTACAAATTATACAATATTCGAATTACCTATCACAATTGGGCTCGGGGCAATCAAGGGGGACTGAGGAGTTCCACACCATAAGCCAAGGTTCCAATCTTCATGGGTGATCCTTAACATTTTTATACAAGGCATTATTATAGAGCAGTGGTAAATGGGAAGCAATCATATGAGACCAACCTGGGTTCAAATCCCCACAATGTGATGAAAACATCGTGATAAGGCATCCCTTGATAAGATGGTTTGTTGTTGTGCCACAAGGATGTGGGTTATTGAAATTTTGCTATAATGTGGCCACAATGTGATATGGGTGATCGCTTGTTTCAACCCCATTAACCAAATTAAAAAAAAACTGCCTAATTTTTCATTGCCCATCCATGGCATGGATAATTCCCTCAAAGGGATGGGCACATACAATTCCTTTGATTTGGATGATAAATCCAATAAACAACCATCACTAACAAAGCAAAAAATGGCCTGGAAAATAACTGCAGAATCCCCTCAACAACGAGTCCAACAATAAATTGCATTACATTGTCAGGCAGCCCCAGTTTGAATCCAATGACATCGCAGGGTTCAGGAGTTACCTGAAACTGCATCAAAGGTGAAGAAGAATAACAGCCCTTGAAAAGAGGTGCCACACTACCAAGCTCAAATATGGAAATAAATTTCACAAACCCAAGGGAAAATAAAATCATTTTTTCTCACAAATTTATTTATTTATTTTTAATTACAATTTTTCTAAATTAAAAATTAAAAAGCAAGATCCAAACCAAACCAAACCAGTTTCGCCCGACCGAAAAGTCCAATCTGGACAGAATCTGTGCCTGGATTGGACAAACCTTGTAACTATAGTTTCAACTTTCCCATTTTATTATTACATACCTAAGTTTTGGAGGTCCATTCCCTATGTACCACTACATCCTTGCACCTTAAGTTCCCCTGCACACTCACATCTCGAATACTGAAGTTTTGGGGGTCCACAACAGGTGCTCATCTCGCTACCCCCACATCTGTGAACCCATACAAACTTAATTTTACCATTTCAATTTTTAGTAGAAAAATGTAGAAAAAGAACACATAAAGAACCATACAATTATAAGAGAAGGCTTTCCACAGACAAATTTTAGTAATAAACATACACAATCCCAATTCACTTTGTGAAACAATATGATTTTCTGGTGTCAAAATTTTGTTAGACGTTCAAGTCTTGACTGAGTTACTTGACCATCCAGGTTGTCATTTTATGGTAAAAATTATTATATCAAGGAATAATATAATATCTCCTCTAAGGCTTCAAACAGCTATGAATTACAGGCCTGTATCAACATGTTTTAAGACTAGATTTAAAAGAACAGGCAAAGTGCTTTGTCTTAACTAAATTGAGGGCAAAGGATATGATGGGAGTCAGGTTTGAGTACATGAACAAAGGAAATTAAGATCCTGCATTCTGAAATTTACAAGTCTGCATGAAAACCTTTTAACATATGGCTAACATTTTGGCTGTTTATCTATCTTTAGCTAATAGTTATAATTCCTCTCAGAAAGCCCTCATTTTTTAGCTGAGACCATTATGTGAAAGATGATTCCATTGTAAAATTTTTGTTAAAATAAAGAATAAAGTCTATTAATATATATGATAGAGATTTCTATTATTGTATTGTTTGTTACAACATATTTTAGGGATAACTTGTTAGAATTTGTAGGGAAAACTTGTTAGGATGTTTAGGATCTGGTTTTATCAGCACAACCAATTACGAGATTGTAAATCATCCTGTATAACATTCTTTTATGGTATCAGGGCCACAGAAAGGAGAAAGGATTTTGTGTCACACCATTCTCTTAATTTTGTTTTTAGTGGTCAATGCCTCTACAGATTTTAACTCTACAGTCGATTTTTGGTTCTGCTGCGTAGTCAACGGAAGTTTTCTCCTACATTTTGCTTAGATCTGTTGGATTTGACGATGTTTGATGTATTCATTCGTTTTCTCCTCACTTGATAAAGCTGTTGCTCGTCACATTTGGTGTTTGGTGAGGCTGTGTTAAAGCACAACTTGGAGTTTGCCCATGATTCCAGCTTGGGCAAACTATAGGTTGGAGGTTGCTCACATTTCCAGCTTGGGCAAAGCATAGCTTGTAGTTTGCCCCAGTTTTGGGCTTGGGTGGAGCAGGGTGTAGTGTTTGGCATTCACTACTCTGAATTTGGTTTTCAAGGCTTATTTGGTGTTTGGTGGTCTGCACTTGTTGTTCAGGGTTGTCATTAGTGGGAGAATGGCAAATATTCAAACTCTAATTCTTTCAAAATCACAGAGACTGACTAGAAGAAATTACAATATGTGGAGCCATAAGATACTTACAATTTGTGAGTATCGAGATTTGGCAAACATAGTTCTCAAGAAAGAAACCAATGATGACTTCAACAAGCGACATAGAGAAGCTTTGATGCTTCTGAAATTGTTTGTTTCAGATGATTTCATTCTTGAAGTTCATAATGAAGATAATGCTATCATTTTCCTCTATTAAATAATTGATATCATTTTCATCAAGAGAGAGAATCTCCTTCAGTAAACTATATTTAAACTTTGAATTTCACCAAAATATAGATCCACGACATAATTAACTAAATTATCTGCCACCCTGTTTCCTTCTTGATAAATATGCTGCCATTTTGAAGCTACTAACTCTATCAATTGATGGACATCAAGAATAATGTTACTGTTGGTCCAATCTCCATATTTTGTTTTCCTGAAAGCATTAATAACAAAGTTGCATGGAAACAGATACCGTGTCAGGTATGGATATGGCAAATTTTCAAGACCTAATGTGGATACGTCTGAATATGACATTATAAAAAGCATACATGCTCTATATATGGAAAGAAAAGACATAACACAAAAATGTTTACACATAAATTTTGAATAGAATATTTTCATTAACTAAGAAGATGATTGTCATTGATTTTTAATTTTAATTTTGATTTTTAAATTGCATATTCTTCTTTTAATCTTATGTTGTGAATACAACATTAGACATGCATAGGGGATTCTAGGATATATTAGATATGGACCAAATAGGGGCATGTATTCAGATACATCTAGATATGTAACCCCGTTTTAAGTTAAAAAGTTAAGAGTATTATGCATATTAAACCATCCCATACTCCTCGGGTCCACCATGTGTGGGAGAAGGCACTCTTCTTGTGCTATCTCACTAGGGGGTGTACATAGCCTATTCCCCTTAGCATTCAAATCTTGGACCTCCTATCTAAAGTAGCCAACCCTTCAAACTAGACACACTAAAGTTGTATTGGGATACATCTGGATACAATACCCATATATTTGGATACATCTGGATATAGCACTCATGTGCTTGAATATGGCTGAATACGGTATCCAAGAAGTATCATATTTGTATTTGAATCTTATATGCAGATACAGGTATATGAGCAAGAGAATTGTCAAATGCGGTAACTATAATTAATAATAGCCTGTGATTCCTCTCAATTGAAATATATCTCCATCCTTTTTCAATGGCAATTTCGATCTCCATAAGAAGTGCCCTAGCCTCCACATAGTTGTTTGTTGAAGTTCCACATAATTCTGAGTATATGAGAAGAATTTTAACTTCAGTATTCTAAAAGACACCCCTCCACCAGATTTTCCAAGGTTTCTTTTATAAGCACCAACATAATTGAGTTTGGTGAACCCAAATTTTGGACATCTCCATTTTACCATGGATAAATGTAGATCCTTTGCACTAAATACATTGTCATTGATCACCCCCAAATATATTAAAACTGTATTACAAGAGACTAGCACATCTTTTTCCACACCCAAGACATCCATAATGAACACCATCCTTGTAGACAACCCATGAGAGAAAGAACAATACAATTGCAGACTTGAGTATGAAATTAAGAACTATTAATGAAAATTTTATTATACCCTTCAAGCCACAAATTGCAATAAATAATGGCAGGACCAATTTTCTATAGAACACCTAATTCTTTAGCTTTAATCCAACATTTTATCAACTCTTCCAATGTCAATAGACCAACCAAACATATTATCATCTACTTGAAAAAGCAACCCCACATAGACAACGAAGAAATAGATGATCAGATGTTTCTAGTTCTTGTTCATATAAAACATACCTAATAGGTCCACGATATCCTCTTCTTTTCAAACGGACACCCTTAGAATTCTGCTTTGAACAACCAACCAAAGAAATGTTGAGGTCTTACAAAGACCCTCAAGTGACCAAATATTCTTCTAGAGGAGATCTTCGAGTGTAGGGAATTTTGATTGCTCCAAAGCTTTATATCCCAACTTGATTGAGTACTATCTTTTGATAAATTCTAAATGTTATTATACTTAGGGATAGGAAAATGGGGATATGATATTATATTGTGTATGTGTATTATTGTCATAGACCACACATAACCCAAGGTTGATTATTTTATAATATTATATTATAATAATGAGTGGGATAAGGGTTTAGGAGTCGGTTCCCCAAAGTAGCATTAGAAGATGAGTATTTAAAAAAGGGATATTGTCATTGTAATAATAATCAAACATATCGAGTATTCTCTTGTAATTGTCTTTGCCCATAGAGTGGCCTCTCATATTGAGAGATCTTGTATAATTGTTCCTTCCTTAAAGAGTATTAATGGTGTTTCCCTACCTTAAGGAGTGTAATCTATCTCTACCTTATTGTGTGGATTGTTATTGTGAATAAATATTTGTGGATGGATGATTTGTTATTTCTGCATATGGTATATGATTCATGTTAAGAAGAATAAAGTTTCATAACAAGCGGTATCAAAGCAACGATTGTGGCAAAGTGAGAATTGTTTTGTGGATTAAATATTTTTGGCAATTTTTTTCTAACAATTTTTCTAAGAAAAGTCTAAATTTTTGAGATCCATATGTTTGTGTAAAGTTGTCCCATTTAGACCTATTTGCACCATTTTGTTTATAGATTTGACGAGCTTCAAATCAAGTGGTCTTATGAAGGAATCCAAGCACTATTGAAGGAGATACGACTCTGTGAAGTCAACCGCCTAGAACAAGTCTGAAACGTTTTTTCAAATCGCATTTTTTTCTAAAAAATAAAATTCGATATATCTCTCAGTTGAGGTAAGCAAATCATCTGTTGTAATGTTTAAAGGAGCTTCTTTTTTTTGGATGTTTACCTTCAAATCAATAGAGAGAGATATATTTTTATGAAACCCTAGTTTTTATTATCTTTTGTTGAGGCATAAACTTATGGAGCTACAAAAAAAATTGGAGAAGATGATATTGATGTTAGAGAATGGTGGAAACAATTTAAATCCTTATATTCTACTGATTATTGTTGAAACATTAAGCATGCATATTATTTTAGAGAAGAAGCCCTCTCTTGGTTTCATAGTTTTCTTATAGCCCATAATTATGGACTGCCTTGAAAAAAAATAGTGCAAGCATTCTTGAGTCAATGGGACCCATATAAAAGATAGCTAGACTCCAGGATGAACAAAAGGAATTAAAAAAGAGTTGGAAAATTTCAAGAAATTGGTAGAAGGAAAAGATAAGGATGATAGTGTGTAGGCTAAGGGAACCATAGCTTTGGTGTTAGATAGGCCAAACAATGATCAAAAGAATTTGTTTGAATCTAAAAATTCTATTTGCAAGTTCATGGTTGCATTCAAAGGAAAAAGGTGTTATTTCCTTTATCCTAATAGCAGGTATAATTTCATTAATATTGCTTTAGCTAAGAGGTTGCAGGTTCAAACAACAAAAATTAATGACATACAGATTGAGGGTGTCAATGTTTATATTTTTGAAGATTTAAAGATCACCATGGATAAATATGTTTTACATTCATATTTTTATACTACTGAAATTGAAAGGACACCCCTTCCTCTCCCTTGCTATTCACGCAGAATTGCACAGATAGCACAGAAGCAAGACACAAACTTATTACAATGGAATAATGCAGCAGAAATATATACCGACAAATAGCGAAGGAAGAATGTATAAATGCAAATGAAAACAATGCCTCTTGAGGAGGGCAGTTCCCCGCCTTAAAGGCACACTGCGAAGCAGATGAAATGAATAATTGCAAGATGATAAAAAGATGATTTATTAAACTAAAACCATATGATATTTATGATAAAATTATTCACTTGGAAATACATAGCCGACTGCTATGTTTGGTATGTAGCATGACTCCCCTCCTCAGAAAGCTTTGTCCTCAAAGCTGGAAATGACTGGAAAATACTTTCAAATTCCCAAGTTGCATCTTCTTCAGGTAAGTCCTGCCACTTGATGAGAAACTCTTGGATGTGACGAGATCTTAGTTTGCGTGTTCTGGTTTGTAACACTACTTCTGGTTGGAGATGTATACGTCCTTCTTCGTCCTGCACTGGTAATTCTGACTAAGCATGTACTTTCTGGCCAATTACTTTCTTGAGACAGGAGACATGGAACACTGGGTGTATGCGTGAGGATTGGGGTAACTCCAGTTGATATGCTACTTCCCCAATGCGATGCACAATTCTGTAAGGACCATAAAATCGTGGTGCCAACTTTTGACTAGATTTGATCTTCAGAGACAACTGCTTGTAAGGCTGAAGACGTAAAAATACCATATCACCAATATTGGATGCCCTTTTCAAACGATACCTGTCTTGTTGCTGCTTCGTACGATTTTGTGTTTGTACCAAATTGTCTTTCAGAATAGTGAGCATTGCTTGTCGCTGCTGCCACCAATCGTCTACTTGGGCCACTTTGGAATATCCTGGTACATAATTTGCTCCTGTTGGTGGCTTAGTTCCATACAATGATTCAAAAGGAGACATTTTGGTGGAATAATGGTAGGAAGTATTGTAACACCATTCTGCCAATGATAGCCATTGACTCCATTGATATTGTTTATCTTGTACAAATAATCTCAGATAAGTACCCAAACATTTGTTAACTACCTCTGTTTGACCATTTGTTTGTGGATGGTATGTGGAAGACATGTTTAATTTGGTACCACTAAGTCGAAACAATTCTTTCCAAAAATTACTAGTAAAAATGGGATCTCTATCACTGACAATATTTTTGGGCATTCCGTGCAATTTAAAAATTGAATCCATAAATACCTTGGCCACTTTGCTTGCTGAAAATGGATGTTGTAAGGCCTAAAAATGAGCATATTTGGAAAGGCGATCAACTACCACAAAAATTACCGTTTTACCTTCCGAATTAAGAAGACCTTCAATAAAATCCATGGATATGTGTTCCCATTGACGATTTGGAATAGTTAACGGTTGAAGCAACCCTGGTGACTTGTCTGTTTCTTCCTTATTGCGTTGGCACACTTCACACTCTTCTACCCATTGCTTGACCTCCGCTTTTAACGCTTTCCAACAAAAGGATTGTTTGATCCGCATGTAAGTTTTCAAAAACCCCGAATGCCCTGCTGATGGAGAAGCATGTGACTCCTCAAGAATCTGTGATTTGATTGTTGAATTATTTGGAATGTAAATGCGACTCTTCTTACGTAATATTTGGTCATCATATGTGAAAAGAGGGTACTTTGAGGAACCCATAGACAATTCTTGAATTATTTGAGTTGTTTCACTGTTGGACAACCATTCCTCCTGCAACTGAGATACCCATTGCGAACACAGACCTGATATGGCATTGATGACTACTTCATCTTCGTATTTTCTAGATAATGCATCAGCTACCACATTTTCCTTTCCTTTCTTATATTCAATCACAAAATCATATCCCAACAATTTAGTCAACCACTTATTTTGTTCGGGATAAGAAAATCTTTGTTCTAGAAAATGCTTGAGACTGTTGTGATCTGTTTTAATGATAAAACGACTATTGATTAAGTAGTGCCTCCATTTTTCCACCGCGTGTAGAATAGCCAACATTTCCTTTAAGGCGGGGATCTGCCTCCTCAAGAGGCACACTACGAAGCAGATGAAATGAATAATTGCAAGATGATAAAAGATGATTTATTAAACTAAAACCATATGATATTTATGATAAAATTATTCACTTGGAAATACATAGCCGACTGCTATGTTTGGTATGTAGCAGAAATGGATGGTGTGGATATTATTCTGGATAATCTTTGGTTGGATTCTTTAGGTACTATTAACATTAATTTGCAAAAGAAGTTCATGAAATTATGGGATAGAAAAAAGAAGACAACCCTATAGGATATTTCTTAGCTTAAGGAGCAAGGATCCAAGGAGAAGCTAGAATAAATTATGGCAAGGGACAAGTTAAGGAACAAACAAAGGAATCAAAAGTTGAGTTTGCAGTAAAGGCAACAGCAGAGCCCATGGAGGAAAGAGCATTAAGTCCAAGGTAGATCTGTTAGAAGAGCACAAGGACACACCAAAAGAAGGGCACATGAAAGAAGAGCATGAGAAAGAATTTAAAATAGAGGAACAAAATGTTGAAGAATCAAAGGAAGCAAAACGTTGGGTTAAGGTTGCAACATATTGCCACCCACACCACCATGAGCAGCAATAATCTTGGAGGCATGGCTTAGGGCATCAATATTATTATGGATCTACATGGAATCAAAAAGGCATCAAGTATGGCAATGTTTGGCAACAAAAGCATAGTAATTTTATATTTCAAAGAGGCGTAGCTACATCATGGAACAATAGGACCAATCGTTCCAAATATCAAAGTAGAGCAGCAGAAGCATGTAGCCAATAGAGAAGTTATGGATATTCAGGTAGCACAATGGTGGCTTGGCATCATCACAGACCACCACCAATCAAGATTTCACTTCGCTGGAAAGATGATCAAGATCGGTAACAGTTGTCAACATTGCTTAGCAAATCATATTATCTAGATTCTTCTCATGTTTCGAGGACAAAACATTTGTAAAGAGGGTGGAACGTTATAGTACCTAGGGATATGAATATGGAGATATGATATTATATTGTGTATGGGTATTATGGATAGTTGGCATGGACCATACATAACCCAAGGTTGATTATATTATAATATTATATCATAATAATGAGTGGGATAAGGGTTTAGGAGTCGGCTCCCAAAAGTAGCATTAGAAGATGGATATATAAAGAAGGGATATTGTCATTGTAATGATAACCAATCATATAGAGTATTCTCTTGGAATAGTCTTCGCTCGTGGAGCAACTCCCATCTTAAGGGATAGTGTGGAGTGGTTACTTCCGAAAGGAATAACATTGATGTTGCCCTACCTAAAGGGTATTATTATATTTTGTCTTGTGTGGATTAATTACTATAGTTGATTTATTTAATATTTAGAATATTGTGGATGCTTTTATATTTATGAGAAGCAAAAGTTCAAAACCAGTGTTCCACGGGGACGCATCCCCCCGTTTGTCGCATCCCCCAGCACGGGGGACGACAAGGGGGACGTTTCCCCCGTCCCCCTTTTTGGGGGACGGCTGGGAAACGTCCCCGAGATGGCTGAGGCCTATGGCCTCCCGTCCTCGGGGCGTCCCCTTTTTTGGGGCGTCCCTGGGGATGGCCAGCCTTCCCCGAGGACGGCTGGGCCCCATTGGGGACGCTCGGGCCGTCCCCCACGGCTGGGCGTCCTCACCCAAACAGAAAAAAAAAAAAATAATAAAAAAAAAGGTAAGGGGTGGGACTCCAATAACCAGCAGAGTTGCAGGTTTGCCATTGTATTTAAAATTTCTTGGCAAGTTCTGGAAGATACATTACATGTTATGATTTTTAATTCTTCATTTTACATTTTTTAATCTTCACTGACTAAAACATGACTGTTTGTTTGAGTTGCTAATCACATACCTTTACATTTTTGGTGACAACTGTGATGATGGCACTTTTGGGTATTTCATTGTCAGACATGTAAGCCTAGTTATCATGTAGGCAGTTATCCTCTGGACTACCTGAAGATTCAGTTCAAATAGGAATTTTGTTCCTTCCCTGTCTTTTTAAGAACAGCCTGTACAGCCTTTTTTTCATTTTTTTTTTTTGGTTTGGATGTCGCAGTCATTGTTTTACTTTATATGTTTTATTTTGATTAAATCTTATTTCAAGTGCCTTAATTAGAAAAGGTGGGGTTCATCCATTCTGCCTTCAAGTACCAGAAGATTTCAAGTGCTTCTTTAAGTACAATAAATTAATCTGATTTCTGATTGAAAAGAACTCTCTTCTGTTTCGAAAAGTTTGTTGGAATTATTTCCCCACCTGGAGATACATTTGTTTACCTTTTTAACTTGGTTACTACTTACTACTGAGTTTGATATTATTTCTACCAAGTACTTTTTCTGATCTCCATTAAAAAGACAGAAAAAAGACAAAAAGGCATTTGCTGACTTCCTCCAATAACCAGCAGAGTTGCAGGTTTGCCATTGTATCTAAAATTTCTTGGCAAGTTCTGGAAGATACATTACATGTTATGATTTTTAATTCTTCATTTTACATTTTTGAATCTTCACTGACTAAAACATGACTGTTTGTTTGAGTTGCTAATCACATACCTTTACATTTTTGGTGATAACTGTGATGATGGCACTTTTGGGTATTTCATTGTCAGACATGTAAGCCTAGTTATCACGGTATTTATGCCTAGTTATCACGGTATTTATGATATGCATTTATATTTTCATTGTCATAAACCATAAGAAACTATATAATTTTGGACATTGCTTATGAGTCTTTAAACTTTTATGATGTACATTGTATACTCTTTTGAGTCTTTTTGTTGTAAATGAGCATTGATACTATGAGTATTTCAGATTTCTGATTGCTGTCATATTTGAACAGTTAGTGACTGAAAAAATTAAAAAATGACAGTCTTTGTTTGAACATTGGTGGCTGAAAAAATGATGACTGTTATTACTTAAAATGATGACTGTTTGAACATTGTTTGCACTTGATATCCTTGGCTGAACCTTCAAGTTATAGTTGTTGAACTTGAAACAATTAAATGGCTGCACTTAGTAACTAATATGAATATCCTAATACCACTTATGTGTTAGTAACTAATATGAATATGAATGGCTGCACTTACATAATTGATTACTAATATGAAATATCATTTTTGTTGGGTGTAGAATTCTGAATGTGTAGATTATTCTAAATTTCTAAAAAAATTCAATTTTTATAGTATTATACCAGCCGTCCCCCCAGCCGTCCCCGAGCCGTCCCCTAAAATCGGCCTGCCGTCCCCCGTCGTCCCCCGTCTCGTGGAACCTTGTTCAAAACCCTCAAGTGACCAAATATTCTTCTAGGAAAAATTCATGAGTAGGGAATTTTGATTGTTCCAATGCGTTATATCTAACTACATTAAGTATCCACTATTTTTCGATTGATTCCAAATCAACCATGCTTTCTTGATAAAAGGCAAATAGAATTCTCAAAGCATCTTTTGAAGCTCCTCTACTACTTGTTTAAGATCCTCTCCCTCAACCAGATTCCTAATGGTACTCTAAGATTTGAATTTTTTGCTCGCATCATTATAAACTGACTTTTGAACCTCCACAAGCCAAAAAGGCTGCAAGCCAGTGTTTGCCATTTTAGATCAGAAACAAGAGAATAACGCTTCAACCAATCATTAGACAAAAATTTATAAAATCCCCCTCACTAATTGACCACCTAATATGTTTCTCAATTAATTGCAAACTCTCTGATATAAAGTTCCATGTTGTCGATATGCTTACGATTATTACGATCGATTGATGAGCTCTAGAAGGGAAAACTAGGGCATCAATTGGGTAGACGAAGTACTTTCTGGTTGCTGTGGAATTGAAGACAAGATTGTTGCCCTAGGAGGGCCCAATGGGGACACCTCTAGATCCTCTTTTAGATAGACAAAGTTCATTTGCAGATTTGTTGAAGGAAAAATCTCCAACAGAGACTGAAGAAGCACAAAAAATTGCACTAAAAATGCTCTTTACGACTGTTGGAAAAAGATCAACATCTCAAAGAGTCAATGGATGCTTGCCACAGTCGGAATCAAGGCCAAAGATTGTCATTGAGCAGAGGATGGTAGAAGAAACAGTCTTATATAGAGCCAATCATGACCTGATCTATAAATTCATGGGTATTCGCCCTACCCTGAATTTTTTGCATTCGTGGGTTCAACAAAACTAGGAGCCTCTTGGTGAGTATTCTTTGTGGTTTATTAGTAATGGATATTTTATTGTTAGTTTTTCCTCACTTGCCGACAAAAATAGGGCTTTCAAATCAGAAAAGAGGAATCATGGTTCGACAAGATTATTTGTTCAGCCTTGGAGAGTGGGATTTGATCCCCAAATTGAACCCATTGTTGTCCCGGTTTGGATCCATTTGTATGCACTCCCAATGGAGTTCTAGAGTGAGCAGGTATTGGAAATCATCGATAATTCCCTTGGAAGATATTTGGGTGTTTCTAGAGACACAATGGAAGGAAACACAACCATTTATGCTAGATTATGCATGGAAATGGATCTCATCCAGCCTTTGTCGACAGAGGTGGAACTCGAACTTGCAGGACTATCTTGGATTCAACAACTAGATTATGAGGCATTGCCCTTCAGGTGTAGAGTTTGCCACAAATATGGGCATTTGGCCCGGTCCTGCCCAAACAATATGAACACAAAAATGGAGGCTCCTCTAGGAATGTCGAATCTTCCTAAGGAGGGTAAGTCAACAGTCAATAAAGAAGCAACCAACATTTCTCAGGGTGGAGAAGCACAAGGAGATGGTTTTGAATAGCCCAAAAGAAGGAGAAGGCAAAAGAAAAAATATGGTAAAGAGCAAACCCAGCTCAAGCCCTCAAATAGGTATGAGATCTTCAAGACACTAGTGGAGCAGGAAGAAGAACAATTCATGGAAGGAGTGGATGGGAATAATGAAAACAATAACAACCATGTTCAAGCCCCTCTTTCAGCTCCTCCTATCCTAGAGCAGGTAATAGAGTGCAATGAGTTACCACAATCAAAGATTGTAGGGGCATTGATAGTGCATAACCAAGAGCAGTCGATAATAAAGGATGTCATCATGGGTGTGGTAGAAAAGAACAGAGAAAAGCCAACTCTAGGGATAAGCCAGGTGGAGAAGAGATCAAAGAATATCAGCTCTCAAGGAGTGGGTAGAAAATCAAATAAGGAATTGATAGCATCTCAAGGAGACAAACTGATCACTAGGGGATTGGTGAGGCCAATAGACTCTTATTGGTCTCAAGGTAACCAATGATTATACAATCATGGAATATTAGGGGTTTAAACAGTAGAACCCATCAATCTGTTGTTTGAAGACTCTTAGAAAAAAGTAAAACAAATTTTTTGCTTATCCAGGAGACAAAAATGTCGTTGGATCTTATGTGTAAAATAATAAATAGACTTTGGAGGGGTGTTGGTCATATGGAAGTGGTTGCCCAAGGGGCCTCAGGGGGATAGTTACCTTTTGGAACTCTCTTGAATGGATGACAATAGAACATATAGCTTGGAGGGGTGTCCTCACATCGCATTTTAGGAACAATGTGACAATTGAGCAGGTTTTAATCACAAATTTTTATGGGGCTCAAAACCTAGATGGTCAGATTCGTCAATGGAAAGTGGTGCATAATATGAGAGTCTCGAGGGAGGAGTTAGACTAGATTGTTGTTGGGGATTTTAATGCTAAATTATCATCCAGAGATCAGGAAGGGGGAACCCCAATTTTGGACCCAAGGGATCGGCTTATGATTGCCCAGGTCCATGCATTACACTTGGTGGATATTAAATGTCCTGGAACCAACTATACTTGGACTAATAAGAGGAGGGAGCCACATAGCAGGAAGGTGAAGTTAGACCATTTTTTGGTTTCAGAGGAGGCATTTGTGAAATGGAATCTAAAATTTTAGATTTTGGAGGGTCCAGTTTCGGATCACTTCCCCATTCTGTTGGAAGGGGGATCAAGACAGGGCAACATCGCAAACCATTTAGATTTGAAAACTTTTGGTTACAAAAGGAGGAACTTCGAAAGAAAATCCCACAGTGGTGGGAAGAGGGACGCCCGACATATGGGACAACAATGTTTAGATTCCACAAGCAGCTTCATTATGTCAAGGATCAATTGAAACAATGGAGGTGAGCTAACAAGATCGAACTTCCAAGTCCAAAGAGCTCCATTGGTGGCCAGATGGGATGAGGTGCAAAAACACTTTAAGGAAGGAACAATTACAGAGCAACTCAAAGAAGAGGATGATGCATTGCGTAAAGCGGTTGAGGACATTGACAACCAAGAGGAGATCTACTAGAAATAGAGAGCAAGAACCACTTGGTTATTGGAAGGTGATAGAAACACCAAATTTTTCCATCGGGCTGCTTGTGCTAGGAGATAGATGAACAAGATGGAAGCTCTTCAAGATGAGAACGGGCACTCCTTTGATACAATCCCAGGTATGCATTTCCATTCAATGGATTATTTTGCTAAATTGTTTAAGGAAAGTATGGTGCAAGACGAAGAGGCTCAAAAAGAAGTTCTTGTTGTCATACCCTCTATTATCTCTGAAGAAGAAAATCAAGCCCTACTTAAACCCATTGATAGAGAGGAACTAAAGAAGGTAGTCTTTGGAATGAGTACAAGAAAAATGCTAGGTCCAAATGGCTTCCCAATTGAGTTTTTTCAGACCTTCTGGGACAACTTGGAGGAGGATGTAATGGTTGTTATAGAGGAGTCCAAAGGTAGTAAAAGAATGCTTAAAGCATTAAATCATACATTCATTGCCTTAATTCCGAAAGGGGAGGAGGGGGTGCATATTTCAGATTATAGACCTATTGCCTTATGCAATGTCATATATAAAATAATCACGAAGGTAATGGATGAGCGACTAAAACCTCTCCTACATAGCATTATCTCCTCGGAGCAAGGGGGTTTTGTAGAGGGCAGGCAGATCTTGGATGGTGTGGTTCTAGCTCAGGAGGCAATCCACTCAATGCAAAAATATGGCAATAGAGGAATGTTCATAAAATTGGATATGTCAAAGGCTTATGATAGGGTGGAGTGGAGCTTCTTGTCAAGGATGATGGCAGCCTTCGGTTTCTCTCAAGATTGGATAGAATGGGTCATGAGTTGTGTTTCTACTCCGACATACTCAGTGTTAATCAAAGGCCTTCCCTCACAACCGTTTGGAGCCACTCAAGGCCTTCGTCAGGGAGATCCTTGTTCCCCTTATTTTTTTCTCATATTGGTTGAAGGCTTGGGTAGACTCATCTTGAGGAGAAGATAGCAGGGTTTGCTAACAGGTATCAAGGTGGGTGAGGAGGTTTTGACTCACCTACAGTTTGTGGATGACACAAGATTGGTGGGAGTGGCCAACTTCAGGGAAGCAAGAATGATCAGAGATACTCTTAATGTTTACCTTAGGGCCACAAACCAAGTCATCAATGATAAGAAATCCAAAGTGGTCTTCTTCAATCTTGATTGAAGGCTTCAAGATAAAATTTTAGAGATCTTGGGATTCACGAGGACTTCTCTCCCAGTGGTATATTTGGGGGTCCCTTTGCATTTTAAAAAACTAAAGATAGCTATCTGGAGGAATCTTTTGGATCATATCAAAGAAAGAATTAATCATTGGTCTCACAAATGGTTAACCTTTGGGGGTAGATTAACTTTTTTGCAGTCAATCATTCAAGCCATGCCAATTTATAAAATTTCTATCCTTGCTGCCCCACATACCATATGGAAAGAGTTGGACAAGATGGCTAGAAAATTTTTATGGGGAGGAGTAAAAGGAGAGAGAAAATGGGCCTTAGTAGGTTGGGAGAAAATAAGCCAAAAAGTTAATTTCAACAAGAGCATGGTCTACTTTCTAAATACTCCAGAGCATAGACAGAAGCATTAAGAGAATTTTTGGCTGTGTGATTGGCACACTCCCCTCTTATTACTTGGGAATGCCACTCTTTAAAAGAAGAATGAAATCTGAGATGTGGAACCCAGTCATAGAAAGGTTTTTGAAAAAGTTAACTGGTTGGAGAGGTAATTTATTGAGTTAGGCTGGGAAAGCACAACTAGTTCAATCCACCTTTGAAGAGGATTCTCATCTACTTTATGTCAGTTTTTAATAATCCTGTTGTTGTTAGAGATAAATTAGAACAGATCCAAAGATCATTTTTATGGTCTGGTTCAGAGGATAAAAAACGTTTGTCATTAGTAAATTGGGATCAAGTATGTTCTAAAAAAGAATATCGAGGCTTAGGCTTTACTCGCCTAAAATTACTGAATGAAGCCTTAATTGGTAAGATGGGATGGAAGTTGATTAATAATGATCAGTTGGGTTGGGTAAAAATTTTAAAGGCAAAATACCTGAAAAATAACAAAGAGTTCCTATGTTCAGAAGATCTGCCCAAGGGGTCTGCAATTTGGAATAATCTTATGCATAGCAGAGACCTTTTGAAGAAAGGCTCAAGGTGGAAGATTGGCAATGGGGAGAAAGTGGATTTTTGGAAGGATTGTTGGTTGACTAACCAACCCCTTGAGTTTGACATCGAGTTGCAACCCATTTTATCAGAAATATTGGGTGAAAAGGTAAAGGATTTTCTTGTTTTGAATTCTGAGAGAACTAGGTGGAAAGATGTTAGGTTGGAAGGGTTGACTGAAGAACAGAAGAAAGCAGCTCACAAACTCTTTAACCTACTCAAGGTTTTTCCTTTGAAGCCTAAGGGTAGTAATGACTCTCTGGTTTGGAGTAAAGAAAGTAAAGGGGACTATTCTGTTAAATCAGGCTATTCTCTATTGGATAAGGAGGGAGTTGGTTGGCTCCCAGTTAAGAATATTTGGATTAAAAATTTAATTCCCAAGATTAACTTTTTCTTTTGGTTGGTTGTTCAGAATAGGATTTCTACCATTGATAATCTATGTAAAAGGGGCTTCCATTTTGTAAACAGGTGTGCTCTATGTGAAAATGCTTTGGATCAATCCAGCATCTCTTTTTCGATTGTGTATTTTCCTCTGAAGTCTTTAATTCTTTACTCCAAAAGTTTTCAGTCTCTTGGGTGAAGCCTAATGGTTTAGTGGATCTATGCTTACATTGGAACTCTCACCCTTTTATAGCAAGATCTTGAGTGTTTTATGGCACTTTTGTCTTCCTCATTTTTTTTGGGGGATATGGAGAGAGCGTAATAATCGCAATTTCAAGGGCAAAAAGAGATATGTTTCTTCTATCAGTTTAAGGGTGGGGAGTGCCTTAGAGGCAAACTTTAAAGCTTCTTTTCCAAAAGAAAACCTCAATATAGAATTCTCTTTTCTTCTAGATTGGCAAGTTTCCAATTTTTCTCATACTTTGTTGAAGCCTTCTAGAGCTAATGTGTTTTGGGAAATGCCTCCAAAAGACTGGGTTAAGCTTAATTTTGATGGAGCTTCAAAAGGGAATCCGGGTGCTGCTGGAGCAGGTGGGGTAATAAGAGATGAGACAGGTGATTTTTATTAGCATATGCTGAACCTCTTGGCAGTCAAACTAAAATTATTTTGCAGAAGCTAGAGCTCTCCTATTGGGCACTCGTTTTTTACTGCAAATAAAGGCAAGGGATGTCATAATTGAAGGGGATTTTTTAAATATAGTGAAGGCTCTCAAAGAAGAACAAGAAGTGAGTTGGAGAATAGCAGAAATGATGGATGAATGTAAAGTGAATCTATCAAAGCTTAATTCTGTCAGAATTCAGCATATCTACCAAGAAGGGAATGGAGCTGCAGATGTTATGGCCAACATTGGAGTTTTATTGGAAGAGAGTAAGTCTTGGACAGATAATTTTACCCAGACATTACAAGAGATAGGGGTAAAGGAGAAAATAAGTAATGTACCTTTGGAGGAGCAATAAGGAATGAACAAATTGAATAATGTTCACAGATGATGGGAATTAACCAGATTGAGGCAAGTTGTTGTGGTATGGTCTTGACTGTTTCTTATGGAGATTGTTGTTTAAGTTGTACTTGGTTGTGTTTTGCTCAAATTTTAGTTCAATTCACTGTCAGTCTGTGTTTGTAGAGGGCAGTTTTGTATTGGTCAGCAAGTTATGTAGCTAACAAGTAGTTCTTTGTCAGTTTTTTTATGCTGAACTGTATATTTTTCTGGATTTTGTAAGGGTTTGGGGACCCTAAAACCCCTTCTTACCATAATCAAAAAAAAAAAAATAAGCCAACCCAAGGTAAATGGGAGGTTTGGGACTAAGGAGATCAAAGTTAAATAATAAAGCTTTGACTGGAAAGCTTTATTGGAGGTGGATCTCCCAACCAACTTCTTTATTCAGTAGAGTTTTAACTAGTAAATATTTGGGACAGGTGAACCCAAATGAGGTGAGTCGTTTCCCTTTGAATAATAATGGGTCCTTAGTGTGGCAAGCTCTAAAGTTAGGATCTTAGGTAGTGAAAGATGGATTATTTTGGAAAGTGGGGAGAGGGAAGAAGGCACAATTTTGGACAGATTCATGGGATCAATACCCACCTATCATTGTTGAATTCCCAAAACTACAACTAGTAAAAACAGCCATGGAAAGCAGGGGTTGGATCCAAATTAAAATTTATTTCCATAGTTGAGAAAATCAAAATCAGATCGAAATCGACATGAAAAAAAATCGGGAAAAATCAGCAATTTTTCATGCATATCACAATTTTTTGAGAAAAATCAAGAAAATTTGGCAAAAATCAGCCAAGCTATGAATAAAGAAAAATCGGCTCAAATCGAGATTTTTTGCAGATTTTCTCAACTCAAGTTATTTCAACACTAGTCAGCTAGGAGATTATAGGTTTAAGCAGTTTAAGAAGTTGGATGAGTGGCCAATTCCAATCCCTCCAAAATTGACACCCATCATGACTAAAATATTGGTAGAAAGATTTTTCACAGGTAGAGATGAGGAGGATGAATTAGCTTAGGGCTATGGGAACCTTGGAGTCTACACAGTGAAGGATGGATATGATAAGATCCTTCCAAAACCTCCTCCTCATGCATATCAGGTTGAGGATTGGAGAAATATTTGGCAGTCCAAGGGTTGGCTGAAAGTAAACTTCTTTGTCTGGCAGTTCAACAACAATTAAATTCTTACTTTTAATAATTTGAGACGTAGGGGAATCGTTGGTCCATCTCAATGTGTTTTAGGCTACAAGATATCTGACAAATTGACATTTGACTGCCCATTCATACGCCAAATCTGCGAGCGATGGTTTTTAGCTTATAAAATTCGAGCCAATGGTGATTTGAATCGGATTAATATTTGGGAAAGATGAAAGAGGGGTAGATTTAAATCTGAAGCTCTTCATATTAGGTGGAAGCTTGGATTAAACTTTATTTGGTGGCAAGTGTGGTTGGAGAGAAATGGCAAAAATTTTAGAGAAACCTTTTCATCATTGAATAGCGTCTAGCACGTCATTTGGAGAAAATTCATGAATACTGTGGCAATGTATGCTAAAGAGGAAACTCAAGCTGATATAGGGACAATGGAGAAGGAAGACAAAGTGTAAGAGGGGCAGGACAAAGCTAGTTGGAAACCACCCCCGAAAGGTTGGATTAAAATTAATATTGATGGAGCTACAAAAGGCAATCCATGTAGAGTTGGAATTAGAGTGGTCTGTAGGAATCATGTTGGGACAATGCTCTATTGGGAACTACAGGGCTTGGGCAAGGCCACAAACAATGAAGCAGAAGCCTTAGCTATCAAATCTACTTCTATCTAGGTGGTAAGACAAGGTTATAGGAGGATAATCATAGAATTAAATTCTCAAATCTTAATAGGAGCTCTGGATTGCATGAGGAACTTTGCTTTGGAGACATGGAGGTTGAGGATTCTTGTCACCCAAATTAAGGAATTATGGAGGGAATTAGATGATGTGATTTTGATTTATGTGGGTAGAACTCTAAATAAAGTGGCGGACTTCCAGGCTAAGATGGGTACCGAGAAGGAGGTAGGGGTTCAATGGCACTGTGGCATGGCTATTGAAGGTGAGAGGATTAGGCAGTGGTAAGAAAATCCAGTGTTTAGCTAATTTGTACAGCCATTGTAGACATATGGTTTAAGATATTTGGCTCTAATGCAGATCTCCTTTTACTGTTGTAAACAGGTGTTCTTGTCGACTAAGGCTAGGAGGAGTCTCATCCCAACTTGTAAATGATCTTGTTTTAGTATAATTTTTTCAAATTCTTAAAAAAAAAAGTTCCATGTTGTCAACCCCATAGGTAGGGTTTGTTTCCGCAACAATTTTACTACATCCACATATGCTATGTATTTTTCAAGGAACAATTTTGCTCAACCCTTTTCTTAATCTGCAAATTATCTCCAACCAGCTTATGCACCTAACACAAAACTCATAAGTTTTAGAAAGAGCGATTGTGATTCTCCTAGTCCTCGCATCCTTTCTAAAAGGATCTCTTTGAATTTTGTCACATTTGGAGGCTATTCTTGCCGGTAATGTTGAAGTTACACTACATATATAGGGATAGCTTGCAACGCAGCCTTTATGAGTTGCAGTCTTCCAACCAAAGATAAAAACTTGCCTTTTCAACTAGCAAGACAAGATTTCATTCTATCCAAAATTGGGGTCCAAAAGATCCTTTTTTCCTTTTATCAGAAAAAAGAACACCTAGACATGTTGATGGCATTTTCCAACTTTAAAACTTAAAATATGTGGTTCAAGTTAATTTGCAGTAATATAAGATTAATGATCTACTGACCTACCAAGTGCCTTACAAAATTCCAACAAACATTGAACCATTGAAACATAGCAACATGTAATATATAATTGGCATCCATAAAAATATTAATCAATTTTTAGCATGGATGATGTACGATAATGTTTGACAACATATCATCAAGACGATTTTTCATATGGAAATCGTATGTGGGTGCCTTGCAGCAAGTCAAGTATCAAATGCAGTTTCCGCAAAAAAACACCAATGCTAAAATCCAATATAAAAGAAAATAAACCCACTTCAACTTGTCAACCTTCCGGTAAGCTTAATAGCATGCTAAGAGTTAAGCATTCAAGGTTCAACAGCTTCCAACTTTGTGAGAAAATCTAATTCAATAATTGAATGTCCAGACGATGCCCAATGCAACCAAAAGCAAAGGCTTTCTTCAAAATGTTTTATAAATCCAAAACATCTGGGGGCAAAAATGCCAGTGAGAATGAAGTCTGCTTCTTGTTAGGTAAATAAAGACCTTGAAACCTTAAACGATTCCATGCCCAATTTCGAGAACTACAGCCCTGTTTCATGCTGGTGAAGAGATTTGTAAATTACCAGAATGTATATCGTGTAAGAGAATTACTAGAATTTAGAGAAAAGTGAGGGTGCTGGTTGATACCCATGTGTTTTGTACTTAGCCTCCAGGATGCCTCTCTAGTCATGCCATTTGCGACCTATATACATATGGCAGGCAATATGTGATTTTCTCCAACTATTAAGGATTCGGTCTGTGAAATAATAGAAATTTACCCGCGATATCTTTATTTAAATAAAAATTTAAAAAAAGCTCTTTACTAACCTAGGAACTTTTTGATTTGGTTCTTGAACATGACCTCCAATCCCTGGCAGAAGCAAACAAGTAACCATTACTATTCCTTCCAGATTCAGGTTAAGGGATGAGAGCAGATTTGATATAAGCCAAAATTCGAGCAACTGACACAGCCATGCAAGCTGCATCCACTTTGCGCAATGGATTGGGTACTCTCTTTGCAAGTTTTTCTCAGGGAAAAGGAAAGAAATGCGTTTTTCATCCCAAAATTCAATCTTGATCTCAAGCAACAAAGAAAATCAAACTTTCCCGTCGTAAAAGAGAAAAAGAAGAATCAATCTTTTGGAGGAAGAAAATCAAAATTTCCTCCAAAGAATGGGAAAAAAATAATCTTATCTCGTTTTTCAACAAAACAGAGGAAAAAAAATATATAAACGATTGATTTAAAAGAAACTCAATCCTGAAGATAATATCCTCTGCATCGCGCTATAGAGAGCTCTTACCTCCACTTTGCCGCCTGTGCGGTTATGGAAAAGAAGACATGTTCTACTGTTCAATTTTAGAGTCTCCTGATCCTCCCTGCTTCCATCGTTCAATTTTTAGGAGCCATCCCTCAAAGATCCAAAGTTTGCTTAAATTTACTATCGAATGACCTCCCAAAGCAGATGAATGTTATTTGATGTGTTTTTTTGTTCCTCCCCTTCCGGGACCCTGGCATACGACAGAAACTCATTTCTTCCTGCAGATAATATCATCTAGGTGACCATACGTCAAAGATCCGAGTTTCCAAGCCGTAAAAGCGTTATGTAATGTGCTGCGACATCTGTAGGAAGTGCATCTGTGAAAAACTTATGTTTACAAAATGCTTTTATTTTTTATTTAAAATTTTAAAATTAAAAAAAAAAAAAAAAAAACTATTTACTAACCTAGGGCTTTTTTATTTAGTTCTTGAACATGACCTCCAATCCCTTGCAGAAACAAACGAGTAGCCATTACTATTCCTTTCAGATTCTTATTAGTTAAGGTAGGGAAAAGGGATGAGATCTTCTTAGTTAAGGTAGGGAAAAGGGATGAGAGCAGACTTGATATCAGCCAAAATAAGAGCAACTGACACAGCCATGCAACCTGCATCCATGGATTGAGTACGCTCTTTGCAAGCCTTTCTCGGGAAAAAGGGAAAAAAATAGCATTTTTTATCCCAAAATTCAATCTTGATCTCAAGCAACGAAAAAAATCGAACTTTTCTATCGTAAAAGATAAAAAGAAACAACCAATTTTTTGGAGGAAAAAAATCAAAATTTGCTCCGAAAAGTGGAAAAAAAAAAAAACCAATTTTTCCTCCTTCCTCAGCCAAAAAGTAAAACGAAAGATTTAAAAGAAATTTAATCTTGAAGATAATATACAGAGCTCTTACCTCCACTTTGCCGAAGACATGTTCGATTGGTCAAAATTGAAATTTCGGTTTCCTTTTCATGAGATTTTAGATTCTCCTGATCCTCCTTGCTTCCATGGGCCATCCCTCAAAAATCCAAATTTTGCTGAAATTTATAATACCATTCAAACAAAAAAACATCATCCTCGCGATAATATCATCTAGTGGCTGTCGCGTGATACAGAGCTCTTACCTCCGCTTGAAAACAAGGGTTTTCGTAGTGCTCAAAGTTTGCGGCTTTGATTTGTTTTTATGTGATTTTAAAGTTTTCCCTCTACAGCTGTAGGTAGTACACCTGTGAAAAACTTAATGCTTCCAAGATGCCTTCTTTTTCCCTCGCCTGCAAAGGAAAACGGAAACGACGGAGTTAATTTTCATTTACCCGTCCTGTGGCCTTTTAGGTGGAGTAGGTGAGTACACCGATTAAAAAGGGTATTTGAAATTTTTAAATATTAAGGTAGCAACTATAAAGATGTAAAATTATGTATCATATAGTTTGTTTTATTGGAACAACCTAAGGAGTTGGAAAAATATGGATGTAAGATCATTCATATAAAAAAACATAATTAAACATAAAAAAAATTAAGTATATTTAATTTAAATAGTTTGTTGATAATTATAAAATAAAAAATAGTTTTTTATTTGGTTATTGTGACAGAGCTATATTTATTAATAAGGAATTTACCACAAAGCCATCACACACCCACCCTCTCACACACTTGCCCACATTTGCCCACACCGCAGTTTGAACCTTGGACCTCTCGAAGAAGAAATAAAAAACATTCTTTTTTTATAAGGGTTGTCTTTCGAATATTAAAATTTATTTTTATTTTTATTTTTTAGGTTACATAGGCACAACTACACTATTTTTAGTAAATGACAAGCTCCCATCAAATCTATTCTACTTTGTTATTGTTGACCCACCCTCTCACACACTTGTCCACGCCGCAGTTTGAACCTTGGACCTCTCGAAGAAGAAATAAAAAATATTCTTTTTTATAAGGGTTGTCTTCCGAATATTAAAACTTATTTTTATTTTTATTTGTTGGGTTACATAGGAGAGTTGGTCACAACTACACTATTTTTAGGAAATGACAAGCTCCCATCAAATCTATTCTACTTCGTTATTGTTGACCCGATCTAACGGTTGTTCGGGATTCATACCATCATTGTTGGTCTAGCACTCACTCAGAAGATTTAGATCAAATTACTACCTTTGAAAATAGGTTGCCTTCGAGATTTGAACCTAGGTGTCTTCTTGGTAAGTGTCTTACAAGCACTTACCAATCCCCATGGCCCTTAAAGTAATAGTTTGATTTTTTTTTTAAGTATGTAAGATTTTTTTAAAATAAATTATTTATTTGTACGAGGTATTTTAAACATTTTAATAAATATAAGAAAGATTTTATTTTGAATTAAATAATTTAAAATGAGGGTTTTTAAAGGGTTGTTCTTTTCCTTTTACATCATATCAGGTTATGTATAGCTTATTTAGTTGAGATTTAAACTTTGGTATGGATTACATTATTCAATGTATCAACCAATGAACCAAAGACATTTTTTTAGTAATTTAAGAAATAAATATTTTTATATGGTGGAATTGATAGCCACCACAAATGGTCGTTATAATATTATGCATTGTCCATTTCGGAAGCCACCGTATAATACCTCACGCAATTCGCCTCTATAACCACCATGTCGTAATCATTTTAAACTTTTTACGTTGTTGAATGCACTAGGAAGAAACAAGCAACAAGGTCCAAGATTTGAACCTTAGGCGTTTGTCCCCTTACAGGGTTTCATCGCATCAATTGGAATTTAAGAATGATTTTAACAAACATAAATTATTTAATTAAATCAAACATATCTTTTAGATATAGAAGATGTCATTAGATAGGACATACTGAGAGATCATGCCTTGGGAAGATTCCAACAAAAACATATATAGAAAATGGCAAGAGAAAATTACAAATGAATATGGATGAAGGTGGTTTTCAACTTCTAAAAAATTGGTCCAATAAGATGAAAGTAAATAAATAGTAGAGACCAATAAAGATATTAAAAGAAATACTAACTCTTTTGATACTTTAACCTGTGAAGAAAAAGTGGATCAAAACTTAGAGGACACGATATTAACAAAAAATTGTCTACTCTATATGATCATGATTTAGGGATGAAAAGTCTTATTAGACCTAAGAAATGTGTCTCACCATATTTTGAATACTCTCTTTAGTAGTGTTAGGTGTTAATACTTCTATCATTAACAAATAAATACTAGAAAATGAGCAAGATATTAGTAGAGCTAGCTAAGGATAAATTTAATGAAAAGGAAAGTTGTGAAATAATATTGAGGAATAGAATAATAAGACCTACTTTTGATATTGGCAAGGCAAAAAGAGGAAAACCTTCAAATTATCAAGCGAGAGTCAATGAAGCAAGAGCAAACATAAAGAAAGGAACATAGTCTAAGTTGGTTGAACTTCTTTTTACCAAACATCAAAACTATAGAAGTAATTTGCAAGCAAGGCTAATAGACCCTAATGAGACATAATTACCATCTCATGGTATATAAGGGGTGTTAATGCCCCCTCAAAACAAAGGTATATTAGGGATTTATTTTTAAGTAATAAGTGATATTTTTTGTATTCATAAAATTAATATGACAAAGGAAGAAGTTTCTAAAACTATGGAAGCAGTATGGGTAAAATGTGAATGGGATGTTTTAGATTCAAAAGAAGCGGTAGGGGATTCTAACGTGTTGGAAACCAATAATAAAACTAGGCGCTGGATAGCCTCATTAGTCACATGTTACTTTATAGATATTTTTTTCATCCTTATCAATGTCTATGGACCTCCAACTCAGTTAGGCATATTAGAAGTATGGAGTGAGATTGAAGCCTTTATGAGAAGTAAAGACCACTAAATTTGATTAATTATTATAAAATATTTTAATGCCATAAACAAGTTGGATGAAAAAAATGGGGGAACTAGGAAAATAACCTAAAGTATAAGAGATTTCTCAACTTTTGTTCAAAATAATTATCTTTGGGAGGTTGAGTTTGAAGAGGAGAATTATACATGGACCAACAACATGATAGGTTAAAACCTGATAGCTAAAAACTTAGACATATATATACTCTCATATCATTGGCTAGATGAAGGGACTTATGTTGAAATTAATATCTTTACAAGGATTGGTTCAAATTACTAGCCAATAAGAGTTAAAATAGTGGTTAGTGAATTCAAAAAAAAAATCATATTTTAAATATGAGTAGATGTAGGAAGACCATCTTCAAATTATTGATATGATAGCATAGATGAGAAATTCTTTAGGAAATGGTGGGTTGTGTACACTTTTAAAATAAATTAAATTAATGACATCTAGATTAAAAGAATGGAACAAAAACACTTTTGGAAACATTTTTTAGAAGAAAGATGAACTAAAAGATAAACTTTCAAAATTTCAAAAAGATGAGCATAGTAATTCAAGCTCTAAGGAAAGAAAGTTGGTGAATATCATGATATTTTGAGTAATAAAGATAAATTTTGGAGATTAAGATCATGACAAACTTGGTTAAAAGGAGATAAAAACACAAAGTTTTTTTCATAGTATGGCAATAGTATAGAGATCAACATCCAAAATTAGTAGAATTAAATCAATAGAAGGGGTTTGGATTGAATATCAAGTGAAATAGAAAAGGAGGTAAGGCTTTTTTATCGAAATATTCTAGGATCAAAGGAGATTGAAGTTCTTAACAATAATCTACTACAAGAAGTACCTTTAGTTATAACATATAAAGATAATGGCAAATTGATGGAACCTATTACTCTAGAAGAAGTTCATACAACTCTTTTATCTTTTTTATAACGATAAATTCCCATATTCGAATGGCTTTTTAAACAACTTTATATCAACATAACTAGAAAATAGTGAAGGATTCTTTATTTCTAACAGTGTAATAGTCTAGGGTAACACAATATATCTTATAAAACATTGCAATATATCTTATCTTAATTCTAAAAAAGAAGGATGCATGAATTTTTTATT
The DNA here is from genome assembly GCA_028583015.1 of Wollemia nobilis. Classification (NCBI taxonomy): domain Eukaryota; kingdom Viridiplantae; phylum Streptophyta; class Pinopsida; order Araucariales; family Araucariaceae; genus Wollemia; species Wollemia nobilis. The sequence continues at coordinate 153,317 of JAQPPZ010011379.1, forward strand.
CATTTAGAACCATAAGTCTATGAAATATGGTATATAAGATAATCTCCAAAGTGATGGCAAATCAATTAAAGACCATTTTTAGACAAATTTATTTTAGAAGACTAAGGAGGTTATGTGAAAGGGAGATAGATTATGGACAAGATCATAGTAGCTCATAAAGTAATGCATTCAATTAACTTTAGAAAAGAGAGCAATGATCTTTAAAATTTAATATGAATAAAGACTATGATACGGTTAAATGGAATTTTATTTTTGTAGTATTAGAAAAGTTTAGATTTGGGAACAAATGGATTAGATGGACTAAATTTTGTGTCTTTATGTATCATATTCAATGTTGGTTAATGGGCTAGTAATAAAATCATTTAAAGCCAAGAGGAGTCCTACACAGAGTGATCCTTTATCACCATATGTATTCATTATTATGGCAAAGGTATTGGGAAGGAACTTGAAGAATACATACAAATATGGGTTAATAAGAAGACTTAAGACTAGTAATAACATCAACAACATCACCCATTAACAATTTGTAGATGATACAACATTTTTACGAGGGTAGGGATAATTGAGGCCAAAGCATTGAATTACTTATTAAAGGAATATGAAAGAGCATTAAAGAATAAAGTTAATAAGACAAAATCCAAGATTTACTTCCTAAACACTCTAGCTATAATCAAAAGCAGGGATATGTAGGTTACTTCAAATGGAGGAGGCAAAATTTCCAACAACATATCTAAGGATTCCCTTGTTTGAAGGGAGAATGAGGATAGAATTATGGAATCCAATAATAAGTAAAGTTTAAAATAAACTATAAATATGGAAAGGTAGAAGGTTATCATTAGCATGAAGAGTGCAACTAATTACATGAATCTTACAAGTCATTCCGACATATTGTATGTCCTTGTATATTATGCCAAAGTTGGTAGAAAAATGTTTAATTCATATATGTGGTAATTTATATGGTTAGGATTACATGATAAAAGTAAATTTCCTTTGGTGAAATGAAGCAAGGTGTGTGATGATAAAAGTAGACGAGCTCTCAATTTAAGAGTTCTTACAGATTCAAACTTAGCTCTAAGGAAAACAATAATTTGAATAGTGTACAAGCAGAGTATAAAACAATGGTTTAGAATTCTTATAAGTACATCGAGCCCAATGACCCAAGCTTAATATTTATTGCATTCTCACTTCAGATGGTTCTGCACTTTAGAACGATTTTAAAAAATTAAATGATTGAGTGATTAAAGGCCTAAGATAGGTAGTGGGAACTAGAGGAAAATTTATATTTGGATGAATACTTGGTGTGGTAAAAAACACTTAATCTAGATCTAATTTTGAAACCATGGATAAAATTACTTCAAGATAAATATGGTGGAAAGAATATTTTTAGACAAGTATACTTGACATTGTTTTTAGGAGGTAGTTGGAAAAAAAGATAACAATAGTGATTATTCCAAGGGGAGTTGAGGACAAGCTGATTTTGGAGTTGAATAGTTTAAGAGAATATGCAACAAGAAGTGGATATAATGTAAAGCAACAACAAAATAAGAATACCTCAATATTTTGAAGAGATATTTGGGATAGCCTGAGCATTCCAAAAGTCAAAATGTTTGTTTGGATTGTAGGTCATATGAAAATTTAATCTTAGAATAAGTTAATGAAAAGTAAGATACATAAAAAAATACTATACTTTGGACTATACAGATGGAAAGGAATAAAAAAATATTTAAAGAAAAAGAAAGCAATTTAGAGGTAATGAAAAGGAAAATTTGTTTACCTATAGAGGATTCTAAACCAACCCTATCGGCTCACCCAATCCTTAATCTTGAAACAAAGAGTCTTGATAGATGGAGTCAAGCTATCAAATGGAATTATAATGTTGGGTTTTAGAGAAATAAAAAGAAGGCAAAGAATATAAAGTAAAAACCATAAAAAATAGAGTTGGTCAAATTGAATGCTGATGAAAAATCTATAAATAACAATGATGAGATTTTATCACATTACGTATTCAATAGTGATTTTAAGACAAATAATGAAGTTGAAGCTTGGGTTGTTTTGGAAGCATTAACATATATACACGAATAAAATTGAATAGAGTATGGATGGAATACGATTCACTAATAATAATAAATGCAAATTTGAGGAAAGCAAAGGCTCCATGGAACATATAAATGATCATTGTGGGAAAACAATACCTTGCTTTAGAGTTTGAATAAATTAGGTTTACGCATACATTGAAGGAAGGGAAAAATGTGCAAAGGAGTTAGGGGTTTTAATAGAGGATCATGAAGTTAAATTACTTTTTCCATGGTTATAGAAAATAATAAGTTTAGCTAAAGTTAACAAGAAAATGTTGACTATCGTATTTAAATAATAATTAATATTTAGTTTAAGTTGCAAGCTTATTGCAATGGTAAGGACTTTGGACTCTCTTTAAGAGGTCCAAGGTTCAAACCCCACTTAGAATGAGGGGACTAAGACCCCTCATAAAAACCTATGTAAACTCATTGAAAAATAATTAAGATTTATTTTAATGTTTTCCATTGACAATATTTATTCTATTATATTTCATTAATGTGTTTCTTATAAACTATTTATTACAATTCTTGAGGTTGCATTTATGCTTGAGGAAGGAAACTAGCAGTCCAAATCTAGTAAAATGGACTAGATATCATAAAGTTTGAAAAATATTACAATACTAAGATGCAATGCATAAACAATAGAAGTGAAAATTTGGTTTTGTGAAGTTGATGTTTACCATTGGTAATATTTATTCTATTCTATTTCATTAATGTGTTTCTTATAACCTATTTATTACAATTCTTGAGGTTGCATTTATGCTTTAGGAAGGAAACTAGCAATCCAAATCTAGTAAAATGGACTATGATATCATAAACTTTGAAAAATATTACAATACTAAGATGCAATGCATAAACAATAGAAGTGAAGATTTGGTTTTGTGAAAGTTGTCACAAGAAAATGTCAAGAAGAAAGATGTTGAATTTTGGAATATTTGTATTTACAAATAAAATTGAAGATCCAAAAAATGAAAATCAAGAATTCATACTTTTTATGAAAAAAATGTAGTTATATAGCTATAACAACTCAATTGAGATGAGATTTGAATTTGTTTGTAAAATCTCAAGCTCTAAAGGAGAGAGTTGTGATTTGTCAAGGTTGGGGAACCCGAATACAACCCCTTTTTCTCCAACCAAAAGACATATTTAATTAATTGCAAATAAAAATGTGGAGATAATTTTTGAATGAAATTATTTAGTGTAATGATTTTATTCCTAAAAGAAATGAATTATATTAATTTTTCGATAGAAAATTATATGCCTTGCTATTTTGTTCCTAGTCAACATATGCACTCTGGCTGGAGTTGATAAAAAATTCTAAGAGCTTGTAACAAATAGATTGGTTTATATTTTTATAAAAAATAGTTTGGAAATAATCTAATAAGATCGTAAGCTTTTTTTAATTTTTCTATATATTTTTTTTGTTGAGTGTGTGCCAGTTTTTTTTTTATTGGTAAAAGGGGTTTTGAAAGGATCCCATAACCTTTTACAAAGAGAAGAAGGTTGGGAGAAGAGTTCCCAACCAAAAACTAGCTGAAGAAACAAAAATCCTCTATGGATTATTGGAGAAAAACAGCTAAATTGGTAAAATTTGAATTAGGGCCATCCCGCCCAAAACCATACAGAGGATGGAAACTTTGAATCAAGGCCATTTCGCCCAAAACCATACAAAGGATGGAAAATATGAAAGATGGCCATCTCGCCCAAAACTATACAAAGGATGGAAATTTTGAAACAAGGCCATCCCACCCAAAATTTAAAATTGAAATTTGAAAATGAAGCGGGAAAAACAAAAAAAAAATTGAAATTTGAAAATTGTTCCCACCAACGGGAGACCAAGGATGCATATGTAGGATGCAGACCAAGAAGCATCTGTAGGATGCAAACAAGGATGCCGACTAGGATGCAATCCATAAAGCAACAACTAGGTAGGATGTCGATTAGGATGCAAATTGAGAGGTTGCGACAGGAAAGCAAACAAAATACAGTAGTAGGATGCAGTCCAGGAAGTAGCAAGAACCCAGGGACATCACAACACAAGCCTGAAAAGTGGAACAACAATCTTGAGGATCTTCTTAGGCTAGTAGATACTCTTGCACACAGAGGTGAAATTCAAGGAAGCTAGAAGACTCGAGGAAATGAAGGCCCGCAAAACCTAGGGAAAGAGTAGATATGGGTAGGAAGATTCTAAGGATCCAGATTTGGAGGAGTCAGGATAAACCAAAGCTATCAACAAAGCACAGGTCCACTTCCCAAATACTGAAGGATGCAATATGGTACCCCGAGCAACCAAAAAGGATCTAGAACCCTCCATCCCTGCAAATGAATAGCTTTAAGGAATGAACCTGGGAAACCAATGGGTCCACTCAATAATATTCAAAACGCAAGGCCACCCTTGAAGCTAAGATGAAATATCTGAGCGTACACCAAAATGATCAGGTCCAACAGTAAGAAGCCCCCAAATAGGAGACCAAAAACAAAGCCCACCCATGAGAAGGGACCACCAACGAGCACCCACCCACGACCTCACCACTTTGCATGAACCGAAGGGACTCTGGCCTTTGGCACCAATGAGAACACCACCACTGTTGGAACTGGAGAATGAAATCTCTACAGACCACCAAAGCTATAAAACCCAACACAACCATGGGGTCAAAAGTTGAAAACCACCGCAAAAAAAAACCCAAAATCACCCCAACTAGTTTGGGACAGTAAGTGGCTCTGTCTCCCTAGAATAACCATATATAGTAAGAAACTATTGAACCTATAAGAAAGCAACACAAACCAACCACAAACCCATAATTGGTAGAGAACCCTAGCAAAATAACTAAACAAGCATAGAGCAACCGCATAATCGAATCCAAAGGCGGCCAAGGGAACAACATCAAGAAATGCAATCGCCTTACACACCTGCCAACCAGAGCAAGATCCAGCTAGGGGATCAATAACCAAAAATTTCCATAGAGTCAAAGGTAGCCAAGGGAACACCCTCAGATAGCTACAAAAAAACACCATACCACTGTATGTGTTCTCACAAATTTACCCCAACGAGTTTGGGTCGGTAGATGGCCCTTTCCTCTCCTTGGAAAGCCAAAAAAACATGAAACTATTGAACCTAGAAGAATTGTTGCACCATCCAACGAAGTCCCCAAAACTGACAATGACCCATGAAATGCAACCAGCAAGCAAAACACCTTGGACATGGGCTATAGTAGAGAACTAAGCATGACTAGCAACCATATCCAGAGTGGGAGAATAGGAGGCCTCATGCTCAAATAGTTTTAGAGAACCTAAGTAAGTCCTATAACACAAAATTATAGGACTTACATAAGCTCAGACATCACATAGCCCAAAGAGGTCATAGCTCCCTCATAGCCACGGCCAAGAGAAGCCCTATCGACAACCCAGGCCATAGCCACACGAAACAGTTGCAACGATCGACTGCAACTTGATAGGCCATAACTAGGCCACTGCGTGCAGGCTCTACAACACGGACCAATCGATCTACTGTAGATCGCGGCCAGAGCAAAGTCCCGCGCATGCCACACAAGTCCAAGCCCTGCGTAGTGCCAGATCGAGCTCTATAGAATGGCCCAGCTGATCTATTGTAGACCGTGGCCAAAGTAGAGCCCCGCGTGCAACCCAACCTGATAGTTTATTATCAAGTGTGTGCCCTAAATTGTTCTATATAAACATTATCTATTTTTTATAGTTTTTTAAAGATTTATAAATTATTGTGGGATGAATTTTGAAGCGGATATATATATATATATATATATATATATATATATATATATATATATATATATATATATATATATATATATATATATATATATATATAGTGATAAGTTTTAGATAAAAATATTGTAGTATTAAAATAATAATAATAATAAAAGTTTAAACCATAATATACATTTGAAATAGTGTTGGAACAATTATGGATCGATAGAGCTAGGATTTTTTTGAAATATGACTCATCTTTGAGAAGCCATATATTTGCATAGACTTGTCCCATTTAGACGATTCTTGCACCATTTTGTGCAAAATTTTAAGAGCTTAAAAATGAATAATCATACAAAAGAGTTTATGTGGTATTAAGGGAGATACAACCGTGTGAAGACAATCATCCAAAACAAGGGCAATGATAGGGTAAATTTTTATAGAAAAACATCTCACCTTTTACGAGCCATATATTTGCAAAAGATCTTATTCAAATGATTCTTAGACTAAATTGTGAAAAATTTGAAGGACTTTAAAATGGTGGTCATAACCCAAGTGTTTTAGGTAAGTTGGAGAGGAGAGGGCAATCCTCCAAGGGAGGTCCTAGGTTCGAATCTCCACCCTACCAAAAAGTTGAATTGGGTACCCAAAATCCAATTGATACTGTTGGTGCGGGCAGGGGCCGGGCGTGACTCTCGAATGACTTTGACGGTGTAGAATCCCATGGTCGTGGTCTCTTAGACCAAGGCGACCTCGCAAGGGGTTTTTTGCTTAAAAAAAATGAGTGGTCATATGAAGGAATCTGACCAGTATTAAGAGAGATATGACCCTATGAAGTCAACCATTGGAATAAAGACAATGATGATTTTTCATGTCATAAAAAATAAAATTACAACTAATTAAATCAATTTTATAGGCCATTTCATCATATTATATGTCCTTGTGTATTATTTCAAAATCGTTAAAAAAAGTTTTTCTTTTTCTGGAGAACAAGGGGTTGTACTCGGGTCCCCCACCCTTGACAAATCACAACTCTCTTCTTTAGAGATTTAAGAGTTTACAAATAGATTCACTTATCATCTCAATTGAGATGCTATAGCTAGAAACCTACATCATATTACATAATCTGAATTCTTGATTTTCATTTTCTAGATTTTTTTAATTTTCTATGTGAATACAAATATTCCAAAATTTAGCATCCTTCTTGACATTTTACTATAGTAGCCTTTACAATTTCAAAACTTCACATCTACTATTTATGCATTGCATCTTAGTAGAGCAATATTTCCAAAACATTGCACTATAATAGTTTGTTTTACCATGTATGAATTGTTGGTTTCCTTTTTGAAGCACAAGTGCAACAATAAAAATTATACTAATCAATATAAAAAAATTTAATCTATATTATCTATATTATGTAGCCATTTTTGTGGTCAGGATTACATAAGAAAAAGGAAAATTCCTTTGGTGAAATAGAGCAAGGTGTGTGATGATAAAACTAGGGGAGTTCTCGATTTAAGAGTTTTTACAGATGCAAACTTAGCTTTGAGGGGAAAAGTAATTTGGAGATCATACAAAGAGAGTTAAAGACAATGGGTAAGAATTATTCTAAGTACATACATTGACCCTAATGACCCAAACTCAATCTTTACTACATTCTCAGTTCCATATGGTTTTACATTCTGGAACGATTTTAAAAATTCAATTTATCTAGTGATTAAAGGTCTAATAAGGGTGGTAGAAACTAGAGAAAAAGTTTTTAATTGGATCAATACTTGATGTGATAAAAAAACACTTAGTATGGATCCAGTTTTGAAACCATGGATAATATTTCTTCAAGAAAAATATGATGATAAGGTTTCAAACATTATGTATAAATATCAGGAAGGAAGATATAAATAAAATTAAGTTTTTTTTACAAGTGTACTATGTTGGAGGTATTAAATTATTTGATCCCATTGTAAATATTTAGATTAGGGTGTGAGTTTGATTTTATGTATACAATATGTGTCAAGTTAGTAGGAGTGAGAATGTGTCATGTAATTAAGCATGTGAAGTGTCTAGTTAGCAAGTGAGGAGTTATGAGTGTGATGTATCTAGTTTAGAAGTAGGGAGTCATGTGCAATCATGAGATACTTTATCTTTATGTAATATGTAAGACATATTATGTAAGAAAGGAATATGAAGAGTCAAGTTCTCCTATGAATTTGAGGAGAACAAAAGTCAAGAGTCTCTTGTATCTTTATATTATAGGCAAAGCCATGTAAAATGTAATTGAAATAAGCTTTGGTTCATGTATTGCTTGAGTTTTTATCAATAAAGCTTTTTGTGTAATTTTATATGATATTGACATTTATTTCATGGATGCATAATATTGATGATATTGATATTGATGTGATTAATTTATTGATTTTAAAATTTGATTATCTTGCAAAGAATAGCATTATATTTCTAACACTGGTATCAGACCCACGTAGCAACAAGGAAGGATTGGTGGTCTAAGCTAAGAGCAAGTTACAATCAAAGGAAGATCTAGGAGGAAAGGACTAATGGTCCAAGTTATGAGGAAGGAGAATATTATGGAGAGAATATTGAAGGAGAGAGATTGAAATATTGGAGGAGACATCTAGACACTAGCACACCAATATTGTGTTGCCTAAGAGAAATTGAAGGAGGATATTGGAGAAGAATATAACAAGATTTTAAGCATTGAGCACTCATTATAGAAAAATGGACAAGTCTATATGTTTAGAAGCATTGAGCACTCAGTATAGATGATTGAGAATGCAGACATAAGTAGCAGAGTTTTGTGGAGGAGCAATGCCTAAGTATTTGAAGAAGAAGTTGCATAAATAATGTTGTGAAGTGTTGCATATTGAGAGGTCATCAATAGAGAACATAGAGGAAGCATTCTATGAAAATAAGATAGCTTGATATATTAAGAACATCACCATTGACATCTTCTATATCTAAAAGATATGTTTTCATAACCTATGGTTTGGGTCCACATATTATCCTCATACTTAAGAATTATTGATTTTGGTAAAGCTTATATCAATCATGACCAATCCGAGCTTAAATAACCAGGAATCCATATTTCATCGTATCAAAATTCTTAAGGAACTCTCATAGAGTGTTGCCTATTGCCTTGAAGGTATTTATTTTTCAAAATTCAATGGATACGATAAACATCCTAATCTAGAATGGTACTAGGGATATATTTACATTTTTAGGTGAAAAACCTTCATACCAATGGGTAAGGAAGAGTCCAACTCTTCCCATAAACCAAGGACTCCCTTTTACGATTTTTTTAATATTTTCCCTAGAACAAAAAATGGCTAGGAAGAAACATTTGAAAAGAAATGATAGGATCACTCCTAGAGACTTCCAACTCCTATCAATCCATTTTCTCAAGGCTGAAGCCCTTGGCAAATACCCATTAAATTTATCAAAAACCGCCCTATCTTGGAGCAACGAGGATCTCTTTGAGGTGAGCTCACTAGCCTATACCACTAAAGATGATTCTAAGGATTTAACTATAAATCGGTCCATGGAAAGGAAACTAAAACTCAAAATCTATTGAATTTATCTAAATTTCCTATAGCAAATATAATATTTGATAAAAAATCTATTAAAATTTGCATATACAATTTCTAAGATAAAGAAAGGAAAAAAAAAATAGCTAAAAAATTATTTATCCACATAGAATATCTTGTCTCATTAAAGTCCTAGCCCTTCATTACTCTTCCCATCATCCGAACCCTAGCTGACAAATATTTACAATTTCATATTTTGTGAATTGAAAAATCGCCATTGTCCTTATTTTCGATGGTTGACTTCACAGGTCGTATCTCCCTCAATATTGCTTGGATATTTTCATATGACCACTTATTTTAATCTATTCAAATTTTGCACAAGTTGGTCCAAGAATCAACTGAATAAGATAACCCTTTCGCAAATATATGGCTCCTAAAAGATGATACATTTAAAAAAACCCTCAAATAAAGGTAGTTTATTAACCTTTATGTCATTCAATAAATTAGGTGCCAATTGAATTGAATTCATTTGATTTCAGGAGTTATAATGTCAATTTGATTATTTGATTTTTTAGGATTATAAGAAGGAAAAGGATAATTTTTTTGAATAAGATTGGGAGTTATAAGTAGAGTAAATTCTTTGATGAAATTTGAATGGAGGAATTAAATCTAATGAAGAAAATTTAAATTCGTGATTGAAGATTGAGTTTATGATTAATTGATAATTGGAAGGAAGAAATTAAATTGATAATTCATTGACTAAATTTGGGAGATAGAAGAAGAATTGATGATATTGATTTGATAAATTAATTAGATTGAATATTTGAATAATTGAATCAATTGATTAATTGGGAGATATAAGAAGAGAGAATTTGATATTGAAATTGAATTAATAAAATTGAAATTAAAAGAAGAAGATTAAAATTGATTGAAGAAGATATAAGAAGAATAATTGATTAAGAAATTATGGGAAATACAACAAAAAAATTCTAAATCACAACTTCTAAAAGGACCAAATTTTATCCCATGGAAGAACAAAATGAAATCAATACTCATAGTTGAAAAACTCTTGGATGTAGTAAATGGTAAAAGAGATGTTCTAGAAAATGATGAAATTGGAAAACAAAAACTCAAAATGATGATGTTAAAGATCTTATGTTAATTAGACCTATGAGAGATACCATGGTGGTAAGTCCTTGGGTTTTCATCCAGGAGACCCAAGTTCAAACCCTTGTACAAGATAACCGAGACCCCTCATAAAAACCCATGAAAACTTAGTTTTGAACTTTTATTACCTTGGTTCCCAAGAAATATGACAAAATATTTTGATACTTTTCGTCTAATAAGTCTTTGTAATATGATTTATAAGATCATTTCAAAAATTATGGCAAATAGGTTGAGGGGCATTCTAGGGTGTCTTATCTTAGAGGAACAAGGTGACTTTGTTCATGGTAAACAAATTATTGATGGTATAATTATTATACAAGAGACCATACATTCTCTTCATTCCATGAAAAAACTAGGTATGCTTTTGAAATTAGATATGAACAAAGCATATGAAAGGGTTTTCTAGAATTTTCTATATGTTATTCTCATAAAGTTTATCTTTGATTATAGTTGGTTTGAGTGGATTTAATGTCGTTATAGAACTACAAAATTTTATATTTTGATCAATGGTTCTCTTATTGGTTACTTTAATTCATGTTGTGGACTTTTTCAAGGTGATCCACTTTCTCCTTATCTATTCATTATTCCGATGAAAGCATTAGGGAGAGCCTTTTCAAAGATAAAAATGGAAAGAAAAATCGAGGGTATTCAAGTTGCAAAAAATGGTTCCTTCGAATCTCATCTTCAATTTGTTGATGATACTTTTCTTTTAGGCCATCCCTCAGTTAGTGAGGTCATGGAGTTTAAATCAATATTATCATGTTATGAGAAGACTACTGGACAGTTGGTAAATACTAAAAAATCTAGGATTTTTTCTTTAATACTGCCCTAGATTTATAATAAATTATTATGAATATTTCAAGGTTTAAAAAAATCATCAACCTACTTCGGTATTACTTTGTTTGATAAAGAATATAAAAAGGAGCTTTGGATCTCTTTTTTGGATAGAATAAAAGCTTGTTTGGTAGGTTGGAAAGGTAAGTTCTTAACCATGACAAGAAAGCTACAACTCATAAAGATTACATTGCAATCCATTCCTATTTATATGATGACACTTTCAAGACTGCTGATAGGTATTGCATCAAAAATTGATGAAATTTAAAGAGACTTTCTATGGAAACATTGTGAGAAAGATTTAGGTTTTCTTTTTGTAAGTGGGATAGAGTTTGCAAAGAAAATAATATTGGAGGACCAGGCTTGCGAAATTGCAGACTTATGAATTTGGCGTTAGGAGCAAAGCTTGGGTGGAGATTATTTAGAGATCAAGAAAAGAAATGAGCAAACATATTACTTGAAAAACATATAGGTTCTCTTGATGAAATGAAATTATTTAGGAAAATAACTCTACCCAAAGGATCGTCAACATGGAACTTCATATCAAAGAGTTTGCAATTGGTAAAGAAGCATATTAAATGGTTAGTCCAAAAGGGGAGTTATTCAAATTTTTGGTCTAATGCTTGGTTGAAGCCTTATCCCTTTTATCTCTAACTCAAAATGATAACCATTGGCTCAAGCATGCATAGCATGTAAAGGTCCAAAGGTCAAAGACTATATTATTATGAGCAAAAATTCCAAATCATGGATTTCTTTTAGTAACCTAGTTGAAAGAAAGGAACTCAAACAAATTGTAGATAAACTTCAAAATATGCTTCAAGAGTTTTATTTGCCGAATTTTACATGAAATGATGAGTTGGTTTGGAATTTATCAAATTATGGTGGATACTTGGTCAACTTGTGATATGAGGATTTAGAACAGTCAATTTTTTTTTCTCCCAAATATTCTCCTTGGAAGAAAAATTGGTCATTAGAGGCTCTCCCTAAGGCCTCAAAATTTCTTTGGTTAGCAGTTTAAAGTAAGATTCTTATAAAAGAAAGTCTACAAAGAGTATGATATTATGGACCCTTCAGATGTGCCTTGTGTAAGAAGGATTTAAAAACATCAAACCATTTATTTCTTCATTTTTTGTTTGCTCACACCATTTGGGTTATTTTTAAAAAAATATGAAATTATATTGGTAGCTTCATCAAAATTTAGAGAGTTGATAAAATGTTGGATTAGTTATTTCAAAACTAAAACATTATGTATTCTTTTTTTGAGTAAAAGGTAAAAATTTTATTTAGAAAAATAGATCAGCTTGTACAAATCCATTTTGATATCCTGCCTTTCTTAGCAAGTCTCAAAATGCAGTTTTTATATTTTCTTTTATCTGCCCAGGATCTTTGAATCCCCTGTTCTTTAAACTTTACCTCCTTAACTATATATGTCCTCTTCCAACAAATATTATTGAAGCCCTTTTTGTTATTTTTTCTATTATTGATATATTTCATGTTGTATTTGATTCCATAGTTGTGCCCAAATGTCTTGTTCTACCTATATCATCGGAGATTCTTCTTGTACTTTGGTTTGCATTGTTTCTAATAACCTCCTTAACATAATCCCCTAGGTCCTCTCTTCTGAGCTGAATTCCTCTTTAAAAATTATGTTGTTCTATTCCAACCATATTTGCCAGCAGATGAAGCCAATCCCCAAATTCCAATTTGTGCTTAGTGTTTTGGATTTGAAGGTGTTATGTGACCAATAGTCCCAAAAATTACTACCGTTAGGAGGATACCATTTTGTTTGGCTAAATATGGAGTACCACCAATTCTAGATTGTGTGAGCATAGGAGTAATAAAAAAGGAGGTGGTTTATAGTTTCTACCTCTTGGAAGCACATTATACATCTACTGGGTCCAATGAACCCCTTTCTCCTCATATTATCCTAAGTCATAATGCTTTTATGAGCAACCTGCCATATAAAACAATTAACCTTAGGCCAACCTTTTGGTTACCATATTTCTTTCCAGGGATGTTATTGTTGGGGTTGGTTCTTGCTACTTTGGTGAGCTTTTCGGTAGACTTCTTTCATTATGTAAGTGCCTTGTTTCTCATATCCCCGTGCTAGTTTGTCAGGTCCATCTTTCTATAGCCATGTTATTTTTTCTAGAATTTCTTTCAGTTCACGTTTTTCAGCTTCCCATTCTTCACTTAACCATTGGTCCAAATTTTGCCATCTTCCTGAAGTTGCTAGTTGTTGGCTTGGGGGGATGAGATACTGAGATATAAGATTTTGGCCATGATTATGAAGAGTCTCTTTGATGCCACTAAGATGAGGGTATTATTTGATAATGGGGGAGGAATTCCCAAGAATCATCCCATAATTTGACTTTTCTCCCATCACCTAATTTCCAATGTAAGTATTCCTTGATAAGTGAGGCCCCTCTTTTGAGTGTTTTCCATATCTCTGATCCCACACCTATAAATGGCAATCATGGGACATCATCCATTTCGTGTTTAGCGTAGTATTTAGCTTTTAGAACTTGACTCCATAACTGATTTGGGTTTGTGATCCACCGCCAGTATAACTTCTCTATTAGTGCTAGGTTGTTTGTTGATGCAACTCTAATTCCAAGACCTCCCTCTTCCTTTGGTTGACAGACTTTTTCCCAGCTTACCAAAGCATTTTTCTGATTTTCTTATGCTCCTAACCATAAGAATTTTCTCATCAATTTATCCAAATATTTGAGTATGCTCTTTGGGGCTGCTAAAATGGAAAATTTGTAAACTAGCATTGCTTGTAACACTAACTTCAAAAGTGTGACTCTACCTCCAAATATTAACTATCTATAAGACTAGTGTGACAAATTTGAGAAAATTATATCTTTTATGGATTTCCAATCTTTCTTTTTTTTTCTTTTTTTTTTTTCTGTGAAGAGAATTCCCAAGTAATCTAATGGACACGAGGCCATTGAGAACTTAAGAATATTTGTTATCTGATCTCTGATTCTCTTATGAACATTAAATAAGAAAACTTTGGATTTTTCTTCATTTAGAAGTTGGCCAGTGGTTGCAGTGTAGCAGTCTAATATTTCTTTGATATTGATTGCTTCTTTTATTGTTGCTTCCCCCCATAATCATATATCATCTATGAGTTGTAGATGAGTGATAGTTATATCTCTATTTATTTGAATTCTTGTAATGTTGTTCTTTGTCTTTTTCTTTTGTATGAGTCTTCCCAGTCCTTCTTCAAAAATAATGAACAAATATGGAGAGAGACGATATCCTTGTCTAATTCCTTTGCTAGCCTTGAACAATGGGGAGGGGTTCCATTGATGAGCACTGAAAAGGAGACTGTGGAGATGCATTCAAGTATCCAATTGATCTAATCTTTTGAGAATCCAAATCTTTGCAACATTTGATCCAGGAATTCCCAACTCACTCTGTCATAGGCCTTGGATAGATCTAACTTTAGGACCACTCCTTTGTTCTTTATTTGACCCATATGATGTATAGTTTCTTGTGCTATTACAATCCCATCTAATATTTGTCTACCTTACACAAATCCCCCTTGTTCAAGAGATATGATATTTGGTAATATAGCTTTTAGTCTGTTGGATGTTACCTTGGTGATGATCTTCTATATCACATTGCAGAGGGCTATTGGTCTGTAATTGGTTAGATTCTCCATATCTCCTCCCTTTCGAATCAAAGCTAGAAAAGTATGGTTGAGGGATTTGAGAATCCTACCACTGGATATGGCTTCTTCTACTGCTCTAGTTATATCTTCTCCTATAATATCCCAAAAAGCTTTATAAAATTCTATTGGTAATCCATCAGGACCTAGGGCCTTACCTGACTGCATGGAGAAGATTGTTTCTTTCACCTCTTCTTATTTGATCTCTTTCATAAGCTCCTCATTCTGTTCTTGAGAGACTAATCTTAGGATACTTCCCAAGATTTTCTCCTGGGATTGTTTTGACAAATGTGAATCTACAATAAACAAAGTGGATAAGTACTCATTAGTTGCTTTTTGCATACATGAAGTGGTGGTCTCAAGGAGTCCTTCTAGATTTGTTAAAGCATCAATCCGATTATAGTGTTTCCTAGTTATGGCTGACTAGTGAAAGAACTTTGTATTCCTATCTCCTTATTGAAGCCAAGTAATTATAGATCTCTACTTCCAATAGGTTTCTTCTTTCTTATCTAGATCCTCTTCCTTATGCATTAAGATCTTCTCATGGGAGGGTAATTCCTCTGAAAGGGGTTCTGAACGGATTCTTTTTGCAAATCCTTGCATTCTCTCAACTAGATCTACTCTTTATTGTTGAAATTATGATCTTCGAAATTTGCTCTAGTTTTTCAATTTATATTTGATATATTTTAATTTGGAGTGTAGCTAAAATTGTGCCTTTCCAAATATTGGTTTTCCTTGTTGCCACCATTGTTGAACTAACTCTGGTAATTCTTGGTTTAGAATCCAAAAGTTCTTAAATAGGAAGGGGTGGTTTTTGGACTGGGGTATTATGTTTGTGATATTTAGATGTATCGAGAAATGATCGAAAAAAATAGGTTTCTGATTTCTAAATGACAACTCCATAATTGGTGAATTTCTTCCTTTATCAATATCCTATATAATTTTGATTTTATTTCTTGGTCTCCTTTCAATTTATTGGTCCAAGTAGTACCACATCTTAGAGGTGGAATGTCAATCATATTTAGATTATTAGCTTGGAAAATTAGGAGTTTATCCTTCTCACTGAGATGATTTAGGTCTCCCTCTTGGTCATTCACTGACATCTTGGCATTGAAGTCTCCACCCACCAGGAAGCTATCTTATAGGCAAGCTTCTCTAATAGCCTGGATTGACTTCCATTGGGATTTTTATTCCTGCACTTCCTTCATCCCATAAAATTTAATAATTAGCTAGACTGAGTCTGATTCTCTATCTCTAAATCTGGTCATCAATATCCCTCTAGTTGATGCTACTCCTACCTGCTAAAAATTGTCTCTATTCCACAAAGTGACCATTCTCTCGGAGAAACCATGGGAAGCTTGGGCCTCATAGTCTCTATTCCTCCAACATCTCTTGGATATTGTTTACATTGCTTCTAGTGATGCTCTAGTTTCCTATAATAAATCAACATCTGGGTGGTCATATTCTATCATACGTTTAACAGCCAATTGTTTGGGGCGATTGTTTAATCCCCTTACATTGCCTGTGTGTATAATCATTGGGAATCCATGTTGCAGAAGTTGGCTACGGGTTTAACCACGTCTACCTCTCTCAATTTTTCTCCTTATTGTTGTATTTTTACTTTGTTTGTATTTCTACCTACTCCTTGAGAGTTTGCATTGTTTAGCCTTTTCTCCTTTTGGCTTATCCTAAGGACTGGTTTTTCTTTGTTTTTCTCTGCTATTCCCATAATTACCTCCTTAGATGTATGTGGCTCTTTATTAAACAGTACTAGAGCTCCTTTTGTGTCTAGTTGTGGCTTCTCTTTATATTCTATCTGTTGTTCTTTGGTTGATGCAAATTATACCTATATGGATTGTCCTTCTTCTGCCCCTCTCATTACTTGTCTGGGGCGACTGTTTAATCCCCTTACATTGCCTGTGTGTATAATCATTGGGAACCCATGTTGCAGAAGTTGGCTATGGGTTTAACCACGTCTACCTCTCTCAATTTTTCTCCTTATTGTTGAATTTTTACTTTGTTTGTATTTCTACCTACTCCTTGAGAGTTTGCATTGTTTAGCCTTTTCTCCTTTTGGCTTATCCTAAGGACTGGTTTTTCTCTGCTATTCCCATAATTACCTCCTTAGATGTATGTGGCTCTTTATTAAACAGTACTAGAGCTCCTTTTGTATCTAGTTGTGGCTTCTCTTTATATTCTATCTGTTGTTCTTTGGTTGATGCAAATTATACCTATATGGATTGTCCTTCTTCTGCCCCTCTCATTACTTTTAGGTATTATTGTTTTTTTGTATATGTATGTTGTGGATGAACCTCTTCTACTACCGATTTCTCTAAAAAATTTGTTTGATTTGAGTGTGGTAGTTCCTGTCCTTCCATTGGATCATCTAACCTGAGGATCTCATATTTGTTGGATGGAGCCCTTCCTTCTTGGCATTGATTTGTATTTCCTCCCTTCTACTGATTTCTTCCTCTTTCTTGGTTATTATTTTTTGTTCCTTTTCTCATAACCGTTTGAAATCCTTGTTCATTTTATTTTTGTTGAGGTTGGTTTTTGGGGATTGGATTCGTTGGATTTGTCTCTCCTTTGGCTAGTTTGGGGTAACCTCTTACTAAATGTCCATATTCATGATATGCTCTACATATGAAAGACACAGATTCATATTCTATTTGTTGTCTCCATATATTCCTTCTGACTTTGAGGTCAATTTTTGCTGGCAATGGTTTTCCCAAGTCCATCTCCACACAAATTCTGGCATACGTTGTTGATCCTCCTTCTGTTGATTCTCTTGATCTGCCTATGTATTTTCCCAAGATATTACCTATCAACTCCAAAATTTCCTCTTTCTAGTATTCTAAAGGAAGTGCAAATAATTTTATCCAAATTGGAGCTACTATGGGTTCAGTTCTAGTATCAAAAGCAAGTCACCATGGTTGAATGAATAGACCTACAGGGCCTATGTTATACAGACCTCCCTCAAAATATCTATCCTTGTCAGATATCATTGTGAATTCAACTATGAAGTATCCATTCGATAATGTGAAGATATCCAACTCCCCTTGTATTTCCCAATGATTTTTGGCCTAGGAGTACAAGAACCTTGCAGAAGGTTGGAGTCTGACAACGTTGCATATTAAGGCATGTTTGTATTTATACACAATCTTATTTGCTATGAGTTCTACAATTTCTAGCACTATAATTGTTTTTGTCTAAGGTAAACATCTGTTTCTTTTGGCTTGTTCAACTTCAGTCTCATTTCTTTTACCCACGACTTATAGGATTTTTTGGGCTTGTTCTCTTGTATCATCTCTCTTTTCATTACTGCCTCTGACTGCTTCCACAAAGTATTGTGTATTAGATCCCTTGGGACTCGATATCCTTCCCTCAGAATTCCCCTGTGTGAAATCTCCTACCAAGGATTCTCCCATTGAATTATCCCCCTTGTAAACCCTAATTTTTTAATTTCAAGCATTCTTTATTTTTTCAAGTCTTTTATTAGGGTTTTCTATTGTAACCCTTAAATTACATAAAATTAGGAAAAAACAAACTCTAAAGTTGGATTAAAACTTCAAAAACACGAGTTTTAGCAAAATACAGTAACAAACCATACAAAAAAAAACAAGTCGGTTTTCTCCCTCCTATCGTAATACAACTTCGATCTCTAGCAGAAAACCCCCAGTTTCCCGATCTTCTCCCTTCTACCAGTTGTGGTTAGGACCAGCTCCATAAAACCCTCTTATTCTTCATTTTCTTTGTTGGTGTTATTAATCAAAATTGGTTGAACTTTAAAGCATTATGTATTCTTCTTTAGAAGATTGATCCTATCATTATTTTTTAGAATTTATGGCTTGAAAGGAATAACATAATTTTTAAAAATAAATCTCAAAGTCATGCTTAGGTTTGGAAATGTATTGTTGCCTCTCTTGCAAAATGTCTACAAATATGGTGCTCATCATGGGAAGTCTTAAATGTAGAAAAGAGGTGCTAATAATTTGGCTATTGGATTTGAATATGCATGAAAGAGTCATTTGTGACAACATAATTAAAATAAAGAATCTACTTTGATCTATGGTAAAATGGAAATGTCTAGAAATTGGGTTTATCAAAATTAATTTGATGGTGCTTCTAAAGGAAATCTAGACAAAAACTAGTGGAAGTGGTGTTTTTAGAAATAGTAAAAGCAAAATTCTTCTCACTTATTTAAAATCGTATAGAACTTCAACAAACAACTATGCAGAGGCTAGGACACTTCTTATAGGGATTAAAATTACAATAGAAAAAGGATGAAAACATATTTCAATTGAGAGGAGTCACAAATTATCATCAATGCTATTAACAAAAATGAATGTGGAGAGTGGATTAAAAATAATATTATTATTGATATTCATCAACTATTTCTAGAGGTAGTCTCTTGGAAGTGTGAGCATATTTATAAAGAAGAAAATTGGACAACAAAAAAATTAGTGAATTGTGGCGTTGATATTCATCTTGATGAAATTCAAATTTTATAAGGCAACTAGCAAAGGGAGATTTTATCTCTTAATCAAAATTATGTCAAGAAGCTAGTTGTGAAAACATAGCACTTCGAGGAAGTTGAAGATTATATTTAAAAGAAAAAATAAAATACTGTAATAAAAAGGTATGTTGGAACAAATGTAATATTTTGGTATTTTTATGGGAGTGGCCCCCCAATAGAAGCCACATATAAATTATTACCAACAAAAAAAAAACAACATAAAAAAAAAAAAAGTCTTATGTTAATTACATTTGGCATAGCTAACAAAATTAAAGCACACATAAGTGAAGTAGAAACCTCTAAAAATGCATGGGATAAATTATGTATAATATTTGAGAGAAGGAGTGAAGCAACCATATTAAATTTGCAATCATAATTGTACTCTTCAAAGGTTCGTGATGGAGAGAGTGTAGAACACTTTCTCAAAGAATAGCAAATTTAAAAGCCAAACTACTTCTTTTCAAATTTTCGAGTTTCCGAGAAAATTGCCTTGAAAGTGTCGGCTTGGCTTGAACTCCCTGGTCTTCCATTGCCCCTATGGGAGTTTATTGATGATATTGTTAAACTTATTGGTCGAGTGGTATGTCGGGAACAAGAGCGGTTCTTCTCAGCATGACCTAATAAGAGAGTTTGTGTTGAGGTTGACCTCACATGGGATCTCAGAAGAATTTATGGACATTTAGGTTGGTACAAAGTGTTTTATGCAAAAAATTATTTACTATAATTTACCTAATACTTATTTTTGATATCAATCTACCATGCATTGTATCAAGGATTGTTTGTTGGTTGCTCAAAAATCTTCAATGGTTGCCCCTACTCCTCATATTGTACTTGCACCTCCAAAACCCTCTATTGAGGGTGATTGGATTACAATTTCTAATAAGAAGGGGGTGACCAACCCTAAGTCGATGCTTTATAATGGAGATAAGGTTGTGAAGCCACCATATTAGCCTCCTATTGTTCCTATTCATCTTATTTTGGCTCCTCAAGCTCCACTTGCTAAGAAACCTCTTGAGCATAAATCAACCTTAGAAGAAGGGAATTCATTGCCAATACCTCCACCCTCCAGGAATTCGTGTAGTCCATCTCGGGATGGTCACCATCATCAAGAGGAAGCCAAGAGGTTAAGCATCATATTTTGATTGTTGGTGACATATTTCAACCTTCTCAAACCTCTTTATTTAATAGGTTTTCGGTACTGGCTGACAATATGGTTAGTCCCTCGATTATTTTTGATTTACTTCAACCTTCTTAGACTTCTACATTTAATAATTCTTCGATGCTAGCTGATAGTGGGGGCATCCCTATGGGAGATGGCTCCATGGATATTCCTTCTCCATGAATTTTCTTTTATGGAATGTTCAAGGACTTACAAAGTCCTCAAGAAAATTTTTGTTCGATCTACTTTGCAAAGTATTGGTCATGTTAATGTTATTTGTTTGGAAGAAGTTAAGATTTTTGATTTTTTAGTAGATGTTTTTCTCAGTTGTGTTGTAGGTTCTTTTATGCACTTCATTGCTCACCATGAAGATGGTTCGGGTGGTGCTTCTATTTCTATCTCCTCCAAACTTGAGGATTGTCTACTTGGATCTAGCGAGGATCCTTCTCATCATGTGGTCTAGATTTTGTTGAATATTAATGGAACACCCTAGGCATTACCAAAATTTATGGGCCTAATAATGGGCCTAGTTGCTTTACCCTTTGGTGGTACCTTGTTGATCACTTGTTGATGGCATATTAGATTTTTTGTGGTGAAATTTAATATGGTTGAGCATGCTAAAGACAAAGTTGGTTGCCTTCCGATGGGCTAGTGTGCTGGAGAGCATAAGATCTAGTTTTTTCTTAAATGTAGATGGGGTCTTTTTTATCCCTATTTTTGCCAATGTAATTGCATGCCTTCACCCTGGTTCACATGGTCCAATTTTTGTGTAGGTAATTATAGAGTCTACAAGCGCCTTGATCGAGTTATGATGTCAAAGCAACAATTTTTTTTATTCTCCTCCATAAATAACAAGATTGTGATAGTCTAGGATCAATTCTTGTTATCAAAATTTTCCAATTTCATTTTAGATTGAGTGGAGTGGTCACAAATTTAATTTTTTGTGCAATCAATTTTATTTAAATACTTCTTTATTGCAACACCTTGACACCATTGCTACGATTGAGTGAATCTAAAATTTATTACCTCAGCCTCCTCACTTTATCAATTGGATTTCTTGGTGGAATAAGGCAATTGTCTGTACTACCTCTTTCATACAATATTTTGGAAAACAGGTGGCACATGTTAGAAAGCATGCTCATTTGGCTATTATGAAGGAGTATCAACAAAATTTATGATTACTGGAAAATGATCCATATGATCGATAGTTGCAAACTAGGGTTGCTAGTCTTTGCCACCAACTTATATTCCATGAATGACATGAAGCCAATGGGGCTTAGATTTGGGCTTATCTACACTGACTGAAGGTTGGTGATCGTCTATCCAAAGCCTTTTTCAAGTCTCTTCATTCTAGGTAGGCTAGGATCCAGATCAAGGCTATTCAAGTCTCTCATGATAGGCTGACTTCTCTTCCTAATATTGCTTCAACCTTTGTGGATCATTATAAGCTTATCTTTCAAGCACAATAAGATTCTCTAGAATGTCATATGGCGCTCTAGCAATATCTTGATGTTGTTCCTGCTAAGTTGTCTACTTATGACAAACTTCTTTGTGAGGCTCATCTTTCACTTGATGAGATTCATAATGCTCTTATGACTATATCAAATGACAAGTCCCCTAGTCTTGATGGCTTTCCATGTGAATTTTATAAAGCCACTTGGAAGTTTATTGGGTCTGATCTGCATAATATCTATAATGAAGCATTAGCCAAAAATTCTCTAGGTAATATTATCAATCATGGAAAAATTAAATTTATTCCTAAAGTAGACAATCCTAAGCTTATCACCAATTGGTGACCTATTACTCTGCTTAATGTCTCTAACAAGATTTTGGCTAAAGCTTTAGCTCTCCATATTCACAATATTCTCCATGTGATTATTATATTAGAACAAACAGATTTCATTAAAGGGAATTACATCTTGTATAATATTATTGTTGTCTAGGAAGGTTTATAATGGGCTCGTATCTCTAGCTAAAATCCCCTTTTCCTTAAACTAGACTTTGAGAAAGCTTATGATCATATTGAGTGGCCTTTCATTCTCTCCATGCTCTAAGCTCTCGGCTTTGGCCCCTTTTTTATCAAGGCTATCAGTATGTTGTTTGTTGATGTTTCAACTTGTCTTACTATTAATGGACTTAGGTTAGAGGATTTTGGTTTATTTCGTTCTATTCACTAGGGTTATTCATATGAAAATAACAAACGTGAAGCTAATTATTCCATTATGTGCAATGAATATATAGAGCATACAAGGAATCACGTAGGTTACAATGGTTGTAACAATTTTTCATGCAAGGCCAACCACTTGTAACTAAAATATATACAGGGATAACCACTTGCCAAACATGGATGCAAACTAACAACTAACTGCTAGATGACAAAACATATCTCTAACAGCCTAACTATGCATCCTAACAAATAACAAACACATATCCAATGTGGGCATACTATACCTCATGTATTACAATGCAAGAAATAAGAAATATAATATCTTAGGCTTATAATTAAGCCTAAGGTACAATAATATCCTCAACACTCCTCCCAACCATAGAAGCATTGGACCCCAATGCTCTCAACAAATGTGGAAAGTCACGAGCCATATGATGGTGAGGAATCCAGTGAGCCATACATGGAAAGTTACCATGGTGGACAACAAGGTAAGAAATGGAAGAACCCTATCGAGTGTGATGAGTCTTCATGTCAAAAATTCTATCTATAATAAGCGAAAGTTAAGGATTAGGTGCCATTGATGTTGTAGGGAAGATGATAGGTTTAGGTGCCAAAGGAGGGTTCTAATATGGCATCTTTGGAAAGCATTGCTTATCCAAAGGAAGCCAAACTCTATCTCCAACCTAAAATGGATGAGGATATGATGTTTACTCATTGCTCTCTACTGCTCCTATTGAGTCTTCTGCAAGTCCTATGTTATCTTTCCCTGAAGGCTCTACTAGTGTTGTATGAAGGAAGTTACCTTATCTTGCTCCTTCTTCGTATGTGCAATGGTGGAAGAGGGCAATGCTAAAGGTAACTTCTATGGAGCAAGTGGTTGTGTGTTCATGGGTGTACCCAAAATGATGCCAATGGAATGATTGGTATCTTTCTCATGAGTGAGAGTGATGGGTTCCTTAACCACGAGCTCTTGTGATTGTTCAATTTTTGGAAGTGAAGCTTCTTCTTTATCATGAGTATTTGGAGGTGCTTGTTCTTTATCCTATGTGGGACTTATGCAAGTAGGAGCCAATACAAGTGCTTGACTTAATGGCTTACAAGCTTATCTACAACTTAGCATCAAATTTGATGTGGGTGTAGTGCTTTGTATCAAATATGTTTTATCATGCAAGTCCAATGTGTATGTGTTTTTTTTAGCATGATATACCGCATTCCTATCAAATTGATAGGGTTTACCAAGCAATAGTCCACAAAAATCCATGTCAGTGACATCACACCATACCTTATCCACAAACTTATCACCAAAAGCAAAAGACAAGGTGCAAGTGTGTGTGATGTTGGATGTAGAGTCTACATCCTTCCACCCAAGTGCATAGGGTTGAGGATGTGGCTTCATGGGAAGCTTCAACTTCTCAACAATAGTCCTCGCAATGATATTCTTCTATGAGCCATTATCTATAATACAATCCACATAAAAATCATGAGTAAGGTGGGCTCGAGTGACAAAAAAATGGTCACGACCCCCTTGTGAAAAACATTTGACATAAGGGTAACTTTGTTTAGTTTACCCTTCAAAGAAGGATATTCTTCTTCTATCCTTGTAGTCACAATGGGACCATCTTGTGGTTCCTCATTTGTAGGTTGTACAATTAGGGACTTTTTCTTCTTCATTCTTTCAAATGTAAAACATCTAGATTTTGTATGACCATTATTTTTACAAAAATCACAATACAATGTTGAAGAAGAAGAATCTTTAGAGTGAGAAGAAGAATGGGCTTTAGGTGAAGTGGGAGGAGAAGAAGAATTAGGGGAAGAATGAGAAGTGTTATTTGCCTTTTGTTGATGCTGATTCACACCTTTGGAACTGCTTTCCTATGAAGGTCAAGATCTGTGAGAGGCACCAACTTTCTCCTCCACTAGAATGGCATGCTTGAATGCCACATCCAAAGTGAGAAAATCATTGAATTTGATTTCCCTAAAAATCTGATCTTGTAATCCACAAGTGAACTTGTTAATCAAATCCTCTTCTAAATATTTTACACCAAGAAGAACCCTTAACCTATTGAATTGAAAAATATAGTCTACAATTGACATACTATAGGCTTACCTCAACCTATACCACTTGGTCGTGAGGTCACTTTGATAGTTTGGTGGGAAAAAAATGTTCTTCAAAATTTGGATTAGTTCTTTTCAAGACATGGTAGAATTTTGGCTTTGTCTTTCTACAATAAAAACTTTTGCTAAGCCTATGAGTTTGACTATGGCAAAAGCAACTTGTTCATCCGAAGGGACTTTTGCATAGGAGAACCAAGTCTCCAAATCTAAAATCCAAGTAGACAAGACATCTGGATCCCTTGATCCATCATATAATTTGACCTCACATTTTGCCTTGTTGGCAAATTTATTGTTATAAATTTTGACATCACTAGGAGTCAATTGGATAGTAATATCTTTCACTTTATCCACCAAAACATCTACTACAATGGTAAGATTTGCCATGTTTGTTTGGAGGTCAGAAGCCATTTGGTGATGTGTATATGCTAGACTAGGAGAAATCTAATGTGGTTGTAAGAACTATCTAGGTAATTGTTTAGGAAAATTTTTGAATATCCTAAAGCAAAAATTTACCTAGATTTATAAAATTGCCTTCCAATTTACAAAAGGGGCTAAAATTTAGTGCTTCAATTTTACACAATTTGTGCAATTTACAAAAAATAATTTACCCTATAAGTATCAATGGGTAAAAATATTAGCACTAAAAATATAATTTAACCCTTAAAATTTTTGAAAATTGAGATTTATGGAGGCAAAATAAAATAATTTGAGATAAAAATGCAATTTATACCTCCTCTGGACTTGGTGTTGAAAATTTGAATTTCAAAATTTGGTGGGAAAAATGATGAGTTGGTGGTGAAATTTTTGTTTTGTTTTGTCAAATGCACGATTTGTGCAAAAATTTGAAATGCAATGGTCACGGTCACCGAACTGAGTCAAACTGCCAACGATCAGCAACTAGAGTCAACTTCAAAGTTCCCACCAAGTGTCCAGCGAGAGCATGCTGGCGCTGACACGTAGGAGCAGTGGGGTGAACAACTCATCACCCTTGAACATGCACAAAACAAGAATGTACCTATTGTATAGTGAATGTGGGATAAAGGTTCCTTTAAAAAATTTAATCGCTACTCTTTACCCACCAAAAATTTAGATCTACCACTTATACGCAGTGAAATTCAACCCAATCAAGTCTGAGTCAACGATCAAGAGATCAAATTATGCAGTACTATTAGTCAAACACCATGAACGACCAACGTGATCACAAATTCTTAGTGTGCTTCGGTGCTTATAAAGAGTCCCCCTACTCTAATAGGAGCAATGTGGGACTAATGTTTCGATGCAAAACAATTAAAACTTCTCATCGTCCATGTTCGTCGATGATCAAAGTGATAAAAAAATACCCAAATCGGCCTAGGAAAAGTTTACGATCATCGAGAAAACTTGTCAACGTCTCCAAAAATCCAAAAATCATTAGGAAAAATATCAAAAACAAGAAAAATCTCTACAATTGGTCAAAAAACTATGAATATTATCAATATATGATTTTTTCATAGAAAACAATAAAAACCCCATCAAAAATGCATTAATTTCACTGAAAATGATATTTCATATTGAAAACACAAGTTTTCTCACTAAAAACATGATTTTTATATCGAAAAATGTTCGATTACCAAAAAATTATGAAAATACACCGCGTGACGAATTACGTGACGAAACTATATCGCGTGTCTAGTTGTGACTAACATGAAAGATTCCAAAATTTGCACGGGAGGTCAAAAAAATGCCACATATCGAAGGTTGAATGGAGAACAATTTAGGGTTGTGAATCTCCTTTATGATTGGTTGATTAAAATCTTAGAAATAGGCTTAAATTTTTTGCTTGAAAATTTTATTTTATCATTTGTAACTTCCTTTGCCTTCTATGATCTGTGACTTGTTGTGCCTGCATTCGTGATCGTCCCCTACAATCATCTATCCATGATCGATGATGTGGAAGCGATAGCGTTGCTGCTTGCAACTATATCAACTATGGGAGTGTTCGATCAACGCTCATTTGGTGATATCGATCGACTCCAAGGTGGGACTGCAATCCATCAACAAATGGCTAGACAATGACCAAATAAGGGATAGGGAGGTATAAGGGGAAGAAAATAGGAGGAAAGGAGAAAAGGTATAAGAGGGGAAAGGGTGGTCGAGGTTGGATGGCGATGCACTAGGTTGGAACCTGCTCAGGAATGTGTCGATTGGTCAAATAATCGACCAATCAAGGTAAAAGGGAAGGGAGGTTACAAAACAGGGAAAGAGATGATATGAAGAAACATGGCAAATAAAAAGGAGAATCAACTCAAATTTTTATCCATAGTGGGTTGCCTATTTATCCCTTTTC
Source organism: Wollemia nobilis (assembly GCA_028583015.1). Classification (NCBI taxonomy): domain Eukaryota; kingdom Viridiplantae; phylum Streptophyta; class Pinopsida; order Araucariales; family Araucariaceae; genus Wollemia; species Wollemia nobilis. The sequence goes on from JAQPPZ010011379.1 coordinate 180,614, forward strand.
CACCACCAAAACCTACACACCAATTGGTTGCTCGATTGCTTCCTCGACAAGCCTCCTCTTGGTCAACAATTGGCTTCAAACTTGTGCAACTGGTCTTCCAATAGCAACGATTTTTCCTCTGTTCTTCAATATCCAAACAAGATAAAATTTCTTACCTTTCTTAAAGCAAGTCTGGTTACCCTTTGATATTTTAGGGGTATTCGATGTAGGGGTAATTGTCAGCCCTCTGCCACCTCAAGAGCTTCACAAAATTGATGCTACAAGCTAGCTCAAACAAATTCCTCGCATCAACTACCCTAGGATTTGGTGCACTAACAACAAAACAATACTAGTCACCTAGAAATGAATTTGGCACCTTGCCTTCCTTCTTGTACAAACTATCTTATGGCTTTGATTACCAGTGATATGGAAATACCAAACGTGAAGTTGATTATTCCATTATGTGCAATGAATATATAGAACATACAAGGAATCACGTAGGTTATAGTGGTTGTAACAAATTGCCATGCAAGGCCAACCACTTGTAACTAAAAGATATGCAGGGATAACCACCTACCAAACATGGATGCAAACTAACAACTAACTGCTAGATGATAAAATATATCTCTAACAATCTAACTATGCATCCTAACAAATAACAAATACATATCCAATGTGGGCATACTATGCCTCATGTATTACAATGCAAGAAATAAGAAATATAATATCTTAGGATTATAATTAAGCCTAAGGTACAATAATATCCTCAACAACTATCCTTTGGCCCCCTCACTTTACATCCTTGTTGCTAAAGCTTTTGGTTATCTTCTTGTCAATCAAGCATCTAAGGGGTTGATCAAAGGTATTCTTTTGCTTGATATGTCCACCCAGCTTATTAATGGGCACTTTGCGAATGATTCTTTTCTCACTATCAATGAGGATGAGGTTTCAATTTCAACTACTTTGGTTTGTTTGGACACTTTTTGTAAGGCCTTAGGATCCAACATCCAATGGTCTAAGTCTCTTTGTTTTTGCCTTGCTTCTTCTTTTGTTCTTGCTTGGCTTAGATATTTTTCATGGCATTGGCTTCAAAGGGGTGAGCATTTTAAGTTCTTAGGAATCCCATTTGCTTTTGAAATCTCACCCTCTGAACTCTGGCAGTATGTCATTGATAAATATGAAAAGAAGATTTCTTTTTGGGTCTTGCATCCCCTTTCTCTTGTCGATAAGTTTAAGGTTTGCACAAATATTCTTGTTGCCACCCATGTTTATTACTCCTCTTGTTGGGTCCCTTCTAAGAATTTTTATAATAAGTTGGTCAGACTCCTTAGGGATTTTCTTTGGTCCAAGGGGATGAATTCACATTGGTTTTCATCGAGTTGTTTGGAATATTTGTTGCATACCTATTGATAAGGGTGGGACGGGCATTATTGACATTTATAGGCAAAAAATTCCTTTTTGTGTTAAGTGGGTGGTTAAAGCTATTGAAGGCCCTAAAGCCTGGAATGTTTTGATTCATCATTGTATTTATTCAAGGCTACCTTATGGGCATAAATCTTGGGCTAATATTAGCCTCCATACTCTCATCATTACTTCTACTCTAGCTTAGATTCATGGTTCCTTTGTTGTTAAAAGTATTTTACGAGCTTTTGAGGTAGTAAAATCTCATCTTTGTTGGATTGATGATGGTTTTCAAAATGGTTTATCATTCAATTCTCATAATATCTGGTGGTCTCCTATTCTATCTAACTCTTCAGTTCTTCTTTCCAATATGCCAAGGATTAAAGCCTTGAGGTTGTTTCGCAAGGGCATCTACTATCCTAATGATTTAGTGCACTCTCGAGACTAGATTTCTTGGCCTAATATCAAGTAAAAATTTAATATTTAGAATTTAGATCTTCCTTCTATTCTTAAGATTCAAGAGCTCATACCTAATGTCATGCTTCATAAGCTCGACCTTCAACCCCCAAGTGCCTAATGGAGGGATTGACATTGGAATGTGGATACTTCTTTCAAGAACTACTCTTCTTCCTTGCTTTATAACTTCTTAGTCGTACTTCCCTTAGTGTTGATAAACTTAATGAGAGATGGCAGACTCACTCTACCTCCTATACTTGGATTGCTTGTCTGAACCATATCTAGCAATCTAACCTTAAACCCAAGATTACCTTTTTCTCTGGTCTCTTATTTATCAAGGGCTTCCTATGGGAGAGAGAATTAGTAGGGATGGTCTTCCTAATCCTAAGTGTCCAACTTGTGGTCGTTTTGAGACTTTCAAACATCTATTTTGGTTCTGCCCTCATGCTTAGTATTCTTGGTCCTAGATCCACTCATTGTTCAAGCCCTTTCGTTCTGAATCTTTTAGATGGCAAATGATCTTTTTTGGAGATAATAGTTGGTGGACTACGTATACTACTACTCTGTGGAATTTCTTCTGTGATATTATTTTGTTTCAACTTTGGAAATCTAGGAATGTTGTTATCTATTATGGAGATTCAATTTCTAGTCAATTTTTCTTGCATGAAAAGATTACAATATTATTGTTCAACTCCATTTGTAGGCTTCCAAGTTGCCTCATGAGTTGGCACATTTTATAAATCTTATCGAGTACTGGCACAAGGCTTCATGCACTATCAACATGGCTTCGCCTAACCTCCCTCTACCTTAAGGTACCTCTATTTCTTTAAGGCCTCGATGTAGCAGGTTGAGGGAGTGACATTATCCAACATCAGGCTATTCTATCAATACCCACAACAGGGTTCGATCTCCTCTTGGAGTGGCTCCCTTTATTTAGTTATTCTATTTATTTTCCCTTTTAGGGACTGGTTTTGTTTTTGGCCTCGGGCCTCATCTTTACGATGTTGATTGTTTGGGTGGCCTTGCACCCTGAGCTGTGATTTTTCCAGCTCCCTTTTTATTGTAACCTCTCTTATTTTTTATTGAATATAATTGTTGGTTCTAATAAGAAAGCCAAACTACAAAAAATGAGAGAAAAAATAGAAGAAAATTTTCTTGTTCATATGACATTAATAACATTTTAAGATACATTTAAAACTTCAGTCACATCTCTTCAAGTGCTAAACAAAATCATATCCTTTGATGAATTCCTCAACATATTCTAAGAGTATGAAATTGAAAATTTAACATGAGATAAAATGATAAATAATGCTCTAATATCCAACAAACAAGTATCAAATTATACTAGTGCATCATCTCAATCTCAACCTAAATGGAGGGAAATATATTGCCACATATGCAATAAGGAGGGACATACCAATAACTATTTTAAATATAAAATTTTGAGCCAATGGAATCAAATGAATAAACCTTTTCAAATATTCTAGCCAAGATAATATTAGTCTCGATATCTATCAATGCAACAACAACATTCAAAAGGAGAAACTAAAAAAGAAAACATGGTTAAAGAACAAGAAATAGAAAATAAGGAAGATAATGAAACAAGATATCTTATAGGACAAATTATAGACAATAAAGGTATGAACCAAATTAAGAAATATGACCATTCAAAAATCTATGTTGGCATAGATGTTTTTGATAATGAAGTAGGAGTTGTTTAAAAAGGTGCAAAAAGGAAAAATAGAATTAATTGAATGGTCATATTTCTCAGTGCAACCATGAGATACTTAGTCTTTATGTAATATATAGGACTTATTATGTAAGAAAGAAATATGAAGAGTCAAGTTCTCTCATGAGTTTGAGGGGATCAAAAACCAAGAGTCATGTAATGAGAAGAGTCTCATGCATCTTTATATTGGAGACTAAGACATGTAAAATGTAACTCAAATACGTTATGATTTATGCATTTCTTGAGTTTTTATCAATAAAGATTTTAATGTGATTTTATGTGATTGATGTTCATTTGATGGATGCATATTATTGATGATATTGATATTGTTGTGATTGATTTATTGATTTTGGAATTTGATTATCTTATGAAAAATAATATTATATTTCTAACATACCAGACATTGTTTCTAGGAGGGAGTTGAGTAGAAAGATAACACCAATGATTATTCCAAGAGGAACCAAGGATAAGCTTATTTAGGAGTTGAATAACTTAGGAGAATACAAAACAAAAAGTGGATATAATGTAAAGAACTAACAAAACAAGAATACTGCAAGAATATTGAGAGATATTTGATATAGCACAAGCGTTTAAAAAGTCAATATGTTTGTATGGTTAGTAGGTGATAGGAAAGTTTTTCTTGGGATAACCTAATGAAAAGGGGGTTTCATGGCCCCTTCCAATGTGTTAAATATAAAAAAGAGGGGAAAGTATATGATGAGACCATAAAATATCTCATTATTTCAAGAATATTTCAAATATTTTTGCCACTTTTATTTAAATACTATAGTATTTGCCAAGTATATTGATTATTATTTGTGCTAATATTAATGTTAATATAGTAAATTGCAAGAAATGCTTTAACTGTTGTTTGAACTGATTTTTGTGCATTTTAAAGATTAATTTGCATGATTTCAACTTGAAAAAGCATAGAATAAAGTGAGAAATAAATACATCAAAATTTAAGACAAGTTTGTGGATATGAAAATCTAGTGATTTGATGTGTTTAGACCCTTTCTAGTCCATTTCCTATGTTGTTGCAGTAATCTAGCACAAAATTGTGTATTTTGCCCATGCTTCAAAACATAATAGGCCTGGAAACATAATTACAAGAATTGTAGGAAGTGCTTAGGAATATTATAGGCCTAAAAATATAATTGCAAGAATTACAAGAAGTGCTTTGGAACATAACAAGCCTAAAAATAGAATTGCAGGAAGTGCTTCAAAACATCACAAAGCCTGAAAACATAATTGTAGAATTATAGAAAAACAATGCAAAATGTTCAGAAACAATAAGCCAAAAAGTGCAAAAAAATAATGCAAAATGCTCTAGAACAATAAGTTGGAAAGTGTAGAAAAATAATGTAGAATGCTCCAGAACAATAAGCTGAAAAGTACCAAAAAATAGTGGAGAATGCTCCAAACTAGAAAGCTAAAAAATGCAAAAAAATAATGCAAAACAAGAATTTGAAAACTATAAGAAAAATGGTGTAAACTACTTTAGAACAACAAGCTGAAAATTGCAGGAAATATGGTGTAAATTGCCAAAACCAATAAGCTAAAAATCTATCAAAAAGTTTTGAAAGGATGCTAAAAAATGTAGAAAAAGAATGCTGAAATAGTACTGAAAAATGAAAAAAAAGTGCTAAAACAAAGTGTTGAAAAATGCTAAAAAAGTGCAAAAAATGCAGAAACAAAGTGTAGGAAAAACAGTGAATAACAAAGCTAAAAAATGCAAGAAAAATAACGCAGAACAACAAATAGAAAAAAAGTGCAAAAGTGTAAGAAAACAGGGCAAAATACTCCACACAAGAAAAAGGGAAAAATGAGTGGTCAAGGCAGCACTTGGTCAAAAGTATGAGTCATATGCATGAATATGTGCATAAAAAGGAAGTTGACCTATCAAAAGTTATCCCCATTATTTTTGCACTAAAATAGAATATACTTGCAAGAAAATTTGAGATAAAATAATATGTTAGAAGATTTAGATTTACTCTAAATCTATTTTAGATTTATTTCAAAGTTGTAATTATTTTTGCACCAAAATAAGACGTAAATGTTGGAAAAGAGGAGATAACAAATATGCAAAAAAATTTAGATTTCTTGTATATTTATTGCAGATTTACTTCAAGCGGGTTAAGGGCTAGAGAAGGTATGTTAAAGCTTCAAATATGCTACAATTTTTTTGGGTCAATTTCAAGATCGTCAATAGTGAATGTGGATGTGAAAACAAGGAGTCTCATCCCATTTGACCTATTTTCTTAAATTTGGTTGGTTAGGTTTGACAACAGGATTGTCCAATCAATGCAAGGATAGACTTTTTCCCTATTTACCCTTGTTCGTAGGCAAGTAGGTTAGAGTTCCAATTATAAATTTTGTTGTATGCCCATTGGGCAAAGTCAGTAGTAGTAAGGAAGAAAAAGTACAAGCAATTGGAATTCAATAAAGCATGAAATTGATACTTTGTTTTAAAACTTGACTATTTTAATTTTATTGCATGAAATTAATGATTGTGTAAACTAGTTTATTTTTTGCTAACTCTTTCACCTTTTATTGAGCCTGGATCTTGAACCCACTCTAAGGATCAGTGGAAGGTTTACTAATATAGTTGTAGGTCTATTTTTTAGTTCTTTCCTTCTATGTTATTTATTTTTAGCACTATAAAGATAGATTTATTTGTTGTAGTTTTTGTTTATGTGATTCCTATTTTTGCTTATGTTTTTGTTGTTCTTGTAGCTAAGTTTCTTCTTTTTGTAAAGGCATGCCTGTAGTTAAACTCTATTTTCCCTTGTTTTTTATTCTATTTTGTTATATTTTATTTCAACATTTCAATTTTAGTTAATTTTTGCATTTTCCATTCCGTTAAAGTAGTTTTATCTTTAGCATTTAAATTATGTCATTTCATTTCAGTTAAAATTAGTGTAGTTCTTTCAATTCCAATTGCTTTATTTCTAAAATCAGATAGAATTTATTTTTTTATTAGGTGGTAAAAGGGATTTTGAAAGGACCCCAAACCTTTTACAACTTAAAAAAATCACTAAAGAACAACCCTACGAAATACACAGATGGAGCTCTAAAGAGATCTGCAAACCAATATTCAAGAGATACAAAGCTAAAGATCCAAAGGTAAATCTTTGAGAGAAAAAAGAATCTCCTAGGACTCGGATACATCTAACAATAATAAAGAGAAGCACAAATCCCTAGAAGAGAATCAATATCCATTCAATTAAACTGGAGCCCAAAATAAAATTGAAACTTTTAGGATCCCATCTAAATTTTAAAATAAAACTTTCAAACTAGACTTCTTGCCCAATAATGCATGGAGTGCCAATCAACCAATTGTCATGCACTAAATTTAAAATCAAAATTTTAAGCCAAAATTCTCGCCCAGTGAAGCACAAAGTGCCAATCAACCAACTGTCTTGCACTAAATAAAGGATAAGTTAAAAATTGAATCAAAATATTTCTTGCTAAGAAATGAGAGAAATATCTTTCTTCCAACTGACAAGCATTAACAAACAAAAAAATACCAAAAACTGTAGAACTAGAGTCTCCTAGCCAAAAGCTAAATTCAAACCCTGTGAGAGCAATTGAACAAAATATTGAGATAAGAAATCCAAAAGATAGCTAGAAAATATTTACAGGGCTATCTCCATCTCCACCAAAAACTAAGATATCTATAGTCTCAACAAAACTAGAACCATAAATTTGGTCAAGATACTTCAAAAATAACCAATGAGTACCCTACATTCAAAATTCATAAAAAACTCTTGCGTAAAAGTCTAAGGACCCAAAAATATAGATCTAGTAAACCTTTAGGGACAACTTAAGAGCTCCATGCAGTTAGAACCCTATAAGCATAGGCATTAGAAATTTATATCCTTCTCTCTTCTAGCACACCAACCATTAGGGAGATAGCCTACAAGAACTTCCAAGGATCCACCAACAAATCCTCATTCCCAAGCATAATAGTTCCAGGGTCAGAAAATAAACAAGTATTAGTTGAGCTCTTGTTTACGTCAATAACAAAACACACTAAGTTAAGTAATCTGAAGAAGTCCCAACAAAAAATGATCTCCATGCCATCAACCAAAAGCTCATTGAAAAACCAGGTCGAGCAAGGATTGATTATCCGACCCATGGTGGGATTTAGGTAAATGAGAACAAGATTTAACTCCCAAAAAACATCAAACAAAGATATCAAACAATTCTCCCCATCCACCAATGGGAGAATCAAGGGAAACTTCCCAAAAGCCATGATCAACAAATCAATATGAATCTCCTTAACAGTAATTAAAATAACCAAATGGTTCTCACCAAATATTAGATAAAAATTACCAATCATAGACAGGAGAACAAAGTAAAACTTCACAACCACCAATGAGATAATCAAGTGAGGCTCTCCAAAAGCCATAATTAGGAGATCTAGATGAAACTCCTCAGCAATAGACAAGAGAACCAAATGATTCTCACCAAAAAATAGATAAAACTTGCCAATCGTAGATGGGAGAACGAAGCAAAACTTCCCAAAAAATGCAATTATGAGAATAGAGTGAATCTCCTTAGCAACCTCCAAGAGGGCCAAACAACTCTCACCATAAAATAGGAGAACCAACCAAAGCTTCCTAGAAACTGGGAGAACCAAACAAAAATTCCCAAAGATCATTGAAATTGCAAAAATACCAATCCCAGTCGGTTCAAGTCCTATAGGAATAACATGAACCCCAACAACACCATAACTCCATAGTAGGGTAACCCTAGTGTAGATATGCAAAAATCTAACACCTAAACAAGTATATGAAATCAAATTGCAAGAAATATCATGTAACCATATTGAGACAAAAGAATAAAGAAAATATGGTGCCCTTCTCATTAATATTTAAAATTGTCCTTTACAAAATGGTTACAAAGATATTCCTCTTAGGGATATATACCAATTTGATACAAATTACAATAGAGAACCAAAGGTAGGTGTAGTTCGCAGGATCCTTGCAACCTCAAAACTAATTATAAAGAGGGTTTATTTGCGACCTTTGCACGGTGAGATAAAGATTGATGAATCTTTGTATTGAAGAGATCCTGCTAAAATCTGAAACCTACAGACAATAACACTTACAAGACAATAATAGCAAATGAGGAACCTCTTAGGATGAGATCCATTTCCATTATAAGTAATTGAAAGAAAGATGCTAAAAATGATAAACAAATGCATGAAAACTATTTTTTTTTTGCTAAAACAGAAATGAAATGCTGCTAAAGCTACTATAACTAAGAAAACATAGAAAAGTAGATATAATTGAGGGGCTATCATGGGGTAAAGTGGTCAAGTCTACTGGTCATCACAGGGTTTGACAACTATGTCTGTAGGTCACTTCGAGGTGAAGCGACCGCTGAACAACCAATTATTTCTTCATGATCGATGTAGAAAAGGCTTCAGTTGGTCTATCAAAATTGATGTTCAAGGGTCATGCTCTTTGAAGCATAGTTAAATCATGGAAATTGGCTTGAATTCAAGATGATTGATGGTGAACAATGGTTGAATTTGATCTTCAAAATGTAAGCTCCATGGCTAGATTTGGGCAGCACTCGGTTGCTTATGAGCGTATGTTCTCTCTAGTACACAAATCAACAAAACTTCATTATGGAGAATTAGGATCCTTTTAATGAAGGTCAAGGGGTCTTCTTATATCTTTTCCCAATGGGAATCTTGGCTTCCTTGAGAAGCCAATAAGCAGGTAGGATCAAGACAGGCAACAAATCATTCTAGAACCTTCCCACAACTGTTTGCAAATGTCATTGAGCTTGTTTGGTTGTTGAAACTATTTTTTCCCATGGCATTGGTTTTGAATTTGTTACAGGCACAATCGTCACAAGGTAGAGCGATTGGTACTGTTGGTCGTCATAGGGTACAACAGCCTCTAAAGGTTACTCCTAGGTATGACGGTCCAGGTTGCAAAGGAGGAATCCTTCTTACTAAAGTGATAAAAATCACTGTTAAGCCCTGAGGCTGCCCCAAGTTGGTCATATAGCCTAAAAAGGTGTCCATATAGGCAATTTTTCTAAAACGACATGTTTTAGGTATCTACAAATGCCCCTTTTTGGGATGCGTTGTGTGAAAGCACAACATTGAGCAAAAATAGATAACCTAAAACCAAATTGAAAATTGATATTGATCATTAATTTAGTCAATGTTAAATACCCTACTCATGAAAGAGCATGCATCTATGACTCATTGCTTCAAACAAAAGTAAAGAGTATTATTCAAGTAAACCTTTGACGAAGCATATTTGGTCTTGGTACATTGTCCAGTCATGAAGAGATAAAGACCTATGAAATCTTCATGCTTCAAGAATGCTAAGAATTTGTTTAGTTAAAAAAATTTGCTTGTTGTCTATCCCAAGCAAGGGCATGATTATTTTTGGTAATTATTATCGAATGAAGGCATGAATTCTTGACTATTGACTTCTATTATAATTGTTGTGATTATGACTACCCCCTCAAACGACAAGTCGATCAGGAAATGACAAGTGATGAAAGTGATAAGTTGCTTCACCAATATGACTTGTTTGAGCATTACAAGCCGATAACAAATGTTAAAGGGAAAGTCCTATTATTGTTGTGATTTCAACCATTATTGGTAATTGTACATCTCTATCCTGTGGAGCAGTCCAGCCACATGGCTTTCTTGGGGAATCAAGATGATAAAAATTTGATTTGATGTCAAGATGGATCACCATGTTTGATGATCTATTGAAACTTCATAGAGGAATAAAATTTATGCCTCGTTCCCATGGAGCAGTACAACCCCATGGCCTTCTTATGGATTGAAGTGAAAGTATTTCAATTCGTCCATGAATGATTTTGGGGTTTAAGTGGCCTTATGGTAATTTACTCATCTTATCGGATTGCATGAATAGCTAGTTGCTGCAATTTCCAAGTGTATAAGGTAAATTACTAGATACAAGGCACACTTGAGATGTTATTTGATTTATTTTTTTATTATTTTTATTTTTTTTGATAAAAATAAACCATTATATGTTGTTAAATGCCCAAATTTAGGCTCATGATGCTTATAGAATGTGTGCATTTATTATAATTTATAGGCCATCCTGGGGTACAATGATGGCATTTTGCAAATTTCAGGGTTGTCCTAGGGTAGGACGGTCACATTGAAATACGACCACTCCACCCTAGGGCGATCAAGAAATTTGAAAAATATAAAAGCAAAATTTTTAATTTTTAATGTCATTGTGATAACTGGTAGTGAGAGAAAAAGGAGTGAGGTGAAGGAGAGATTTCTTGACATGGAACACTGCTAAAAACTCGACACACTATCATGACATATTAGCCAAAGGCTTCTATAAGTAGAGGAGTAAGAGCTACGAAGGTAGAAATCTTAATATTTCTCTTGTTATTTTTGCAAATTAAAAATGAACCTCACTAAGTAATGAGTAGACTAAACTAAAATAAATCACTAGTAATGAACCTCACCCTAGGTTAGGAATGTCTAGATTATGCTAGCTTAGGAGGGTAGGTTAATTTTTTAGCATTTTTAGCGTGGGGTCAAACCCCAATTAGGTGCCATTGTGGGGCCGTCTTGGACATTAGTAGTTCTCATTTGGCAGGATGGGGGCCGTCATGGGGTATGGAAACTACATTTGAACACCAACGATCAAAATTTTAACCGTTGGGAAGGCCATCGCAGGGTCCAGTAGTCATGCCTCTCGACCATTGGGGCCTAGAGCTGCTACAAAATTTTGATTTTTTTATTATTTTTGAATTGATTTGGATTTGATTGTTAGGCATCATATTTAGATGGTATGTGCTAAGGAACCCACTTTGCTGGATGAGTTTTGAGATCAACTATCAGATGATGATTGGGTATGGTTTGAGACAACCAGTATCAAAAATTTGGTGCGCCTTCCTACTGTTATGTCAGATTAAGCATATATGATGGCCCTGGCTCGTCAGTGGGGCAACAAGACCAACACCTTTTATATCCTAACTAGTGAGATGACAATTACTCTTGAGGATGTCTATAGTATATTCAGGATCCCTATTGAGGGATGTTCTGTCATCTTTAATTGCCTTATGCATCATGAGAGAGTTCTTTAGAGGATTTTTTGAGGGGAGGCGAATGTGGCCATAGCATGGATGGACCACAATGGAGTCTCAGTCAGTGCATGGTACGATGTCGATGCATTATCTCAGTGCTAGGCAATGGCGATATACATCATATCTAACATCCTGCTACTAGACTCTTTAGGAGCAAGGTTCCCTTGGAACCTCCTATACATGGTGCAAGATCTTCTTGAGTGTGACCTAGAGGAGTCGATTATTATGGCATGGAGGAGCTTCATACTAGCACATTTATACGATGAGATGTAAGAGATACAACATCGAAGACTCGTAGGATTAGGGTGAAGTTTGCTATAGATTTGGAAATGAGAGCATATCAGGGTGGATCGGCCAACAAGATTGCCGGTATCCTGAAATGATCTAGGAGATACTGATATTGGTTATGCAGCTCGATGGCTATGGGATTGGAAGATAGACCATAGCCGACCATAGGTAGGCAAACTGGCATATTACACTAAATATTTGGATAGGTTATAGTGGGATCAGGTCATATGGAGGCCTTACTTGGCCTTGATTGTCCAAAGACTATAGAGTATTTAGCTCAGGTTAGACACATAGGGTGGCTTATTAGGCACCACGATAGTGAACAAGAGTACTTCCACTACTCTCGCATTAGGTGACAGTTCAACATTTACTAGGATGTCCTAGAGGAGCCTATCATTTATCGTCATCGAGGCAATGAGGCACAACTAGAGTGGCCTTGGGTAGAGGCCCTTATAGATGAGGAGGATCTGGTAGTTGCTGAGACTAAATTAGCCAACCTAAGGATAAGTACTGAGTATGATACTTGGTTGGTCACTCAACTATGGCAGGGAGGTGGTTCTATGGACAAGTATGTAGAGGCAGTAGTGGAGGAGAGTGGAGATGAGAATGAGCGATGAGTGCATCACAAGATAGAGGAGTGGGTCTAGGCTATAGAGCAGGCAAAGGAGCTATCGGTTGAGTTTAAGGGCAATAAGGATGACCTCATAAGTGATATGGCTCAGTTGTGAGCATAGTTACAAACTGCACAAGGGTGATTGGTGGAGCGAGAGACGACTCTCTCTATAGTCCAAAGTTAGTTGAGTAGTGGATAGCAACCATATAGAGTATTTTCTGAGGAGAGAGATCTCCTCAAGGTCTAGGTGGCCAGAGCCTATACAAAGGTTGATAGGGTTACTGTAGAGAAGGACACTCTACAGACACAACTGGCTACCAAGACCACAAAAAGGAATGCCAAGACAACAAAGAAAGATGCTCTATAGATTTAGTTGGCTATCGTGACTGTAGGTCAAGCTAAACCCTCCACTCCAACTAATAAAGGGTCAATAACATTAGGTGGTGATGTAGATATTGGTAGACTACAGAGCCTCCTAGAGGAGTATGTGGCCTAGCATAGGTCTGATGCAACATATATAGTTGATATAGAGAGTCGAGTCAAGATACACGATGGAAGTCTTCTTGAGAGATCTATAGTAAGAGGATCTCAACGGAGCCGATGCAGTGATTCTGGCCAGTTATCAGTGTGGCCCAGTCATAAGTCATTCGTGCATTGAAAGAGATCAATGACTAGTGGTTCAAGCAACCTCGCAAGGATGAGGTCAGGGGTGGAATCAACTCTGGGGGTGTAGACCCCACTTGATGGATTATTTATGTATGTATTGTTTTTTAGTGTAAGGTCTGAGGACCTACATAGTTGTAGCCTACAAGCAATTTTTGTACCATTATGTACTTGACATTTCCACACAAATATATATGATATTTCATTTATGGCTCATTGTGTTAATGGTTTTGATTTTAAGTAATGGGTGCATTGATGGATGTAATGCTTATATGATGATGTATTGATTTATACATACGATGTACTAATGATATGCAATGATTAGATGATGGATGCATGATTAGATTTTGTAATCTAGATGTATGGATGCACTATTATGTATGTGTATATGGATGCAATGTTTAATGTTAAATGCATGTTTTATATTTGTTTAATTGATTATGCATTTAATGTTGTTATATGATATGCTGGATGTAATGTGTATGTAATTCATTAATTTTATATGGATGATCTAATGCAATTGTACATGTATTATTTAATCATTTAAAACATAATTAATGAATCTAATTTGTGTTTAATAAACTAATGGAAAACACTACATAATGTATAAAAATCATGAATTAAAATGTTACCCTTATCATAATAGTTATACATTTGTACATTCATATGTGAGATGAAATATGTTAAATGTAGAGGCTTTCCCTATAAGCTTTTGCAAAGTAAAAGGTGTGCATAAAATAGTCAATGAATATCGTTGCTCATATTCATTCGGTATCTATCCTCTTTTATAAGGACACCTTAATAAGAAAAAGCTCATAAAGAATACTGTGAGTGGCGATGAGATGATTTGTTACTATGAGGGAATTTTTGAGGTTTTTTGTGAGACTCAAACACCCTAGTTGATTGATAAAAAGTTGTATACTCACTACACAAGACTCCTGAAAGATACAAGCCTATTAAGATGACCAATATATTAATTATCCAAGTGTGTGCAAAGTGAATGTATTAGATGACGCATAAGACTACCTCATTGCCAGACGGGTTTCATGCAACCCATTGTTGTAATGAGGATCACCCTATGGTCATTCTATAATGATTTTGGACGTAGTTATATTAGACTACTAGGCAATACAAGTCACCAAAATCTAGCTCAACCATAAGCTGACATTGGTCTGTCAAAAAGAAAATTGCTAATATGATAGATATATCGCCATGTGTAAGGCTATTCCATTGCCAAGGGGTTTCATTCAACCCATTGTTGTAATGGAGATCACCCCATGGCTTGAGAATAATAAATATTCTAGGGATTCAAGTTTGTTACCCCCTTATTTTCTTTTAATTACTTGGGATACTTGCTCATGTTTAGTGGTGAAAACCACTATTGTTTTTAGCAAGGGATTTGCTTAGTGATGAGAATCACTATTTTTTTTGTATTATTTTAGAAGTTTGCTTGTTTTATGAAATAGAAAGGGATTGTTTGGGTAGGGGGGAGCTTGTCATTTTGTCAATTATCAACATCTTAGACCATGTGCATAATAATATGAACAAGAAAAACCTTTCACTTAAGGTGACAAGGATCACCTTGTAGAGTCATCTTTCCTTGTTCAAACTCAGATTATTAATGTGTAAACCTGTGTTGGGATTTTAACATATGCAAGGTACTATCAAAACTAGACCTTACCTTCTAAAAGCCAATATAACTTTCTACAAAATCTAAAAATGTAACTAGGTATGGCTGAATGACCGAAAATCCTTGGTATACACCCTATAGCAACTCATTAATTGTGTTGAAAAACATAGTTACTCACAAGGGAAATATGAATGATAATGATATGTGAGATGTTAGAGTTTTCCCTACAAGTTTTTGCAAACTAAAAGGTGTGCATAAAATAGCCTGTGGCTGTCTAAATATCATTGCTGATATTCATCCAGTATCTATCCTATTTTATGAGGACCTCTTCATAAGCAAAAATCCATAAAGAAAATTGGGCCTGTTGATGATTGATAAGGTTGATTTGAGATCCATGATTGGTAAACAAACATGGTGTCATTAGTTAGAATGTAAACACAATTGGTTCTAATGCAAGTGTAATGGATGATTATGCCTAGTTCAATTATTTATTAAATGCAATGAAATGCATGATGAAGTAATGCAAAATATTTTTATATTTTGATGTTTTGTATTATTTTTATATTTTTTATATTTTCTAATTTGTTTGATATTCTTGATAATTTTTTGTTGTTTTTGTGATTTTTTATTGTTTTACGATTTTAGGGGGAAGGTGTGAAACCTTATGTACCCCTCGCGTGTGTTCTAATTTGTGAAAGTGAAGAAGACACGATACCTTCAAAATACTCAAATTGCTTTATCGCTTGTGATGTGGACGGTGGGGAAGGTGTGACACCTTGAAGACCCCTAGTGTGCATTTTAACTGATGTAATGTGATTGGCTTGGCTAGGAGGAGTGATATAAATTGACTCCCCTGTTGTGGCACCAAATTTTGTAAAATACCCATGACCTGATGGGGTAAAACAAGCAAACTATTTGTGTGGAGCTCATTTTGTTCTATCATATTTTTGACCTAATTCTTGAATTAATAACAAGTACGAATGTCATACCCATTTTGACAATGATAGGGACAGTAAAAGTTTTCATTATGAAACCCAGGTTTAGGTTTGCTTAGTTTTATTTTTGGTAATGTGATTGTATGTGCCTCGTATAGTTTTTGAAATAGGGCTAAAGTAGTCATTGAAATCTAACATACTAGCAAGGTATCTTGTTAGGATTAATAGGTTTTGGTTGACCTTGGGATCGTAGATGGGATGATGTGGCCTGAATTGTGACAAGCTGAGGTGAGGCAGATGAAAGGTCTATGGGCAAAGCATTTTTATCCATAAGGTCTTGGACCACTTTTTTAAATGCATAACAATTATTGATGTCATAACCCTCTATTCAATGATAAAGGCAAAAGTGATCTTCCTTATAATCTTTAGGTTTGGTCCTGTTTGGATCTAATAAGCGTATGTTAGGTAAGACGATTACCTTAACTTCTTGTAAATTTTAAAAAATGGTTGACATGGGCTCAGATAACGAATTCCAGGTACGAGATTGGCATTTTAAGTGAGATCGACTCGATAAACTAGTTTGATGAGGTGGCTGGGTTGTATGTATCTCAGTCACCTACTTAGGTTGCTCTGCTTGACTAGTAGGAGTTGTGTGTGTCCAGTGCATGGGTAAGGGGTCTTGAAAGACTCCTATTGTTTGGTTGTTTAAGGCAAGAGGATTGCCAATATGAAGCTCTTACTTCTCGATCATATCCTATACTAAATCTCTAAAGAGGTAACATGTATGGATGTCCTGGCCCTCTTGCCGATGATAAGCATAATATAAAATTTTCCTATGCTCCTTTGATCTACGCTTATTAGGTTTCAATGGATAGATCACAGGAAGATTAATTGCTCATTTCTTGCATAATCAAATGAAGATTGATGCCAAATATTCGAACAATGGCATGTAAGTGTGAGGTGGACGGGGTTGATTAGTTTGATGAGGTGGCTAGGTTGTATGTGTCTCAGTCGTCTGCTTAGGTTGCTCTACCTATTTTTATAGTGTAGGTAAAAAACCATTGACTATGCTTACTTTTTTATCCTTAGTAGTGAGAGGATTATCTATTTGAAGTTGATTTTTATCGATCATGTATTGTACTACTTTATTGAAAATGTAGCATGCTAGTATATCATGATTGTTTTGTCTATAATATAAATAGTATAACTCCTCTTTATATCCCTTGGCTTTTTGGTGGTTTGGATCTGAGGGGCGAAACTCAAGCAAAGTAATGGTCTTTGCCTCATATAATCGAGTGAAAATTGATGCCAAAGGTTTGAATAATAGCGTGTAAATGCTAGGTGGATGGCGTTGTTGCTTTTGCACCTGATTTTGTAGGGATGCATTTTGCATTTGTGTAGGAGGAGGTTTAGTCATGGATGCGACTTGCTATTGGAGCTCCATGTTTATGAGTTGATCCATGATTTGATACAAAGCATCATTTTTGGTATCCATTTGTGTCTCAACTTTGGCTAGGTGATCTAGAATGTGTTGTAAGACTAATGAGGATGATGATTGCATAGTTTTTGATGGATTTGGATGGCAATTGCTAGATGATTTAGGCACATTGAGTGCAAGTGCCAAAAGACCCTTAGGTAGATGTGAATCACCAGTCTTCATTATCTCAAAAGATGTTGATGTATCACAATGATCTTGTTTAGTGGGTGTATCCACATACTCTTGTTTTTGACTTGGCTCATGTTATTGTTCCACCATAGAGTGCTCAATTGTAACAACTTGAGTACCCACATTTTGGTGTAAAGGATACACTTGCTCTTGTTCTTGTGAAGATGTTATGTGAAATGAATTAGGTGTGACTAGTTTCAATGGTGGTAGCACTTTTTATGTAGAGGCAATGTTTAATGGGGCTACCAGTTGTGTGGATTTATTTAGAGAAACCTCGTTCCCTGTCATAACATTGACCACTCCTACAAAATCATGAGAATATGTATTGGCATTTAGACAAGTCATGGATGTCTCATCAACTTGTATAGGGTGATCTACTTGTCCCCCATGTTTAGGTAAAGAATCGATAATGGTATCGATGGGTGGCAACTTGACCTGTGGTCGACCTAAACCCTTGATGTACTCAATGATAGGCATAAACATAATATTTTCTACTATGTGCTCCCTGAGTTCAATATTGGTTGAGTGAACTATGACCTGCAATATGGTGGATGAATATGGTATGATATGATTTGATTCATCTGTAACACCCATGGATTCTTCCTTGTAAGTAGGAGTGGGGAGGTTCTTTGCTGATATTTTTGAGATTACTATGGGAATATTCGTATTTGGCTTAGTCAACTTATCCTTGCTTAGAAAGAATAAGGATGAAGGAGGAATGATAGGAGAAACCAATGGTAATGGTGGTGGTGGAGGTATCTCCACGACGAATCGTGGGGTTGAATCTAGACTCTAGATAAAATCATCAGGTTTAGTGTCCAGGTGCTTGGGTGACCTATTAGGTTCCTACAAATGATCCACCTATTTGTAATACTTGAAGGGGTCTAGGTCAACATGAACCACATGGAATTTACCCTCATGTATGTATTTGATATGTTGATGGACTATGGATGGAACACACTTCATGGATCTCATCCAAAGCCATCAAGGCAATATGTTGTACTATCTTGAACCCTCCAAGATGTAGCACAATGTAGGTACAATTTTCTATCCAACTTGAATGGGGAGGACTATCGTGCCAACTTTGGGTGATACATCATCGTTAAACACTTGCAAGGTGAACATGGATGCTACAATGTGTGAAGGCAGGATGTTGAGATGCTCTAGTGCGGTTATGATAATAATGTTTATCATGGAGCCTATGTTAACTAATACCTGCTTGTAGGGGATCTTGTTGATGCACGTGATGATGTGCAAAGGGACGGGAAGGTCACTTAGTTGAAAGCCTTCAAAAAATGTGCATTCACAAGTTCTTAAAAAATCCTTTATTTTTTAAATTTACCACCTCCCCTTCTAATTTATTAAACCCCTAGTGGTAAACCCCTCTCTAATAAATAATAACCCATTTTCAAAACTTACCATTTTACCAAAAATATTTGAATCAATTTTTAATATCCTTTGGTAGGTTTACCACTTTATCCATGTATATCCATTGAGCATGTTTGAATCCATCAAACTATCAAGTCTTTATGAGCATAACAAAAATTAGTGGTTTGAGCTATAACTTGAAGTAAAAATATGTATATTCTTAGTCTTCACACATTTCATTTAACCAGTAATATACAAGAGCAAGTTTTGATTATATTCTAGATCTCTCACTCTAGGAGGGAGGACCCTGTTTCAAATTCCTTACTTTCCCCCTGCTCTTGTCTTACTAATCTCTAGCTGGGTAGATCTTCTTGGGATCTCCTATTGTATTTCCAAGACCTCCATGGATCCTCCTATGCTTATCATAATGTGTCATCCCATTTTTGATGTGACTACAATGGTTTGGTTGGATTGACCTAGGGATTCTTTTCATGGCTGCCTTTGGTGGTAGTTGGATTTCATATGGCTTGGCTTGGGAGTTGGATATGCAAAGCCTTTCTCGATGGAATTTTTTGGTCTTTGAGAGGACCCCATGCTTTATTTTTCTTGAAACTCAAGGATGCCTCTATGTATCTTTGAAATTTTAGGTCTCTCTAGGCTTCTTGTATTTGGAAATGAGACATTCAACAATGTTTTCAGATAGTTGCAAATAAGAAAAACAAAAATTTCTTCATATACATTAAATATCAATATATTTATGCAATATCTCAAACTTGATATCAAACTCAAAAAATAATTTTATGCACTAAATAAATTTTTTGAACTCCAAGCTTACTAAATTTGAACTTGAATATTGATCTTCTCACTAAATACCTCAATGCAATAGACCATAACTCACCTGAAACTTAAAAGAGTATACTAGTTTGTGATTGCATCACTATACAATTGTATTAAGATTCCCCCATGGATTCCATTAATCACAATTTTTTTGCATAAATTACATGATCGAAGCCATTGTCTACTAACTCTCTCAAAGTCCTTATTAAACTAGCAATTCTTAGACAAACCAAAAACTAAACAACTTAATCTAGATGTTGTTGGTTATTATTTGATGCTTATTACCAAAGTGAAATTTCTCTACCAAGCCCATATTTTGTTGGAAAATTACAAGCAAATGATAAATCGTAAAGCAACCAATAAAATTATGGGACACATTTTTTTGTTTGGTTGACAAATAAACTATCTTAGGGAGATGAGAATTCACTCATTGACACAGAATATTTGAGGAATAGGCCTGATTCATAGATTTTCAAAAAGTTTTTGATTTTTATTATGTTTACTTATCACATGTGTTCATGATTCCTCTAAGATAAAAGAACTTCCTCACCTATTACTAGGAACAAAGACTTCTTGGATCAAGAAAGACCTCAATTTTTGGCAAAGGGTATGAGAAGCATCTATTAGAATAAGTAATTATTCCCTTAAGTTCTACTAGGATAGACTTACTTGAGTTTCCACTCCTTCATGAGTTAGGTGAACTCTCAGTTAAAGTCTACATCAGATTTGATGAGTTGTTGTAATCCAACGACTCTCAATGATCAACTTTGTTATTTATACAAAGTTGATCCATGGAATAATCAATCGGTTCTACTCTTCTCTTCATATTTTGTATAATGCTTTGCATGTCTATTTTAGAAAATTATAAATGGTGCCAGAGTAGGATATATTTTGCTAGCATTCTCTCTTGAAGATTCTAGGAGTTGGTTATTTGAAAATTCTTTCCTATCATTAGTTTTTTTCCTTGCAGGAAAACTTTCGCTTCGCTACTCACAGAGACCAAATTCAGGCTCACGGATCGTCCACAGGGCACCTTTTTTTTGGGCACCATCATCTTTCTCGTGTCACCTCTCTTCCACCTCTCCATCCGAGTTTCAAATCTCCATTGGCGCAACTATCGATTGGCACATTATCAAACGAATGTTGTTGAGATTTTCTAATTTTTTAGTTTACCTTCGTGTGCTTGAGAAGACATCTTCTACAGTTGCATTAATACATTTTTTTAATGTTTCATAAAGTACTATTCTTTTTACACGTCTCTCACTTCAGCATCGACGAATGTCGTGAAGCCCGCTAAAGTCAGAAGTTATTTCTTTTGGTGATGGCTAATGAATATCTTTAGAATCCTTTAAATCTCATTCAACACCTCTTTCTTTTGCATTGCAATCATTTTTTCTCTTATGCTCAAAAATATTGTTTTAAATCTCTACAAGTTTAAAGCTCATTCGATTTGCATATGTTTTTCATATTGTTATAATTTTTTGCAAGATAGTAGGCAAAAATTTTCTCTATTATGCCTTCCCTGTTGTCTTATCATCTACAGGTTTATCCATTCTCAAGGGGGCAAGGATCTTGGACTATGATTTACAAGCGAGAGATAGCTTTGTTCGAAGGCCTTTGTTTCTTCTATGAATCGTTGGGTATGCATCTTCATTTCGAAACAATCCAACCTCAATCGAAGTCTCTCATTTCAAAGCATCTCAAAGAAAATCCAGCCTTCTACGAAGGTAGCCACCCAACTTCTCGTTCTTCAATGATGCACTGGATCTGCATCATTGAAATTATTTGTCTTCGCTTGAGGCAACTATATTCTTTCGCTACCTATCATTTTTTTTTAGGGTTTCCAGATCGTATATGGAGGAGTATTATTCTTTTGCGTTGTTCTAGCTTTCCGCAAGCGCCTTGGTTGTCATGAATAAATTGTCCTTATTTTAGGCTATTTTGTATTGCTTTCTAAAATACCTTCAATATCGAATGTTTTTTTATTTTTCTGACTCCCTTTTTCACTAAGCCTTTATTTTTCCAAAGGCTATATTCAAAAGTGAAAAGCGTCTTTTGTAATCAAAGTAATACAAAGTCTATTTGTACGGGGGGGGGGGTTAGAGGTGCTAATTATTGCACCATTGTCTGTTTTGTCTTTTGGGGAGGTCCTTTTATCTTTCCTGTGTCCTTTATCTTTATTCTAGTTCCTTTTTTAAGTAACTATAATAATAATTTAAGTGCATAATTTTTTAATATATGGTAAAAGTACTCACTAAAATTAAAAATGGAAATCTCAAGTTGTAAAGCCTTTTTTTCCCTAAATATTCCCCTTTAAATGCAATTTTTTTATCATAATCTTGTTGGTTTTTAAATACACTTCTTTTCAAGTTAATTCATAAGATATAGATAGAAAAAAAAAAGGTTTTTTCAAGCCCTCAAAACTAATAAAGTTTTTTTCGGCTTGTTGCTTGTTCTTAAAATTAAATTCTTTTCTATCTATTCCTTCTTTTTTTTAATACTAAAGAAGTCTATTTCTAATTAAGCAATCTTATTCAAAAACTTATAGTTTTTTAATTTTATCAAGATATTTTGCCTACGTTCCACGTACCAATATCTTCCATAAATTTATAGTTTCCCTCAATTTAGGGCGGGTTTTTTGAAAGACTTGGCATACAGGCCTGGCATATTTTTTTGATCACCTTATTTCCAATATTGGATATCTCTATTACTTATAGTTTCCCTCTCGTAAGGGTGAGTCATTGAGATATTTCAATATCTAAATTTGGTTGATCCTACTTGCATTTCAAGCTAATCTTCCAAATATTTTTTCTACTCATTACTTATAGTTTCCCTCAAGTAAGGGCGGGTAATTGAGAAGAACGATATTGGGCCTAGCAATTGTTTCTAAGCTAATTTTAATATAACAACACTCTATTACTTATAGTTTCCCTCTCGTTAGGGTGAGTAATCTGAGGGTTGTGACATTAAAAAAAAAGCTTGCATTCTTCTTTCAATTGCACTAATATAAACTTGAAGTTGTAAGGGGGGTATATTAGTTAAAACTTTAACTTTCTTCGTAAAATGAATACAATTCATCTTCTCACCCCTCATAACTATCACACTTGGAAACCCAAAATTTTAAATCTTATATCTCAAAAAGGGCTCACTCATTTGCTAGAATAAAAGCAACCTAAATTTGAGAAAGAATATGAAAAATTTGTTCATAAAGGAAAGATGTGTGAAACAATGGGTATTATAAGCACTAATGTTCATGAAAGCTTATGGTTTCACATTACAGATTGTAAAAATCCTTATGAAATTTGGGAAAAATTAAATAATTTGTTTGGGAAAGTAGATCAAATAAGATCAATGCAATTAGAGGCAAAATTAACAACTTTATCTCCTGAAGACTTCAACAATATTTTTGACTCTCTCACCAAATTCAAAGAAATCCTCACTCAATACAAAGGCAGTGGGAAGACTAAGACTGAAGAAGAATGCATTTATCTAATTCTTTATAAACTAAATGGTGTATTTCAAATCTTTGCAACCACCTTTCTATCTACAAAATATGCTCTTGGTGCAACCTTTAAAATGCCCTCTTTAGAAAATTTTTGTGATAGACTAACTAGGGAAGAAACAAAACTTGCAAGATATGAAATCTCTTCTTCTTCCTCTATTTCAAAAGCCTTAGTGGCCTCCACCTCTTCTAAAGAAAAATTCAAAAATAAATAAAGGAATCCCATAACTTGTACTCACTGCAAAAAGAATGGTCATTCGACAAACAAATGCTGGAAAAGATTACAACAACTAGAGGCAGCTATGAAGGATCAAAATATAGACAATAAAAAGTAGATAGGAAAAGCCCTAAATGTTCAAGGGAAAACCATCAATTCCTCTTATAATTATTGGGTCCTAGATTCTGGAGCAACTCATCACAAGATTACTTCATATGAGTCCTTCTCTTCTATCTCCTCAAGTTCAACATGTAGCATAGAAGTTGGTGACTCCTCCTTTATCCCAGTCAAAGTAAAGGGTGGCATATCCATTGATGGTGGCTCTATCAATAATGTTCTCTATGTTCCAAACATTGCAATGAATCTCCTCTTCGTCTATCAGATTTGTACTTTTGGAAAGGGGAAAATTGTTCTCTTCTCTCCAACAGGAGTTGAGATAAGAAACTTTCAAGACCCCCACTCTCTTATAGCCAAAGGAGATATTGATCATAATACTCGCCTATTTCACTTCAAAGAATTCAAAAATCCAAAAGGGGCCTCCTATTTTGTGGCTCATGGAGATCTTGAAAGCAAAATTTGGCATGAAAGGTTTGGTCATCTCAGTTATAACTAGCTAAAGGAATTGAACACCCATGAAATGGTAACAGGTCTACCTCAAGTTTCTTCTATTGATGGAGTATGTCCTGGATGTGCTCTTGGAAAGCAACATCAAGATCCTTTCCTCCCAAGTAGTTCTCTAAAAGCCTCATCCCCTCTAGAGTTAATCCATAGTGACTTGATGTTTTTTCTAGAGCCTTCTTTCAAAGGAGAAAAATATGCTCTAACCTTCATTGATGACTTTTCTAGAAGAACTTGGGTCTACTTCCTAAAATACAAAAGTGATGTTCTATCCCACTTCAAAATCTTCAAAGCCTTAGTTGAAAATCAAGCCTCTTGCAACATCAAGCAAATTTGCACAGATAATGGAGGGGAATACTGCAGTAATGAGTTCTCAATATTTCTATCAAGTCATGGCATCATTCATCAATATTTTGTCTCCCATAATCCACAACAAAATGGTATTGCAGAGAGGAAAAATCGTACATTGAAGGAAATGGCAAACTGTATGCTCCATTCAAGAGATCTTCCAAAGGTTTTTTGGGCAAAAGCTATTAACTGTGCAAACTATATTTAAAACCGCACACCTCATAAAGCTCTTGACCATTTAACTCCTGAAGAAGCATGGACTGGCTCAAAATTGGATGTCTCCTTCTTCAATATTTTTAGGTGTATTGCTTGGGTGCACATCCCAAAGAAGAAAAGGAAGGCTCTATATAAGAAAAACAAAAAGCTCATCTTTATTGGTTATTGTGAGGAAATTAAAGCATACAGGTTCCTTGATCCCTCAACTCATGAGGTCTTTTTTCATAGGAATGTCCAATTTGATGAAACATTCCCTCAAAAAATCCTCAAACACCCTCTTCCTCTATTGAGCCTTCTCCTACAATAGAACCTCAATATAATGAAGAACCAACTTTAGATATTAATTTAGAGATTGATGATCAAGATGAGGAACCAATAACTCCAACTCAAAGCCTCTCCATTCCTTCTACTCTTTCCTCTATGCCAAAATGGGCCTGCACCATTGTTAAAGAAGCTACTCCTTACATCCAAAATCTTCCATCATCCAGATTAACCAACTCCATAGGCATTGGTCTTGTATGTCATTCTATTTCCTCTGATTCTCAATCCTTCAAAGAAGCAACTGGTATTAAATAATGGGATGATGCCATGGAAAACGAATTCTCTTCCTTAATCAAAAATAAAACTTGGGATTTAGTTCCCCTACCTAAAGGAAGGAAATTAGTTTGTTGTAAATGGATTTATAGAACAAAATATGTGCCTAATGGAGAAATTGACAAACATAAAGCTCGCCTAGTAGCCAAAGGTTTCTCTCAAATTGAAGGAATAGATTATGTTGAAACCTTTGCACCAGTTGCCAAAATGGATTCTGTTAGACTGGTTCTTGCTCTAGTTGCTTCCCAAAAGTGGCTTGTCTTTCAAATGGATGTAAAAAGTGCTTTCTTACATGGGGACTTAAAGGAATATATATTCATGGAACAACTTGCTGGTTTCACTCAAGACTCCTCTCTTGTTTGTAGGCTAAAGAAGTCTCTCTATGGCCTCAAACAAGCTCCTAGAGCTTGGTATGAAAAAATGGACTCCTTCCTTCTTTCCTCAGGTTTTTTCATTATGAGTTTGATAACACAGTCTACATTTGGAGAGATAAAGGAAGAATCACCATACTTGTTCTATATGTTGATGATATGCTACTCACTAGTAGTGACTTTGCTCATATTCACACTATAAAAGACTCCCTCTCCAAAAAATTTGATATGGTTGATCTGGGTCTAGCACATTACTTCCTTGGGATCCAAATAAATCAAAGAAATGCAGGAATTTCATTGTGTCAACAAAAATACACTCTAGATCTCCTTCAAAGGTTTAAAATGACAGATTGCAAACCGTCTCCTACACCTTTTCAGTTTGGAGTCAATCTTAGTACTTCTTGCACATCCCCTCTATGTGATGCAACTCTATACCATCAACTTGTAGGGAATCTGTTATATCTTACTAATACTCATCTAGATATCTCATATGTTGTTGGCTTAATATCCATATTCTCACATCAACCTCATTTCAGACATTGGCAAGCAACAAAAATAATTCTTCGCTACTTGCAAGGAACTACTCACTTTGGGGTCTTATATAAGGGAAAATCCATGGATATCATTGGCTACACTGATTCAGATTGGGCAGGTTCAATAGAAGACATATGTTCAACTTCTGGCTATGTATTTTGTCTTGGTTCTTCGCCAATTGCTTGGTTATGCAAAAAAAAAAAAGCAATGGCCTTATCATCTATAGAGGCAGAATACAGGGCAATAGTTTTAGCAAGTTAGGAAGCTCTTTGGCTTCATCAAATTCTAAAAGAATTTGGATTTTCCAATGATAAACCTATTACTCTTTGGTGTGACAATCAAAGCACAATTCATATTGCATACAATCCAGTTGAGCATCAATGCACCAAGCACATTGAGATACACATGCACTTCATTCCTCATCATATTCAGAATGGGGACATATACTTGGACTATATTCTAACTAAAAAAAACAAGTTGCAAACATCTTCACCAAGTCATTTCCTTCTCCGCGTTACATACAGTTGTGAGAGAAACTTGGAGTAATACAACTACATTGAAACAAAGGTCTTTCACCTCTCCTTTTATTATTGTATTCTTTGGATGATGGTTTTTCCCATGTGGTTTTTACACCATCTCTCATATATATTGTAAATGAGTACCTCATCAGGCCATGTTGTTGGGACTCATTTTTTTTTGTATATTAAGAGGACAATCTTCGCCATCCAAAGACATGCCTTGTTATTTCATAGCAGATGGTTTTTTCCCAAGTGGTTTTTCACCATCTCTAATATATATTGTAAATGAGTACCTCTTTAGGCCATGTTGTTGGGACTCATATTTTTTTTGTATTAAGAGGACAATCTTTGCAAACCGAAGACAAGCCTCTTCCTTTTTTCTTTTTTGATAGATGGTTTTTCCCATGGGGTTTTTACCATCTCTTCATAAAAGAAACCATTGTACATGAGTACCTAATCAGGCTCCATTACTGGGACTCATATGCACAATACACCCCTAGTATCACTTAAGGGGGGTGTTAGAATAAGTAATTATTCTCTTAAGTTCTACTAGGATAGACTTACTTGAGTTTCCACTCCTTCATAAGTCAGGTGAACTCTCAGTTAAAGTCTACATCATATTTGATGAGTTGTTGTAATCCAACTACTCTCAATGATCAACTTTGTTATTTATACAAAGTTGATCCATGGAATAATCAATCAGTTATACTCTTCTATTCATATTTTGTGTAATGCTTTGCATGTCTATTTTGGGGAATTATAACATCTTATGTCAAGGAAAATGGGCCCACCTCAAAACCTACAATTAGGTGCAGGTTAGGAACAACTTGACCAAACCACCGCTCCACAATTCACCCTACGGATGTGAGGGTTTTGCAAGAGGGGTCCTATAACATTACTCTTTATTTTTACTTTTTTCAAAAGTTTACTTGTCATAGAAAAACTTGCCTTGTCCCTTTTGAAGTTTATATATGCTCCTTTAAGTATTGTCAACTTTTACTTTGAAACAAATTTTGTCATTAACATTATAACCTTGGGAAAACAAACAAGATTACCAAAAGTCTCAACTAGTTGTTTATATTTTCTATATCACGCATATAATTAAACGCATCAATTTGTTGCTCAATCTCAAGTTTAAAAAGTAAATTGACCATAGAATGAAAACATGCAGGTCAAAACTTTAGAACAAAGCTCTACAAGGTTTCTTTAGATAACAATGATCATTTAAGAATGTAAAGGCACTATGAACTTCAACAAACTAACTCCAAGAGAATCGTTGTCATAATATCTTAGGCTCCAAATCATGGCATGAGGTAGTTTGCATTTAAGGTATATTATTTTTTAGTTGGCTAACATGGGAGGAGTCTTACAGTGATGCAATTGCCTTATGGTACGAACCATATCTACTTTATTTCCAATAGGTATAACTTTAAACAAATTGACAAATTTACACAAAATAACAATATAAACAAGATGTCCATTTACAGATTTTGAGTACATTCACTTTAAGGATTATTAATTAACACAGAATTCATGAGTAAGTGGAGCTAAGCCACAGATTATTAGGTCGAATACCCTGAAAGAAAAATAGTAAATTGTCTTAAAAGAGGTATATCTATTTAGAGGTAAAATTCTCATAGAGGTAATTACTAAAGGGCGCTCATAGAGGTAATATTTTTTTATAGGTTGTGCATTCAAAGTAGAGATGAGATGAAGGTTAGCGGAGAAGTTTCTAGTGTTCCCCATTTGAGTATAGTCAATGCTTTTCTTTTATCTATAACCCTCCTAACCTCATACAGAGGACGCGATTGGTTGGTTTATTTATTTTTTTATGATCTACCATGGTGGAGATCCAAACCTATAGCCATACATTCATGCAAAGTAAACGACTCTCAAAAGGAGTGCACTATATTCTATTGATGTCGTAGATCATTTTCGGCCCTCTTCAATGTGTTATTTTTTACCTGTTACTTTGACAAGATTTGATCATCTGCCGTAGGTGAGGGCATCGTCATTGGAACTGACTGTGGAACATGTATTTTGTGTGGAGATGCAGGCACTCAAATTTTGAACACCAAATGAATAGGTGGTAAACAAATAGAAGCTTCATCCGCCATGATCAATGATGAATCTCCATTGCAGTGTGTGAAGGTTTTCGTCTGCATGAATTTGTCATGCACCATTTGTTCTAATTCATGTCCTTTATTATTCGTGACTCCGAACATCAGTTACCTAAGATCATTATGTGGAGCTACCCTTTATTGTTCATGGTCCTTGAATATGGGCTGGATCTGATTGCATGAGGTCACGATCGATCATGGAGCTTTTGGTATCAAAGTTTAGATCCAGATCCCAACTCGGTTGCTTCTGCTTCTACGGTTGAGCTACGTGCATAGGAGGAACACAATGTGTCCAAAAATATCACATCTATCAGATCTGTATGCATTCAAGAAATATGCTCAAAGAGAAGGTGGTTTTGATAAATTTTAGCATGTCCTTGGTCGATAAAATAATTTATAAGTGCAGCACCAGATCACAGATGGTTGACTAGGCTGTGCATCCATGTCAGAATGTCGAATGCAAGTGGATACTACGGATCGTGTTAGCTAGCGTTCAAACACGCCTGAGTGTGTTACTCCACGATGTCATTAATAATTTATTTTTAGTTTCTATCATACAGGTGGAATATGACAACGGTGCAAGCCACAACTACAAAAAGTTTTCTCTTATTATTCTCGCTCGGAATATCTATTACAAATTAGATGACCTTACCATCATTGTAGGGGTCAACTTATTCAATGATCAAGAAAATTCTCCTCATTGTGTCATTTAGAGCATTTGTAAAACAAACTTGGATGTCTTCCTTCGCTAGCAACGTATAGTTTCAGCTAGCGACCAACTTCGTGGAGGATGTAATAGTTGTTTCGACAAGCCACATGGTCTACTCCTAAAGTCTACTATGCGACGTTTCCACCTTAACTATGTGGTGTAAGACACCAAATCAAATAAGCCCCTTTTTAGTATTCTTAGATCGTAGCACACCCTGATTCAGTGGATGCTTATTGCCTCCCTTTAAATCAGACTGTTCTACGCCTTCATCATCAAGATTTTTAAGTGCTTGCGGGAGGAGGTGATATGCACTAATGGATATGATGCAGCTATCACCAGATCTTTTATGGTTTCAAATGTACGTAGTGAGTAAAAAAATTGTGTGTGGCCTTCGAGTTCAAGAAGGGTATTGTTTGAGTCCTGAGGTAGGGATTCAAAATCACGCAGTACCGATGAGGTTTTGAGGCTCACAATGTGGTGCAGAGGGGAGGACGGTGTGGTGCTTATCTACCATAGGAGAACATCCATAATTGATGATGGATTACATTTGATATTTTTTATATCAAGATTTTCACTTATGAGTTTGTCCATCACTACATAGAAAGCTTGATATTCATGGGCATAATGGCAATCAAGAAGATCGGTTTTTCGGCCATGGGCCATATTTATTTCGCTGTGAGAAATGCTAGGAATATTCTAAAATTCCTAATGTTGTTGTTTTTCACAAGATGAAGGCCCCATTGAGAGTGGAATATAGGGGTATTTATAGTCATCGGAAAGGTTTTTCTGAGATGAACACATTGGTGGTGTCCAATTTTATTTTTGAGGTAGTCCTATATGTATTTTAAGCCTCAAATATTGTTGTATTCTAGAGTGTATTTTCGGTTGAACCCGACACTCTATGTAAGTGAACCTAGTATAGTATTCTCCTCTATCATACTTTGCGGATGCAATGGTTGGTTACCCATGCATTATGGTAAGATGAGGTGATTACCATAAGGACACCTACTCTAGGGACTACATATATAGACACCCTAGACTCTATCCGAGGACTTTTACGAATCAGCTTTCGAAGACTTTAGACAGAGACTTCAAAAGATTCTATTCTCTTCTTTCTTCTTCTCCTCCATATATGGATTCTATGGCTCAATTTATTGTATTTTTTGAGTGCATTTTCGATAGAGACCAACACTCTTATATGGATCATATTTTCTTTTGTATTAAGGTGCATTTTCGATAGAGATCGACACCTTCTCGATTGATTTTCACCACGAGGGGGGATGATATTCATGGTGAACCTAGCTAGTGACCTACGAGAGGCAACATACCTAGAGGATGACCTGCAAAGGTAGAAAACCTAGTACAAGTGGCTAACCCTTAGACACCTAGAATGACCTTGAGGTACTTAGACAACTGATCCAGAGGCAACAAATCTAAGGAAGTGGTTGACCCTGAGGCAACAAACTAAGATGTATACACCGTTGATCTAGCATTATTCACAGTTGGAGAGCCAGTCCAATTTATGTTTAAAGGAGGATGTTTAGGTTATTTTAGAAAATTCAACATTAAGGGGGAATGTTATCTAATGTTGACTTATTTTTTTCTCTATAGTTAGGATAGTGCACATTAAGCGAAAATGTTAGAATATTATAATGTGCACTATTCCTTCATCTTGAACTTGTCATGTTCTCTGTACACTTATCATGTATTCATATAGGCCTTATGCCTATATATTGTAATATTTTGTATCCATATTATATCACATCTCTTTCAGTCCCAACAGTATAACCTACAATACTACCAATCTAATGTTGTATGTGCATCAAATGGAGCAACTAATAATAACACATAAATTATCATAGATTCCAACAAATTAATCTTAATTAAACAGACAATAAAACAATAAACTACTTGTGTAAAAAGTATTCTATAACATGCTTTAAGATTCTACTATATTAAATAAGCCTTACAAAGCAACATATCACTAATTAATATATCCCAAAATTTTTGAAAGAAAATTACAAGAAATCCATCGGGACCTCATTTAGCTCCTATATAGATATCTTCATCAAGATTTCATTTTGTTCCTATGTTATAGTTGATGGAATATTTTTCAAAAGCTTACCTTAAGTCTCTTTATCTTGCCCAACATATGACAAAATATCTTTGAAATAATTAATTGCTTCCTAATATAATTCTTAATTATAATTTTCTAAAACAAAAATATGATTTTTGTAAGCTAAAACTTTACTTATGAGCTCTAACCCAGTAATCATTATCCAATTCTCAAAAACAGCTATTTCAACTGAAACAATAAAACTGAAATATGAAACTTTGATACAGACTGAATATTGAAATCTAATCGGAAGCAAGAAACCATCTAAAATTATCTTTGAAATTATCTTTGAAAAACTTAGCAATAAGTTCAAAAACAACAACTATATTATTTCTAGTAAATAACTCAAAAAATACATAACATAACAAAAAAATTCAGAGTATATGGATGACAACTTAGGCACAAATCCAAGAAAAGAGTGGATGCTACCTAGGACAAAACATATATTCAACTTGTGCACATAAACTTTCTTCTGACCAAGAGTTGTCCTCCTCTAAAAGCAAAATCCTATTTAAACAATTCCTATATTAACTCCTTTTGTGGGGCACAAACCACTAAGTTACATGGAACATTAGTGACAAAGGACTAACTAGGCCATACAAACCACTTAGATGAAAAATATTCATATGAAATTTAGTATAGATAAGGTGGGTTGGTCCCACCTATTTAATATTTTCATATAATAAGAAAAGGTTCATAACAATTTCCCCTCCTTGAATTGCTTTCTCCCGAAAGAAATTGCAGTGTTGAATCATAATTTATTCTTACCTCTATCATATGCTAGACCATGTGGTAGGTACCGATATTTATCTGCAAAATCATCAATATTGTGCCTTTGAAGGAGTTTTTGGGTATTAGTATGAGAACTCTCAACTTGAAGAATGTCTACTAGCAATTTCTCATACTCAACCTGCAATCTAAACATGGTAAAGAGCATTGGACTGTTGTAAAAAGGGTTTTCAGATATTTCCATGGTACATCTAATTTTTCAATTTGTTATGAAGGTGCAAGTAACAAAAATAGATCCTTGGATATAGAAGGTTTTGTTGATGCAGATTGGGTTGGAGATCTTGACAATAGAATATCTAATAATGATTATGTATTCAACTTGTTTGGACGGGATATTAGTTGGATGAGCAAAAGGTAAACTATTGTTGCTCTTTCAACAACTAAAGCTGAATACATGGAAGCCACTGATGCAAGTAAGAAATCAGTATGGCTACAAATACTATGTGCTGAGATTGGGTTCTTTTAAGGAGTTATGAAGATAAATTGTGATAGCCAAAGTGTGATATTTTTGGAAAAGAACCCTACTTACCATTCAAGAACAAAGCACATTGATACAAAGTACCATTTCAGTAGAGACATGATTGAACAGAAGACAGTGTTGCTGTAAAAAGTGGATACTAAGGAAAATATTGCAGATGCTTTAACCAAGGTAGTTAGCACAGAAAAGTTCATTTTTTGTACATTTGAAATGGGCCTGGCAAGACTGAGTGTTGAAACTAACATTGATTACAGCCTTCATGCAAAGTATTCAACAAGTAGGAGAATGTTGGATGTGTCTCATACTTTGCAGAGGAAGTACTATATGGCAGGCCCTAACTTCCCACTTTTTCAAAGATATTATCAGAGCTATTTTTGGAGGCGTTTGTGGGATTCCCATGATTGGTGGGTATGGGTGGTTTTAGCCCATGGTATTATACCCACGGTATTCTAATACCACATTGCGATTTAGGGTTTTAAGAGTTTCCTTTATATTGATTGTAATATCCCATTATGAGCAAGGTGAATAATAATATCAAAGGAGATGTGGCTCTTGTTTGCTAGAATAGCCCATATTAGGTGAACCAGGGTAAATCTCGTGTGTTCTATATGCATGATATA
The DNA here is from genome assembly GCA_028583015.1 of Wollemia nobilis. Classification (NCBI taxonomy): domain Eukaryota; kingdom Viridiplantae; phylum Streptophyta; class Pinopsida; order Araucariales; family Araucariaceae; genus Wollemia; species Wollemia nobilis. The sequence continues at coordinate 214,044 of JAQPPZ010011379.1, forward strand.
TTGTGAGTTGTTGTTTTCTTCTGAGTTATTTATTTATGTATTAAATATTTTGGAATAAGTTTGGGTAAAATTCTTCATAGCCAGGCTACGCTATACCACGTATAGTCTTTATGATCAGTCACTCAAACCAACATATGCACGTGAGTAGCAACCGCTGATAAACGCACAAAACTCGAATGATTCATGACTTTGCATAAAGTTTTTTAGGTGAGGTACGTCAAACAAAAGCTCAAACGATTCAGGGGAAGAATTTTAGGATTAATCTCACTAGTAGAACAATAGGCCAACATTCGAATATCACATTAAATTTAGAACACGGTCAGTGAGATACTGCTTCATAAATTTGATCAAAGATTTTTGCAAAACCAGAGGTTTGGTGAATTCGGTTATCATGGGAAACCCTAATTGGAGCCTGCAGGTTTGCCAAAATACGTTGGCTTAAGACGGTCCCAATAGGGTAAACAACATCATATTCATACAACCGACGTTAGTGGAGAAGGCAAGGGTGTAACATTCATCATAGTAGATAATTTTTTCAAATCGTGAAAGAAACAATGTCATTCGCCAATCAAATCGCAACATTACGATCGTTAAAACATTATAAACCAAGGTACAGGCAAAAATATATATATTTTTTCATTTAGTGGGGCAATTATCCCATATTCACCATATTATGGGCACGAGGTTGTTTAAAAAGGTTTGCTCACAAATAGAAGGGTGTGACTTCGATCACACAAACCCTCTTCTCCTCGTGCGTAAGCTAGTTTCCTATGTCTTATGCATCTTGTCGTCATGTGCATCATCAGTTGTCCTATGTCTTGTGCATCATGTCAGTCCCTAGTTGTCCTGTATCTTGTTGTCTTGTGTGTCACCAATTGTCCTGCATCTTGTGTGTCGTCAATTGTCCTATGTCTTGTGCGTCGTGTCAACTCCTATCGATCAGGTCCAGTATCCTTTGGGTCGGTTTTTGTGTCACCTCCATGTTCATTGGTTCCATCAGTAATGTTTAGTGTTTCTCGCATCACATCCTAGCTACAGTTGGAGTCTTCCATGTATCTTCAAGGCTGCATCATTAGTCCACGTTCTTCGTGGTTCCAGTCTTGTGTTTTGATCACGTAGAGTCTTCTGTTGCATTTCGAGTGAATATCAAATTTGAGTCTTGGTCAACTTAGTGTGTCAAATTCAAATCAGCGTGTCAAATTCTAATCAGTGTGTCAAATTTAAACGGTGTGTCAAAATTCAAATTGGTGTTAAAAATCAAATTAGGGTGTCAAATTCCAATCAGTGTGTCAAATTCAAACGGTGTGTCAAAATTCAAATTGATGTCAAAATCAAGATGTCAAATAATTCAAAAGTAATTGAAAGGGGAAATTCAATCCGTATTGTATTTGGAGCGACAGTGAAGTGGAACAACAAATGTTTGCCAATTTTTTTGCAAAAATCAAGGTGAAATCATAAACAAGACCGTGTGACAATTGCATTAGTGGAAGGTGGACAAAAGGACCAAACAGGTGATTATCAATCTCGTAGAACTCTAATGAAGGAAGCTTAAAGTCACCTAGAAGACCTCCTAGAACAAAAGATACACATAATTCTTCTCCTTCAAGAATTAATATCTTTACCCCTGTCATCCATTGCTTCACAATATGGCATCCAATCCCTCCCCAAATTCTTTCCATGAGAACCTCACACAAGAGGAAACAAGAAACCCCATGATCACTAACAAGTTCTTACAATCCTTAATGGCTGGTATTAAGGACATGAATGACAAGATGTCCCAACTATTGGATAGAAAAATCCAACCAAATCCCCCTAACCCAAACCACTGGAGTAATGAGGATCAATATGGAGCCTATGCACACCAAAGAGGTCATAATGGTAATTTTCCAAATCGTTTCAATGGAAAAAGAAATAACGAGTATTTGGGAAACGAGGAAGCTTTTGAACAAAGAGGTCCTACCCAAACTCGCTTCCATCGACATAGGCACAATGAAGACCAAGATAGAGATGAAGTTTACCAACAACCTAGAGGTCCTAGTGGGGTCAATTGACCACACATTGATATGCTCACCTTTGAGGGTCATGATCCACATGGATGGATAGCCAAAATGGAAGGCATTTTAAACTTATACAAAATTTAAGATTCAAAAAAGTTCATTTTTTTACCTCCAGACTCGGTATTGAAGCTTATGAATGGTTTGTATGGCTCAAATGGGAGCAAGGTAACAACATCTACTGGGATGATTTCACCAAACATTTCCTTAAGATATTTGATGAAGGATCCACATATTTTTACATGGTGCGGTTGTTATCACTTAAGCAAACAGGATCAGTAGGAGACTATATCTCATAATTCACTAGTAAGCTTTCTTATGCAAATCACTTACAACCCGATGTAGTGATAGCTGCTTTTAGAAATGGGTTGAAAGAAAATATTAAAGTCAAAGTGGACCTACAAGATCCATCCAAGATGGATTATTGTATAAGGATTTCCAAATTGACTAAGAAGAAGGTGCAAATGGCGACATCCATACGATATGATTCATATGATCAACCTCAATATCACAACAAAAATTTTCATATAAATGATCAACCATCAAGATATTTTTGCTATAAATATCACAATCACCATCCAAAATATCAGGCATGTGTACCACGACAAAACTTTCAAATTGAATATGTTGACAAGGAAGATGAAGAAATAGAGGAGAACAACTCACCTGATAATTCCCTAGATGATGACCAAATTGAACACAAGGTGGTTGTAGATGGAGAAGATACTATGGCAATTTTAGTACATGCTCTTATGGGGTCATCAACTCACCATACAATCAAAGTAGCAAGTTTCATTCAACTAAGGAAGGTAAATGAATTAATTCAGGAAGTACTCACAACTTTATTGACGCAAGGCTTACCAAGGCATTAAACTTGCACATCAACTCCTCCAATCAAGATAAATTTTAAGTTAGAACTGCAAGTGGGAGTAGCGCTCAATGTATAGGTAAAACATATTCAATTTCATTACAAATGGGAAGTTATACTTGGGAGGATCCTCTTTTTGTTATGAATTTAGGGAATTCATAAGTTATCTTAGGAGTCGCATGGTTACAACAAATGGAAACCATGGTCAATTTTAATTACAAGCAGTGCTTTGTTGAATGGAAATGAAATAAGAAGACCGTTCGCCTCCAAGTAATTCCAACACCTCCATCAAAGGTAGTAAGTTCACATAGCATGGAAAAAATAGTAAGAAAAGGTAGTGATGGATTCTTTGCTCAAATTAATTGTATGGAAATGCAAGCACAAGATACGCAAAAAATACAATCAGAAGATCTAGAAAACATTATGGCCAACTGTGATGAGGTCTTCCAAGAGCCAAAGGGACAACCTCCCAAAATATCCCATGACCATGCGAGACGATGTCTCAAGAAGGTGATTGGCCAAAAAGTGAAATCTTAGTCAGAATTACCAATATTAGATGCAAAAGGGCATATATATCTCCAACCGGGAGCTATTCTAAAAAGCATAACATCCATACTAAGATCTCATCACATCCAAGAACATGCATACTGAGTCATCATTTCTTGGAAATCTTCTTTTGGTAGACACGATCCTAAAAACGGTTTGAGATGATAGCATTCAGGCACTATAGCATTAAATTTGAGTCACCTCCATATTCTTGGAAATCAAACACGAGCTTTAACAGTTTACTCCATATTCAATTTGTATTGGAGAGGGAGTAAAACCTTCAAGAATATGTTCTTGAAAATGACAAAAATCTTCCACTTCGTCACCAACATTAAATTGTAGCAGTTACTTGAAGCAAATATTCAAATGGAAAAATCAATATTTAAAATTGTCGAAGATGATGACAATTAATAATTAAAATCTGCCACATTTGATTTGACTCACACCTCTGCTTCACATTTTATCTTTGGATGTCACAAGGAGTTTGCTTTCGCAATGAAAATATTTTCACCCAAAAATATTCATAAAATTTCATCGCTTTCACTTTGAAAAAATAATCACAATTGCTCAAAAATAAGCAACATTTGTTTTCAAAATACCTTCGTCGCATTTATGAATATGTTCACCCATTAAAAATTTTAGTCACTTGAACCTTATCTCTCCATGTTGTTTGCCTCAAAAAAAACTTCGAACGAACCTGTAGCCATTTTAATTAAAAGCGACCATAACATTAAAATTGTGTTCGCCCCACTAAGGGGCGAACACTACGTTCGCTCTTTTTAAATGGCAAATGCAAAGCATTGATATTTTTTAACTTGGGTTCACTATTTCCTTTCGGGGGCACGTTTGCCTCTTCATTGGGGTGAACCCGACGTTCACCCCTCCATTGGGGCGAATGCGTTTCGCTTTCGTACTTGCCGAATTTTTGTTTTTTATTTAATTTAAAATATCTTCTTCAATTTCGTGATCTGTATCTTGCTACTGCTCATTCTCTGAGGCAAAATTATTTTTAATTTTTCAACTGCTACCAATAACTTCAACAAAGTGAATCCAAAGTAGATTTCCAAGTCATGTTTTGGGGGTTGATTTATTTTGTAAAATGAAAATTTGCAGAGAATTGAAAAAACTAAAAAAAATAACTGAGTTAGAAAAAAATCAATCATAAATGTCTTCAGATTACAATAAAAAAATATGGCACATTGCAAAATGCCAACATTTCTGGTGGCTCTCACGGTATCCAACTCGTATAGATTCAAACGATCCCAGGCCTTAGTACATTGGGCGATCACGAGTCTTCTTACCAACATCTCTAGCTGATGTCTTTGATGTAGACTCCCTTTTGCTCCTCTTCTTCTATACTTTCTTGGTGGCTTCAGTTTCAACTGCTACATAGAGTACTTCAGCTCTCTTTGCTTCCTCAGTGGCTTTCGATGTTGCCTCATTTTCTACCACTACTTTTTCCTCTTGTTCCTTGAGACTTTCAGAAGTAACCTTATATACTGCAACTGTTGCTTGCCAGGCTTTAGTAGTGAACAAAGGAGTGCTCAGGGACTCATAAACAAAACACAAATTTTGAATATCTTCCAAACTTAGGTGCCTTGCTCGTTGGGCTAACTCAAAAATAGAAAGCTCCATACGTGTGTACTTCTGTATGAAAGGCAAGACCTAAACATTTGTTATTGGCTCTTCCCAGGCATCAATCTTCGATGTATCTTCAACAAACTGCTTCCATCCTACTTCCAATTATGCTTGTGGAAGAGGTTGATCCTGTTCATCAATATTCTGGAAAACCCACGTCATGTAGAGTGTTAAGATGAGTCATTGAAATAGTATGTTTTCACTCTATGGCATTTATAATTTTTTGACCCTCTCGCATTAGATCCATATGCTGAAAATAATTGCATAGTGTGACTTTTGTAGTTGACCTGGAATGATCCAACTCACTCAGAGGTTTCACATACACGATGGAATTTGCCAAGGCCTGTAATTTTACTACCATCTCCAAATAGGGTGATAGTAACTCCTTTATGTTATCAATTATTTGTTATCCCATTTAGATTTGTATACGAGCCGCCCATAGATAGTGCAATACTCGAACTACTTTTGGAGCTAATTTCTCATAACTTTGTGCGGAGTGAAGATGCATTTCCTTGATGTTATAACAAAAAAAACCTATAGCCTATGTAGCTTTCTCTGCAAAATGACTCTGGATAGCGTCAAGCTTCTGGCGAGGATTGTGCATCTCAATGCATGCTGCATCTCTCTTTCAGGTGCACTCCAACCTATCACTTGAAATGCTCATTTTTTGTATCACTTTTTTCTCTTGTGCTCTAATTTTAGCCAAGGTAGTCTCGAGTTCAATGATTTTGTCGGATCAAAATACTTCTTTTGATAGTACTCACAATGAAGGTAAACTGAACTCATGTCCACTTGAATGTTGCCCATATTTTCCACAGGATCAATCTTCGTGAGGTCTTTTGTGATGGTCTTAGAAATAAGTTTTCCTAGCAACAATTCTCCTTGCGATTTCTGAACCAATGGAGTAATCTAGGTGATATGAGCCTCCATTGCAATAGGATCAAAAGTGACCCTCTTTAGAGGATGTGCCAGTTCGAGAGCTTCCTTTCTCCATCTGCTTTTCAATAATTGGGAAGAACTCAAGTGTGCTCGATTGATTTTCTCTACATCTGATTGCATGGATGCCACCTGAATGTTAGGCAAAGAGTATAATTCCAAAAATAGGGTGAAAGGAATGAGGGCATCAGAGCATTTAGGCTATGAAATTGACATGGTGGTTAGAAGTGGTGCAATAGAAATGGTGGAATGGACGAGTAAACTAGTTTTAACTACAGTTACGCTCACCATGGAAGGAGCCTGCGTACTTACAACTTTGGTAGAAATGATAGAAGTGATATATGGGGATGAACGTGAAAATGGATTCAGTCCTGACACATAGGAACTAAAAGAAAGGGAGGACAAAGAAAAGGGGACAAAAGAAGGAGCAACAGTGACTTCTATAAGAGAAGGTGGAAGAAGTGTAGGGGAAACTGAGGGAATACCGAAAGGTGGAGAAATGGACACAAAAACTAATGGAAGTGCTTTTGACGTAGTCACTACTTGCTCCAAAAGAGAAGAAGAAGAAAGGAAAGAAGACGTACCTTCAAGAACAAGCACCGCGTGATGTGGTGATAGAGGGGGTTGCACAAAATCTTCTTCTTACTACTCCAGTGCTACCTCCTTAGTATTTGTTTGGGTCTCCATGACCTTCTCTTGGCGTGATTCCAATGGTTCGTCTTCCTTTTTCCCTTGGATCATTGAAAATATTTGTGCTACCTCTATTGGAGCCTTATTCACCATGGGAGTATTAACAACTGTCGCCAAAACAATGGAAGTTACAGTAGTCATAGTAACTGCAATATCACGTGAATAAATAGTGATGGCACCAGTACTTGGTTTCTTTTTTGCTTTGGGAAATGGTGGCGCTTGTTGTACATTATGCTTTTTTGGCTTTGGTGCCTCTTCAATATTTTGCTTTGTCCATTGAGATCTCTGTTGAAACACATATTGTTGTTCCTCTCTTTCAGGAGTTTCTTCTATGATCAACGAATGTTGTTCTTCCATGTCGCTTTCACCACTTTTTGACTGTTGAAAACTGTACAAAAAAATATTGGTGAAAGCAACTGGTTGATATGAATCAACATATTCATCATAAACCTCTGAAAAGGCATCATAAATCTTGAGCCCATAAGCAATCGTAGGTTTTCCACGATGAAATATCATTATCCACTAGTTCATTATCTTTTCTTCAGACCAATCAGGTTCATCGACTTTAACCTGATTGAACAATACTGGCAGAGGGGCTTGAGACCTGTACTCAACCTCCTGCTCATAGTAGTCATGCCAAGGGAGAAGTGTAGCCATTTTATCAATATGTCAGTTCATATTTGGCCCATTAAAATTATTTTTATTGTGTTCAATGTCCAACCGAGGGAAACAAGGAAATTATTTCATCTTGACGAGTTCTTTAAATTTGCCCAAGGGATCATACTTCCAACGTTGCAGTAGCTCTATCAGCCCTAGCTCTTGCAATGCAATGATGAAAAGTTGATTCTATCCAATTTGACTCGCTACTATGTCACCAAAATGAAATGGTATATTGCATGTAGTCTTATTTTCGCACCCAGCTCCATATACATCATTCATGTAATCTGATTGGCACACTACTTCAATAGAAAAAACATGCCCTATAGAAAAATACGATAACAAAATTGGCTTATCCGTGAAACCAAAAATTCTCATGACCACACCTTGGGTAAGTAGAAAAATGTCACCCTTTTCTTGAGTAACTGCTATATCTCTCAATTCTCGCGGTATTCTTTCACAGGTACTACAAAGCAACTCAATTGTCGGTCCCAAAAACAAACTGTTAAAGTTATAAAAGGATTCTTTTTTCACTAAAATAGAATTCCACTTATAAATCACTAAAGGCTCATCCTTTTCATTTGTAGTTGAAATAGCAATAAAAGGAAAACAACGCTGCTGTTGGACGAAGAAAAACCATACCAAAAATGAAGTATGCTTGAAAGATTCATCTGCTCCAGTCTGCAACTTCTCCAATTGTGAATTTAATCTCCGTGAAATATAATCAGCCCAATCAAATAAAATTGGATTGGTGCCCGATTTCATGGCTGTAGGAGAATAAAAGTCTATGTGACAAATGCATTGTGTCACATCCACCTACCACTTGTGATCTATATCATCTGAGGGAAAACACACAACCCATGCTAGCATGGAATAAACATCCAAGATTTTAAAAAAATTTAGTGGTCTAGGCAGGTTCGGAAGCTGTCCCATTGGTGGATCTTTAATCATATGAGTCTCCATAAACTGACACATGGTCATAGTGGAGACATATATGTCTTCTTGTTCATCAATATGCAACTTCTTATGGACTCCATAGTTGGGAGGTTGTAACCCACAGGCAAAAGCTTCTCGGACTTCACCAGGAGTAATGGTAAAAAGAATTTTCCTCTTTGCATTCCTGAAAGCCCTGGTTGAAGGATCATAATATCTTGCAAGAAGCAACATAAACTCGAGACAAAGATGTATTGGAGGGCATAAATACCAAAAAAGTAATGAATAATAAGGTATTGTTAACCAACTTTCCGATGTCAATCCATGTTGCACTGCAAATTCAACAACTTGTCATAATTTTTCTACTCCTTTGTGAGTGATGGCGCAGTCACCGATTCTAGCCATCGAATCTTCATACAAGTCCAAATAAACATAATTATTTTTTCGAGCCTTCTTGGACCTCATAGTCACTTTCCTTCTTTTCGACTTCTTTAGTTCTAAATATTCTGAAACTTCTTGGAGTTCCTTGCCATGCCTTCCCATTTTTAAATTTAAAAAAAACTTCGAGCAAATTTTTTGGACACCTTCTAAGTTCTCTGCAATAATCTGTTAAAAATATCGATAGCAAAAAAATTTAAAATTAAATTTAACTGCAAGTGTTTACCTTGTCTTGTTTATATAGAGTTTCCTTTCGACCGCCACAATAAATGCTAGATTATTTGGAATTCCTCCTTAAAAAATGTGACCTTTGGTGCCCTCACCTAGCATTTCTCTCGAAAATATCCTTTAAGCAGAGTGTCCTTTTTGCCATGTCAATTTGTCATAAACCATGCCCTGGCTGCTGAAAGTTGCCTTGAAAAACTAAATTGGTTGGTAAAAAATAATTAAATGTCTTCTCATGACTGTTAAAAAACTTTCAGTCTGCTTTAATGAATTCCAAAAAAATCTTCATTCTTCCACTCTTTTTCTCTTCAAAGTGCCTTCTAATTGCTTGAGAAATAAAGGGTGAATGAATCATTTTAAAGAATTTGTTCTTTGGCCTTTTTTTTTTTCTCTTCTTTATAAAATATGATTTTCTAAAAAAAAACTGCCCCTTTTTTTCTTTTTCGTTTTGTTTTGTTTTTTTTTTTTAAGTTTTTAAATTTTAATTTTTTATTGTATGGGACATGATAAAATACTCCAAATATATTTTTTAATATATTTTCCACATAGGCAATGGAGGTGGATGGCCCACATGGCCAATGTAATTCCCCTATGAGGGAAAATTGAACTATTTTTTATTTCACTATGAGCAATGCCAGGAATATTCTAAGATTCCTGATGTTGTTTTTCACAAGATGAAGGTCCATTGAGAGTGGAATATAGGGGTATTTATAGTCATCGGAAAGACTTTTTTGATATGGACACATTGGTGGTGTTCAATTTTATTTTTGAGGTAGTCCTATATGTATTTTAAGCCTCAAATATTATTGTATTCTAGAGTGCATTTTCGGTTGAACCCGACACTCTATGTAAGTGAACCTAGTATCTAGTATTCTCCTCTATCATACTTGGTGGATGCAATGGCTGGTTACCCATGCATTCTGGTAAGATGAGGTGATTACCATAAGGACACCTACTCTAGGGACTACATACATAGACACCCTAGACTCTATCCAAGGACTTTTTCGGATCAACTTATGAAGACTATAGACATAGACACTTCAGAAGATTCTATTCTCTTCCTTCTTTGTCTCCTACATATTTGGATTCTATGGCTCAAATTATTGTATTTTTTGAGTGTATTTTCGACAAAGACCAACACTCTTATATGGCTCATATTTTATTTTGTATTAAGGTGTATTTTCGGTAGAGACCGACACCTTCTAGATTGAGTTTCACCATGAGGGGGGATGATATTCATGGTGAACCTAGTTAGTGACCTACAAGAGGCAACATACCTAGAGGATGACCTGCAGAGGCAACAAACCTAGCACAAGTGGCTAACCCTTAGACACCCAGGATGACCTTGAGGCACTTAGACAGTAGATCCAGAGGCAAAAGATCCAAGGGAGTGGTTGACCCCGAGGCAATAAACCGATATGTATACACCATTGATCTAACATTATTCACAGTTGGAGAGCCAAGTGCAAAGAGCACGAGCCTAGTCCAAATTATGTAATAAAGGAGGATGTTTAGGTTCTTTTAGAGAAGTCAACATTAAGGGGGAATGTTATCTAATGTTGACTTATTTTTTTCTCTATAGTTAGGATAGTGCACATTAAGGGGGAATGTTAGAATATTATAATGTGCACTATTCCTTCATCTTGACACTTGTCATGTTCTCTTGACACTTGTCATGTATTCATATAGGCCTTATGCCTATATATTGTAATATCTTGTATCAATATTATATCACATGTCTTTAAGTCCCAACAATATAACCTGCAATACTACCAATCTAATATTGTATGTGCATCAAATGGAGCAACACATAATAACACATAAATTATCATAGATTACAACAAATTAATATTAATTAACTCGACAATAAAACAATAAATTATTTGTGTAAAAATTCTTCTATAACATGCTTTTAGATTCTACTATATTAAATAAACCTTACAAAACCAACATATCACTATTTAATATATCCCAAAAAATTTGAAATAAAATTACAAGAAATCCATCGGGACCTCATTTAGCTCCTATATAGATATCTTCATCAAGCTTTCATTTTATTCCTATGTGATAGTTGATGGAATATTTTTCAAAATCTTACCTTGTGTCTCTTTATCTTGCCTAACATATGACAAAATATCTTTGAAATAATTAATTGCTTCCTAATATAATTCTTAATTATAATTTTCTGAAAAAAAAAAATTGATTTTTGTAAGCTAAAACTTTACTTATGAGCTCTAACCCAGTAATCATTATCCAATTCTCAAAAATTGCTATTTCAACTGAAACAATAAAACTGAAGTATGAAACTTTGAAACAAATTGAATATTGAAATCTAATCTGAAGCAAAAAACCATCTAAAATTATCTTTGAAAAACTTAGCAATAAGTTCAAAACCAACAACTATATTATTTCTAGAAAATAAATCAAAACAATACATAACGTAACAAAAAAAATCAGAGGATATGGATGACAACTCAGGCACAAATCCAAGAAAAGAGTGGAGGTTGCCTAGTACAAAACATAAATTTAACTTGTGCACAAAAAAATTCTTCTGACAAAGAGTTATCCTCCTCTAAAAGAAACATCATATTTAAGCATTTCCTACATTAACTCCTTTTGTGGGGCACAAACCACTAAGTTACATGGAAAATTAGTGACAAAGGACTAACTAGGCCGCACAAACCACTTAGATGAAAAATATTCATATGAAATTTAGTATAGAGAAGGTGGGTTGGTCCCACATATTTCATGTTTTCACATAATAACAAAAGGTCCATAATAGTTTTCCCTCCTTGAATTGCTTTCTCCCCAAAGCAATTACAGTGTTGCATCATAATTTCTTCTTGCCTCTATCATATGCTAGATAATGTGGTATGTCCCAATATTTATCTGCAAAATCATTAATATTGTGACTTTGAAGGAGCTTTTGGGTATTAGTGTGAGAACTATTATCTTGAAGAATTTCTACTAAAAATTTCTCATACTCAACCTATAATCTTTGAGATGCAGTCCTATCAGCAACTATAATACCAAAAACCTAACCAACCATTGACCCATAGGCTACAAATTATGATGCAAATTTCTTATAGTTTGTGATAAATTTAATTCTAATCTCCAAGGATATCTGTTGGTGTGAAAAACCCTTCAAAACTAAGAAAAGATTTGCCAGCTAAGTCATCAATAAGACAACAATGCAAAGGTGGCATTTTGCTAAAGACTAATGCAACACATAAAATGGTTAGAGAAATCAGTAAATTACTAGTATATCTTGCTTAACCAATAACTCGGACCTTCCTTGAGAGACACACAAGAGAAACCCAATGGACATGCCCTTTTTAATATTTTCATATATTTGAACTTCATAAGGAGTTTCCATCCATATGAATCCATTGTAGACTTTAAGAACCAAGGAAACTTTACAATACAACAATGGCAATTCCAATGTTGTCATCTCTTTGGTATGCTTGCTTAAACCCATTTGCAAAGTCACCCATACCTTCTTGGACTAAACTTTTTGTATCTTTTGTCACTATGTTAAGTTTCAATAACCACTTTTCTTCTAATTTGCTTTATAAAGCTCAAAATATTATGTAAATAAGAGGTCTTCAAGGTCCTAAAGTGCTCTTATATGTTATGTTCCAAATATAACATGAAATCTAAAACTACAACTTAGCAGAATTTTCCCGAATAATGGGTTATGGTAGAATTATTGCATTCTAGATATGGAAACTTAAAAGCTAAATTAGGTGGTTATGAACAATCTAAAATTTTTTCAAATCATAAACTAGGCAAGTTTTGTTTTGGAATTTGGAATTGGCAAATTCAATTTTGAAATATGAAATATCTAAGATGTTCCTCCTTTTTTAATTATAAATCTAAAAACCCTAAAAATCTAGCCATTTAGCCATGCTAGAATCATAAACTCCTGGAAACTACTAAAGTAGAATATTAAAGTTGCAAAAATAACTTAAATGATATCCTTGAGGATTCTGAACACTTAAGTTTTTTTAAAGAATCTGGAAAGAGAACATGACATTACCATTATAAAAAATAACTGACAAAATACATAAGTAGCTAAAAGAAACTTTCTTTTAAGTATATTGGCACCAGCTCAACCCCAAACCCAAAAACAATGTGGTCACTGCCTTGGCCAGAACATAGCTTCAAACTGTGCACATAAACTTTCTTCTACCAAAAACTGACCTCCAATAGTTCAATCTATATATAAGCATTTCCCACTTTAGATCTTTTCACGGTGCATGTTGGATTACTAGCTCACATTGAATAAATGCCCATAGTGACCAAAAAATAGCTGAAACCCACAAACATCTTACATACAAATATTTATAGTGGACTAAATTGTACACAAAAGTGGCATGGGACCAACTATCTAATATTTCCATAGGATAAGAAAAATTTCCATAACATTATCCCTATCTGTTATAGTTAGTATTAGGGTTTTCTAGGTCCTACCAAGGTGGGTAGTCACAAAGCCACCTTCAAGAACAGATAATATTTTATCAACCCAAATCATGTTGTAAAATCGCTGAAAAAAGTTTATAATTATGGTCCAGATTTATGTGCAACAAGAAATCAGTATGGTGCAATTTTTTTACAATTAATTTAAGAGGGTCATACTTGTATGCTTTTCGATTGTGCTTCTGGTTTATTCTCCCACTTTTTAGCTATGCTTCTAATTTATTCTCCCACTTTTCGATTATACTTCCTTGGTCTGCCCCTCTCCTGAGAATCGCTTCCAAAAAGTGATCCTCCCTTTTTAATTTTTTAAAATATATCCTCCTTGTATTTTCATGAACCCCTAAAATTTCAGGTTTTTCTAGGTTTTTTTAGGTCCTACCAGTCCTCACCTAGTTCACCTTGGTCAGTGATGTACCTCCTTGAAGAGAGATATGTGTTATATTCCTTGGCTATGATGGTTCTTGGATTGGCCTTGGCCAAAATAGGTGCAAAGAACCATAAGCAAGCAAACAAGGTGGTGATGGACGTCATCATCGTTAGTCTTGATCAATGGTTGGGTGTGAATTCCAACTTGTTGATGTTTAATATGATATGTGGTGTGTGTGGGTTTATTTTATCTTATGCAAAAAAATGGCAACATAGAGCAATAATTGATTTTTTCTAATGCATAAAATACATTTCAAATTTCCAAATTTCTAAATAAGAACGTTTCAATTTTAGAAATATTAAAATTGCAAACCCTAAATGATGTAAGCCTTTAGATAGGCAGTAAGCATGCAAATCCAAACAAATAGCAAAACAGAGGCCATCTTTGTGTAAGACGGTCTATAGCAGAGAGTGTCTGATATAGTAGCAATCAGAAACATGGGTCGCTTACCCAACAACGACCAATAGTAGAGGCCACTAGGCCCTGTTTTGAGGCCATCAAAGGGCAGAGCGATGGGCTCTACTATCCGTCACAGGGTAGGACAATGACTTCTGTGAGTTGTTATAGACCATATGAAGGTACCCACAAGTTAAGAAAATAAGAAAATAGGTAGTTAGAGACAAATAGTGAAATTTTAGTAGAGGTCCAATCGTGATCGTCATTGTAGATATGCAAAAATCTAACACCTAACAAGTATATGAAATCAGATTACAAGAAATATCATGTAACCATATTGAGACAAAAGAATGAAGAAAATATGGTGCCCTTCTCATTAATATTTGAAATTATCATTTACAAAATGGTTACAAAGATATCCCTCTTAGAGATAGATATTGATTTGATACAAATTACAATAGATAACCAAATATAGGTGTAGTTCACAAGATCCTAACAACCTCAAAACTGATTATAGAGAGGGTTTCTTTGCGACCTTTGCATGGTGAGATAAAGATTGATGAATCTTTGTATTGAAGAGCTCTTTCTAAGATTTGAAACCTGCACATAAGAATACTGACAAGACGCTAACAGAAAATGAGGAACCTCTCAGGATGAGGTCCATTTCCATGATAAGTAATTGAAAGAAAGATGCTGAAAATGATAAACAAATGTATAAATAATGAATAAAACTATGCTAAAACAAAAATGAAATGCTGCTAAAGCTACTATAACTTATAAAATATAGAAAATTAGATATCACCGAGAGACCATCATGGGGTGAATTGATAAATTCTGCTGACCATCATAGGGTTCGATGGCTACGCCTACAAACCGCTTTGGGATGAAGCAGTCATTGAACAACGAGCTATTTCTTCATGATCGATACAGAAAGGGCCTAGGTTGGTTTGTTAAAATTGATATTCAAGGGTCATGCTCTTAAAAGCATAGTTAAATCATGGAAATTGGCTCGAATTTAGGATGATTTATGGTGAACAATGTTTAAATTTGATCTTCAAACTCCAAGGGACTTTGTTGATGTAAATGCGAGCTCCATGGTTGGATTTGGGCAACACTCCATTGCTTATGAGAGTATGTTCTCTCTAGTACACAAACTAACAACACTTCATTATGGAGAATTATGATCCTTTTAATGAAGATCAAGGAGTCTTCTTATAGCTTTCCCTAATGGGAAGCTTGGCTTCCTTAAGAATCCAAGAAGCGGTCAGGATCAAGAAGGGCAATAGACCATTCTAGAAGCTTCCTGTAACTGTTTGCAAATGTCGTTGAGCTTATTTGGTCGTTGAAATAATTTTTTCCCATGGCACTAGTTTTGAATTTGTTACAAGCACAACCGTCAAAGGGTAGAGAGATTGTGACTGTTGATAGTCACAGGGCACCACATCCTCTAAAGGCCGCTCTTAGGTATGACAATCTAGGATGCAAAGGAGGAATCCTCCTTTCTAAACTAATAAAAATCACTGTTAAACCCTGAGGCTACCCCAGGTGGCTCAAATGGTATAAAAAGGTGTCCATATAGGCAATCTTCCCAAAATGACATGTTTTAGGTGTCTACATCTTCCACATCCTCTCATCCTCTCAACCTCTCAAACACTGTTCCTCTTGTTCTCACAGTAGAATAATTTTTTTTAAATATAGAACATTTAACTTTAATTAGATATAATTTCTTTCACTATAAAATTTGTAATTTAGTATAGTTTCTCTTTTTCAAAGATTCTCAGCTTTCATAGGATAGTCTAGAGTCTTGAAATCTAAGGTGCAGTTCAAAGACCTCTATCGCATACAACCTTTTAAGACACTACCCTAGTTTTGACAAATAAATTAAAGTGAGAGCATTAACAATGGTCATCAATGTAGACCATCTCTTGGAACACTATTTAATAGTCTAGGAACTATGATAATGGATTATTAATATATTTAGTAAATACATAGTGATGAATGGTAGAATTAATGAATGATTAAAGCAATGACATAGCACTTTTAATGGTGATGAATGGATTCTTAATATTTAAACTCTAGATGGAATAATTATTGAGGACGAAGAAGATATAATGAAGGAAGCAAATTCCTTATTTAAAAAATATTTTATCAGATTCTAGGCAAGATAAGGAGGCACAAGAAAAACTTCTACAAAATATTCCATCAATTATCACTTAGGGACAAAATGAAAGCTTGATGAAGAATATATCTATGGAGGAGCTTCATGAAGTAGTTTTTCCTTTCCATCCTAACAAGGAACTTGACCTCGATGGATTTCCTATAATTTTATTTTAAAATTTTTAGGATTTATTTAAGAGTGATATGTTAGTTGTGGTTGAAGAGGCCCAAAAAAGGAAGGCTATAATAAGTGAAATCAATGGTACTTTTATTACCTTGGTTCCCAAGAAAGGTAACACAAAATATTTTGATATTTTTTGTCTAATAAGCCTTTGTATTATGATTTATAAGTTCATTTCAAAAATTATGGCAAATAGGTTGAAGGACATTCTAGGGTATTTTATCTCGGAGGAATAAGGTGGCTTTGTTTTTGGTAAACAAAATCTTAATGGTATAATTGTTGCACTTAAATGATATCCTTGAGGATTCTGAACACTTAAGTTTTTTTAAAGAATCTGGAAAGAGAACATGACATTACCATTATAAAAAATAACTGACAAAATACCTAAGTAGCTAAAAGAAACTTTCTTTCAATTATATGAGCACCAGCTCAACCCCAAACCCAAAAACAATGTGGTCATTGCCTTGGCCAGAACATAGCTTCAAACTATGCACAAAAACTTTCTTCTACCAAAAACTGACCTCCAATAGTTCAATCTATATATAAGCATTTCCCACTTTAGATCTTTTCACTGTGCATGTTGGATTACTAGCTCACATTGAATAAATGTCCATAGTGACCAAAAAATAGCTGAAACCCACAAACATCTTACATACAAACATTTATAGTGGACTAAATTGTACACAAAAGTGGCATGGGACCAACTATCTAATATTTCCATAGGATAAGAAAAATTTCCATAACATTATCCCTATCTGATATAGTTAGTATTAGGGTTTTCTAGGTCCTACCAAGGTGGGTAGTCACAAAGCCACCTTCAAGAATAGATAATATTTTATCAACCCAAATCATGTTGTAAGTTGAAAAATCACTGAAAAAAGTTTATAATTATGGTCCAGATTTATGTGCAACAAGAAATCAGTATGGTCCAATTTTTTTACGATTAATTTGAGAGGGTCATACTTGTATGCTTTTCGATTATGCTTTTGGTTTATTCTCCCACTTTTTAGCTATGCTTCTAATTTATTCTCCCGCTTTCCAATTATGCTTCCTTGGTCTGCCCCTCTCCTGAGAATCCCTTCCAAAAAGTGATCCTCCCTTTTTAATTTTTTTAAAATATATCCTCCTTGTCCTTTCATGAACCCCCAAAATTTCATGTTTTTCTAGGTTTTTTAGGTCCTACCAGTCCTCACCTAGTTCACCTTGGTCAGTGATGTACCTCCTTGAAGAGAGATATGTGTTATATTCCTTGGCTATGATGGTTCTTGGATTGGCCTTGGCCAAAATAGGTGCAAAGAACCATAAGCAAGCAAACAAGGTGGTGATGGATGTCATCATCGTTAGTCTTGATCAATGGTTGGGTGTGAATTCCAACTTCTTGATGTTTTATATGATATGTGGTGTGTGTGGGTTTATTTTATCTTATGCAAAAAAATGGCAACATAGAGCAATAATTGATTTTTTCTAATGCATAAAATACATTTCAAATTTCCAAATTTCTAAATAAGAACGTTTCAATTTCAGAAATATTGAAATTGCAAACCCTAAATGATGTAAGCCTTTAGATAGGCAGTAAGCATGCAAATCCAAACAAATAGCAAAACAGAGGCCATCTTTGTGTAAGACGGTCTATAGAAGAGAGTGTCTGATATAGTAGCAATCAGAAACAGGGGTCGCTTACCCAACAATGACCAATAGTAGAGGCCACTAGGCCCTGTTTTGAGGCCATCAAAGGGCAGAGCGACGGGCTCTACTAGCCATCACAGGGTAGGACAATGACTTCTGTGAGTTGTTCTAGACCATACGACGGTACCCACAAGTTAAGAAAATAAGAAAATAGGTAGTTAGAGTCAAATAGTGAAATTTTAGTAGAGGTCCAATCGTGATCGTCACTATAGATATGCAATCGTGATCGTGAGGTCAGAAAATGAGGAACCTCTCAGGATGAGGTCCATTTCCATGATAAGTAATTGAAAGAAAGATGCTGAAAATGATAAACAAATGTATAAATAATGAATAAAACTATGCTAAAATAGAAATGAAATGCTTCTAAAGCTACTATAACTTATAAAATATAGAAAATTAGATATCACCGAGAGACCATCATGGGGTGACGTGATAAATTTTTCTGACCATCATAGGGTTCGATGGCTACGCCTGCAAACCGCTTTCCCTAATGGGAAGCTTGGCTTCCTTAAGAATCCAAGAAGCGGTCAGGATGAAGAAGGGCAATAGACCATTCTAGAAACTTCCTGTAACTGTTTGCAAATGTCATTGAGATTGTTTGGTAGTTGAAATAATTTTTTCCCATGGCACTAGTTTTGAATTTGTTACAAGCACAACCGTCAAAGGGTAGAGAGATTGTGACTGCTGGTTGTCACAGGGCACCACAGCCTCTGAAGGCCGCTCTTAGGTATGACAATCCAGGCTGCAAAGGAGGAATCCTTCTTTCTAAACTAATAAAAATCATTGTTAAACCTTGAGGCTACCCCAAGTGGCTCAAATGGTATAAAAATGTGTCCATATAGGCAATCTTCCCAAAATGACATGTTTTAGGTGTCTACATCTTCCACATCCTCTCAACCTCTCAAAAACTCTTCCTCTTGTTCTCACAGTAGAATAAAAAAATTATAAATATAGAACATTTAACTTTAATTAGATATAATTTCTTTCACTATAAAATTTGTAATTTAGTATAGTTTCTCTTTTGCAAAGATTCTCAGCTTTCATAGGATAGTCTAGAGTCTTGAAATCTAAGGTGTAGTTCAAAGACCTCTATCGCATACAACCTTTTAAGACACTACCCTAGTTTTGACAAATAAATTAAAGTGAGAGCATTAACAACGGTCATCAATGTAGACCATATCTTGGAACACTATTTAATAGTCTAGGAACTATGATAATGGATTCTTAATATATTTAGTAAATACATAGTGATGAATGGTAGAATTAATGAATGATTAAAGCAATGACATAACACTTTTAATGGTGATGAATGGATTCTTAATATTTAAACTCTAGATGGAATAATTATTGAGGACGAAGAAGATATAAGGAATGAAGCAAATTCCTTATTTAAAAAATATTTTATCAGATTCTAGGCAAGATAAGGAGGCACAAAAAAAACTTCTACAAAATATTCCATCAATTATCACTTAGGGACAAAATGAAAGCTTGATGAAGAATATATTTATGGAGGAGCTTCATGAAGTAGTTTTTCCTTTCCATCCTAACAAGGAACTTGACCCTGATGGATTTCCTATAATTTTATTTTAAAATTTTTAGGATTTATTTAATAGTGATATGTTAGTTGTGGTTGAAGAGGCCCAAAAAAGGAAGGCTATAATAAGTGAAATCAATGGTACTTTTATTACCTTGGTTCCCAAGAAAGGTAACACAAAATATTTTGATATTTTTTGTCTAATAAGCCTTTGTATTATGATTTATAAGTTCATTTCAAAAATTATGGCAAATAGGTTGAAGGACATTCTAGGGTATTTCATCTCGGAGGAATAAGGTGGCTTTGTTTATGGTAAACAAAATCTTAATGGTATAATTGTTGCACAAGAGGCCATACATTCTCTTCATTCCATAAAAAACCAAGTATGCTTTTAAAATTAGATATAACAAAATATGTGATAGGGTTTCTTGGATTTTTCTACATGCTATTCTCAAAAAAATTGGCTTTGATTATAGTTGATGTGAGTGGACTAAATGTTATTATAGCACTGCAAAATTTTCTATTTTGATCAATGGTTCTCTTGCTAGTTACTTCAAGTCATCTTGTGGACTTCATCAAGGTGATCCACTTTCTCCTTATCTATTCATTATTCTAGTAGAGACATTAGGGAGAGCATTTTCAAAGGCAAAAATAAAAGGAAAAATCAAGGGTATTCAAGGTACAAAAAATGGTCCCTTCGAATCTCATCTCCAATTTGTTGATAATACTTTTCTTTTAGGCCATCACTCAGTTAGTGAGGCCATGTAATTTAAATAAATATTATCATGCTATGATAAGGCTACTAGACAGTTGGTAAATACAATATCTAGGTTTTTTATTAATAGTACCCTAAATTTACAACAAATTATTGTGAATATTTTAGGGTTTAAAATAAAAACAATTCCATGAACCTACTTGGGTATTCCTTTGTTTGATAAAGAAAATAAAAAGGAGCTTTGGATCTATTTTTGAATAGAATGAAAGCTTGCTTGGTAGGTTGGAAAGGTAAGTTCTTAGCCATGGCAAGGAGGCTGTAACTCATAAAGATTACATTTTTTTGAGTTCTTAATGAAAGGATGAGTTGGTTTGAAATTTATCAAAGGATGGTGGATACTCGATCAAGTTGGGATATGAGAATTTAGAACAATCAAAATTTCTTTCTCCCAAATATTTTTTGTTACATACCAAAAGTAATATAGTCGTCGACTATATTATGAAATATTACATTTAATTATTACTTATATCCAAGTGTAGATTTTGAAATAATCATCGATTTATCTATTTCACTCATTTGTGTATTCACATTATACTTTGTCCATTGCGGAGGGGATCTTCCATCCTTGAGTGGCAAAGTATTTTAGTTTGATTTTATATTCATTCGTTGTGCTATCTTGTGTTATATAAAGTGATAATACATTGATTTTTATATATTTTATACTGGTATAATGTTATTTTTGAGTTTGTAATAATTAAAAGAGAGGATCGGGTACGTGTTTCTCTCCAAGTGGTATCATCCAGAAAGACCTGGCGGTGTTCATTCAATCCGTTGCCAACCTCATCTCTTTTGGACACATGCCTTGTTGAGTAGCCAGGCTATGCTATACTACGTATAGTCTCCATGATCAGTCACTCAAACCAACACACACACTTGAGCAGTGGTCAATGATAAACGCATAACGCTCGAACGATTCACGACTTTGCATAAATTTTTTTGAGCGAGGTATGTCAGATGAAAACTCAAACGATTTAGGGGAAGGATTTTAGGATTAATCTCACCAGTAGTGCGATAGGCCAATGTTTGAATCTCACATTAAATTTAGAACACAGTCAACGAGATACTGCTTTGCAAGCCTGGTCAAATATTTTTGCAAAACCAAAGGTTTGGTGAATTCGGTTATCATGGGCAACCCTAATCGAAACCTATAGGTTTACCAAAATACGTAGGCTTAAGGTGGTCCTAACAGGGTAAACAACATCATATTCATATAGTCAGCATTAGTGGAGAAGGCAAGGGCATAACATTTATCATAGCAGATTGTTTCTTCAAATTGTGCAAGCAACAACGTCATTTGCCAATCAAATCAAAACATTATGATCGTTAAAACATTATAAACCAAGGTACAAACAAAAATATATTTTTTTATTTAGCGGGGCAATTATCCCACATTCATCACATTATGGGTACGAGGTTGTTTAAAAAGGGTTTCTCATGAATAGAAGGGTCTGACTTTGATCATAGAACCCTCTTCTCCTCGTGCATAATCTAGTGTCTTATGTGACTTACTAGACTAGACTTACTAGACTAACTCAAAAAGAGAAAGCTCCATACGTGTGTACTTTTGCATGAAAGGCAAGACCTAAACATTTGTGATTGGCTCTTCCCAAGCATCAATCTTCGATGTATCTTCAGCAAACGACTTCCATGCTACTTACAATTGTGCTTGTGGAAGAGGTTCACCCCGTTCATCAATAAATTCTAGAAAACCCATGTCACGTAGAGTGTTAAGATGAGTCATTGAAATAGTATGTTCCCGCTCTATGGCATCTAGAATTTTTTGACCCTCTCGCATTAGATCTATCTGCTGAAAATAACTGCATAGTGTGACTTTTACAGCTGACCAGGAATGATCCATCTCGCTTAGAGGTTTCACATACATGGTGGAATTTGCCAAGGCCTGTATTTTTATTGCCATCTCCAAATGGGGCGATAATAACTCCTCCGTGTTATCAATTATTTGTTGTCCCATTTGGATTTGTATACAAGCTACCCACAAATAGTGCAACACTCAACCTGCTTCTGGATCTAGTTTCTCACAACTTTATGTAGAGCGAAGATGTATTTCCTCGATGTTATCACAAGAAAAACCTACAACCTGTTCAAATTTCTCTACAAAATGACTCTAGATATCTTCAATCATCTAGCAAAGATTATGCATCTCAATGAGTGTTGCATATCTCTCTTTTAGGTTCACTCCAACTTGTCGCTTCAAATACTCATTTTCTATAGCAATTTTTTTGTCTTGTGCTCTACTTTTACCCAAGGCAGTCTCGAGTTCAATGATTCTGTCAGCCTGATCAAAATACTTCTATTTATAGTACTCATCGTGAAGGTAAACTGAACTCATGTCCACTTGAATGGTGCCCATATTTTCCATAGGATCAATCTTCGTGAGGTCTTCTATGATGGTCTCAAAAATAAGTTTGCTTGGCAATAATTCTCCTTGTGGTTTCTGAACCAATGGGGTAATCTAGGTGATATGAGCCTCCATTGCAATAGGATAAAAAATGACCCTCTTTAGAGGATGTGCCGGTTCGAGAGCTTCCTTTCTCCATCTGATTTTCAACCATTAGGATGAACTCAATTATGCTCAGTTGATTTTCTCTACATTTGATTGCATGGATGCCACCTGAATGTTAGGCAAATATTGTAATTCCAAAAATGAGGTGAAAGGAATGAGGGCATCAGAGCAGTTAGGCTATGAAACTAACGTGGTGGTTAAAAATGGTGGAATAGAAATGGTGGAATGGAGGGGTAAACTGGTTTTAACTACAGTCACGCTCACCTTGGAAGGAGCCTGCATACTTACAACTTCGGTAGAAATGATAAAAGTGATAGATGGGGATGAACGCAAAGATAGATTCGGTCCTGACGCATAGGAACTAAAAGAAAGGGAGGATGAAGAAAAGGGGATAGAAGAAGGAGTAGCAGTGACTTCGAGAAGGGAAGGTGGAAGAAGTGTAAGGGAAACTGAGGGAATACCGAAAGGTAGAGAAATGGACACAAAAACTAATGGAAGTGCTTCTGACATAGTCACTACTTGCTCCAAAAGAGAAGAAGAAGAAAGAAAAGAAGACGTACCTTCGGGTGCAAGCATCGCGTGATGTGGTGATAGAGGGGGCTATGCAAAATATTTTTCTTACTACACCAGTGCTACCTCCTCAGTATTTGTTTGGGTCTCTATGACCTTCTCTTGGCGTGATTCCAATGGTTCGTCTTCCTTTTGCCCTTGGATCATCAAAAATATTTGTGCTACCTCTATTGGAACCTTAGCCACCATGGAAGTATTAACAACTATTGCCAAAATAATGGAAGTTACAGTAGTCATAGTAACTGCAATATCACGTGAAGAAATAGTGATGGCACCAGTCCTTGGTTTCTTTTTCGCCTTGGGAAATGGTGGCGCTTGTTGTACATTGTGTTTTTTTGGCTTTGGTGCCTCTTCAATATTTTGCTTTGTCCACAGAGATCTTTGCTGAAACACGTATTGTTTTTCCTCTCTTTCAGGAGTTTCTTCTATGATCAACGAATGTTGTTCTTCCATGTCGCTTTCATCACTTTTTGACTGTTGAAAATTGTACTCAACAATATTGGCGAAAGTAACTGGCTGATATAAATTGACATATTCATCATCAACCTCTAAAAAGGCATCATCAAGATTTAGCCCATAAGAAATCATAGGTTTTCCACGATGAAATATCATTATACACCAATTCATTATCTTTTCTTCGGATGAAATCTCATTATACACCAATTCATTATCTTTTCTTCGGACCAATCAGGTTCACCGACTTTATCTTGATCGAACAAGACTGGCGGAGGAGCTTGAGACCTGTACTCAACCTCCTCCTCATAGTAGTCATGCCAAGGGGGAAGTGTAGCCATCTTCTCAATATGCCAGTTCATATCCGACCCATTAAAATTATTTTTATTGGGTTCAATGTCCGACTGAGGGCAACAATGAAATAATTTCATCTTGACGAGTTCTTTAAATTTGCCCAAGGGATCATACTTCCAACGTTGCGGCAGCTCTATCAGCCCCAAATCTTGCAATGCAATGGTGAGAAGTCAAATTTTTCCAATTTGTCTAGCTACTATACCACCAAACTAAAATGGCATATTGCATGTAGTCTTCTTTTCGCATCCAACTCCATATACATCATTCACGTAATCTAATTGACGCACTACTTCTATAGCAAAAACATGCTCTCTAGCAAAATACGGTAACAAAAATGGCTTATTCATAAAACCAAAAATTCTCACGACTACACATTGTGTAAGCAGAAAAATGTCACCCTTTTCTTGAGTAACCACTATATCTCTCAATTCTCACGGTACTCTTTTACAGTTATCACAAAGCAACTCAATTGTCGGTCCCAAAAACAAAATTTTAAAATTATAAAAGGATTATTTTTTCAATAAAATAGAAGTCCACTTATAAACCGGTAAAGACTCATCCTTTTCATTTGTAGTTGAAATAGCAATAAAAGGAAAATGATGCTATAGTTGGAAGAAGAAAAACCATACCAAAAATGAAGTATGATTGAAATATTCATCTGCTCTGGTCTGCAACTTCTCCAATTGTGAATTTAATCTCCTTGAAATATAATCAGCCCAATCAAAGAAAATTGGATT
The DNA here is from genome assembly GCA_028583015.1 of Wollemia nobilis. Classification (NCBI taxonomy): domain Eukaryota; kingdom Viridiplantae; phylum Streptophyta; class Pinopsida; order Araucariales; family Araucariaceae; genus Wollemia; species Wollemia nobilis. Next base: position 239,302 of record JAQPPZ010011379.1, read on the forward strand.
GGTGCCCAATTTCATGGCTGAAGGAGAATAAAATTCTATGCGACAAATGCATTGTGTCACAGTCGCCTGCCACTTATGAACTGTATCATCTGAGGATAAACCCACAACCCATGTTAGCATAAAATAAATATCCAAGCTTTTAAAATCTTTCATGGATCTAGGCAGGTTCGAAAGTTGTCCTAGTGGTGGATCTTTAATTATATGTCTCCATAAATTGACGCATGGTCTAAGTGGAGACATATATGTCTTCTTGTTCATTAATATGCTGGTTCTTATGGACTCCATAGTTGGGAGGTTGTAACCCACAGGCAAAAGGTTCTTGGACTTCATCAGGAATAATGGTAAAAAGAATTTCCCTCTTCGCATTCCTGACAGTCCTGGTTGAAGTATCATAATATCTGACAAGCAACACAAGCTCGAGACAACGATATACTGGAGGGCATAAATACCAAAAAAACCGTGAGTAATAAGGTACTGTTAACCAAATTTTCAATGTCAATCCATGCTACACTACAAATTCGACATCTTGCCATAATTTTTCTACTCCTTTGTGAGTGATGGTGCAGTCACTGATTTTAGCCATCGAATCTTCATACAAGTCTAAATCAACATAATCATTTTTTTGAGCCTTCTTGGACCTTGTAGTCACTTCCCTTCTTTTCGACTTCTTCGGTTTTGAAGATTTTGAAACTTATTGGGGTTCCTTACCACGCCTTCCCATTTTTAAATTTAAAAAAAAACCTTCGGGCAAATTTCCTGAACACCTTTTGAGTTCTCTGCAATGATCTCTTAAAACACTCAATAACAAAAAAAATTTAAATTAAATTTAACTACAAGTGTTTACCTTGTCTTGTTTATATAGAGTTTCCTTTCAACCGCTACAATTAATGCTGGATAATTTGGAATCCTCCTTAAAAAATGTGATATTTGGTGCACTTGCCTGGCATTTCTCTCGAAAATATCCTTTAAGCAGTGTGCCCTTTTTGCCGTGTCAATTTGCCGTAAACTGTGCCCTGGCTGCTAAAAGTTGCCTTGAAAAACTAAATTGGTTGGTCAAAAGTAATTAAATGTCTTTTCATGACCGTTAAAAAAATTTCCATCAGCTTGAATGAATTCCAAAAAAATCTTTGTTCTTCAACTCTTTTTCTCTTCAGGGCGCCTTCGAATTGTTTGAGAAATAAAGGGTGAATGACTTCTTTTGAAGAATTTGTTCTTTGCCCTTCTTTTTTTTTCTCCCATTTTTTTTTCTTTTTCATTTTGTTTATTTTGTTTTTTTTAAAGTTTTTAAATTTTAATTTTTTAATTTTTTTTTTTTAATTTTAACTTTTAACGTGATCGCTCTCAAAGGAGGCGAACATGATGTTCGCCCCAAATTTTGGGTGATCCAAAATTGAAAAGTTTTTTTTTTTAACTTTAATTTTTTATGCATGACCATAGTTTTAGTTTTGGTTTTTTTTTTTAAATTTAAATTTAGTTTTAATTTTTTAAGTTTTTTTTTTAATTTTAATTAATTTGAAAGTTCTTAAATTTTTAATGAAGGAGGAGAGCGCCCAAGCCATTTATTAACAAGAGCGTCCAAGGCTTTGGACGCTCCCATATATGGGGAGGAGCGCCCAACCTTTCCGTTAATGGGAGGAGGAGCACCCAAACTTGGGTGCTTCCCTCGGGGCGAATGTGGTGTTCGCCCCGCTTATTGGGCGCTTCCATTTTTTAGGGAGGATCGCCCATGGTCGGGGCGAACGTGACGTTCACCCCGCCTAATGGGCGCATCCCTTTAATTTTTTTTGATATTATTTTTTATTTAAAAAGGTTTGCCCCTTAATAGGGCGAACCCTTTTTTTTTACTTAAAAATTTTTCTTTAATTTTTTTTTGTTTTAAAATTTTTAAAAGCTTTTAATATTTATTTAAATGTGATTGCCCATTTTGTGGGCGAGCATGACCGTCGCCTCATATTTGGGGCGACACAATTATTTATATATATATAAACTATTACACTACACTTAATTTTTTATTTTTTATTTTTTTTTTGAAAAAATTGAAAAAAACTTGTATTAAAACAAAGATCAGTTACAATTGGGAGTAGACACATCCCAGCCGAAAACAAAGAAAGCACATGATTACAAGGCACGAAAACGCGACACTTTTCACCTCAGACCGCAAAAAGTCAACATGTCGCGAAATCGCGACATGCACGAAATCACGACATGTCGCGATATCGCGACAACTATCCTTCCTTGGCCGTGCCGGAGCAACATGTCGCGAAATCGTGACAACTAACCTTCCTTGGCCATGACGGAGCAACATGTCGCGAAATCGCGACATGTCGCGATATCGCGACAACAAACCTTCCTTGGCCGCGACGGAGCAACATGTCGCGATATCGCGACAACTATCCTTCCTTGGCCGCGACGGAGCAACATGTCGCGAAATCGCGACACCACTCCTCCCTTGGCCGCGATGGAGCAACATGTCGCGAAATCGCGACAACTTTCCTCCCTTGGCCGCGACGGCGCAACATGTCGCGATATCGCGACAACTTTCCTCCAGTGGCCGCGACGGCGCAACAAGTCGCGATATCGCGACAACTTTCCTCCCATGGCCGCGACGGCGCAACATGTCGCGATATCGCGACAACTTTCCTCCGAGACCGCGACGGCGCAACAAGTCGCGATATCGTGACAACTTTCCAACGGCGGCCACGACGGCGCAACATGTCGCGATATCACGACAACTTTCCTCCGGGGGCCGCGACGGCGCAACATGTCGCGATATCGCGACAACTTTCCAACGGCGGCCGCGATGGCGCAACATGTCGCGATATCATGACAACTTTCCTCCAGGGGCCGCGACGATGCAACATGTCACGAAATCGTGACAACTTTCCAACGGCGGCCGCGATGGCGCAACATGTCGCGATATCGTGACAACTTTCCTCCAGCGGCCGCAACGATGCAACATGTCGCGATATCGCGACAACTTTCCTCCAGCGCCCGCGACGTCGCAACATGTCGTGATATCACGACAGCTTTCCTCTAGCGGCCATGACGGCGCAACATGTCACGATATCGCGAGAACTTTCCTCCAGCACCCGCGACGTCGCAACATGTCGCGATATCGCGACAACTTTCCTCCAGCGACCGCGACGGCGCAACATGTCGCGATATCGCGATAGCTTTCCTCCAGCACCGCGACGTCGCAACATGTCGCGATATCGCGACAAAAATAGGTCACGATATCACGACAAAAACCACCCTTAGCTTTTTCTTTGATCATTGGCTCAAGGATCTTTCAAGACCCTGCCTAATCACCTCATCCTCAATAGGCATGTCACTATGCAGCTGCACCCCTACCTCTTTCTCAGCACCCATCTTAGCCAAGAAATCTGCCGCTTTGTTTAAATTTCTACTCACATAAACTGGAATCACATCATCTAATTCCCTCCATAATTCCTTGATTTGAGAGACCAGAATCCTCAACCTCCATGCTTTCAAAGCAAAGTTCCTCATGCAGTCAAGAGCTCCAACCAGTATTTGAGAATCAGATTCAAGAATTATCCTCCTGTGGCCCTGATTAACTGCCCAAATAGAAGCAGATTTGATAGCAATGGCTTCAGCTTCATTGTTTGTGGCTCTTCCCAAGCCTTGCAGTTCCCAATAGAGCACTGATCCCTCGTGATTCCGATAGACCACGCCAATTTCGGCACTACCCGGATTGCCCTTTGCAGCTCCATCAGTATTGATTTTAATCCAACCTTCGGGGAGGTTTCCAACTAGCTCTGTCTCGTCCCTCTTGCTTTTCAACTCCCTCTTCCAGTGGCCCAGGACCAACCTGAGTTTCCTCTTTAGCGTGGACGACAACTGTTTCTGTGACTTTGCTCCAGATGACCTGCCAAACTCCATCAAGCGAGGAAAAAGTTTCTCTAAAAATTCTAGCATTTCTCTCCAACCACACTTGCCACCAAATGAAGTATAAGCCAAGCTCCCAACCAATTCGAAGAGCTTTAGATTTAAATCTACCCCTCTTCCATCTTTCCCAAATATTAGTCCGATTCAAATCACCATTAATCTAGATTTTATAGTGAGAGAACCATCGCTTCCAAATCTGACGCGTGAAAGGGCAGTCAAACATCAGGTGATCAGCTGTTTCCTCGTTCTTGTGGCATAAAACACATTGAGATGGACCGATGATTCCTCTACATCTGAGATTGTCAAAAGTGAGAATTCCATTGTGCATAAACTGCCAGGAAAAAAGTTCACTTTCAGCCGGCCCTTGGAGTGCCAAATCTTTCTCCAATCCTCAACCGGATAAGAATGGGGGGGAGGCTCAGGGAGGATCTTGTCATATCCGTCCTTCACTGTATATACACCAAGGCTCCCATAGCCCCAAGCTAATTCATCCTCCTCGTCTCTCCCTGTGAGAAACCTTTCTGTCAAGATTTTGGTCAAGATGGGTGCCAACTCCGGAGGGATTGAAATTGGCCACTCCTCCAACCTCTTAAAATTCTTAAACTTATACTCCCCCAGCTGAGTAGTGTTGAAATAACTTTCAATTTGGACCCAACCCTTGGTTTCTATGGCAGATTTTATTGGAAGTAACTCGGGGAATTCAACAATGATGGGTGGATACTGATCCCATGAATCGGTCCAAAAACGAGCCTTCTCCCCTCTCCCCACTTTCCAAAACAGTTGGTCTTTAATAACCTGAGATCCTAGCTTGAGAGCCTGCCACACTAAGGATCCAGAACCATCCAAAGGGAAACGACCCACCTCATTGGGGTTGACATGACCCAAGTATTTACTAGTTAGGATTCTACTGAATAAGGAAGTTGGTTGGGAAATCCACCTCCAGTACAACTTTCCAGCCAAAGCTTTATTATTTAACCTGGATCCTCTCAGTCCCAGCCCACCTTTTACCTTGGGCTGGGTTACTTTATCCCAGCCCACTAAGGCCCACTTTCTCTCTCCCTTTGCTCCTTCCCACAAAAACTTTCTAGCCATCCTGTCCAACTCTTTCCATATTGTAAGCGGGGCAGCCAAGATAGAAAATTTGTAGATTGGCATGGCTTGAATGACTGACTGTAAGAACGTTAATCTGCCACCATAACTTAACCACTTGTGAGACCAGTGATTAATTCTGTCCTTGATACACTCCAACAAATTCCTCCATGTGTCTAATTTCAGCTTCTTAAAGTGCAAGGGGATCCCCAAGTAAACCACAGGGAGAGAAGTCCTAGTGAATCCCAGGATTTCTAAAATTCTGTTCTGAAGCCTTTGCTCCAGATTAAAAAAGACCACTTTGGATTTCTTGTCATTAATGACCTGTTGAGTAGCCCTGAGATAGACATTAAGAGTATCCCTAATCGATCTTGCTTCCCTGAAGCTGGCCACTCCCATCAAACCAGTGTCATCCACAAACTGCAGGTGCGTTAAAACTTCGTCCCCCACCCTAACACCCAATAATCTGCCTTGTTGTCTTCTCCTCAAGAAAAGTCTGCCAAGACCTTCAACCAAAATGAGAAACAGATAAGGAGAACAAGGATCCCCCCAGCGAAGGACCCGAGAAGCTCCAAAAGGTTGGGAAGGAAGGCCCTTGATTAGAACAGAGTAAGTCGGGGAAGAGACACAGCTCATGACCCACTCTATCCAATCCTGAGAGAAACCAAAGGCAGCCATCATTTTGGCCAGGAAACTCCATTCAACCCTGTCATAAGCCTTTGACATGTCCAGTTTTATGAACATCCCTTTATTCCCAGAAGTGTGCATTGAATGTATTGCTTCCTGGGCCAGAACCACCCCATCCAGAATCTGTCGACCCTCAACAAAACCCCCTTGCTCAGAGGAGATAATGTTGTGAAGAAGAGGTTTTAGGCGCTCAACCATTACCTTTGTGATTATTTTATACAACACATTACATAAGGCAATAGGCCTATAATCTGAAATATGAACCCCCTCCTCCCCTTTTGGAATTAAGGTAATGAAAGTGTGGTTTATAGCTTTAAGCATTCTCTTATTTTCTCTGGATTCTTCAACAACAGCCCTAACATCTTCCTCTAAGTAGTCCCAGAAAGCCTGAAAAAACTCAATTGGGAAACCGTCTGGACCTGGAGTTTTACCAGTACTCATTCCAAAGACCACAACTTTCAATTCATCTCTATCAATGGGTTTGAGGAGGGCCTGATTTTCATCCTCAGAAATAATAGCAGGTATGACAGAAATAACTTCATTTTGGGCCTCTACATCTTGAACCACACTTTCCTTAAAAAGCTTTGAGAAATAATCCATAGCATGGGAATGTATACCGGAAGAGTATCAAAGGAATGACCATTCTCATCTTGAAGGGCCTCCATCTTATTCATCTGTCTTCGAGCACAAGCAGTCCGATGAAAGAATTTTGTATTTCTGTCCCCTTCCAATAACCAGGTGGTTCTTGCTCTCTGCCGCCAATAGGTCTCCTCCTGGTTGTCAATGTCCTCCACCGCTGTACGCAAGGCATCATCCTCAGCTTTGAGCTGGTCTGTAATTACTCCTTCTCTGAACTATTTTTGGACCTCATCCCATCGGGCCACCAACGGAGCTCTTTGGGCCTGGAAGTCAGTTTTATTAGAACGCCTCCAATACTTCAACTGAGTTTTGACATATTGAAGTTGTTTGTGGATTTTGAACATTGCTCTCCCATAATCTGGGCGGCCTTCTTCCCACCACTGTGGGATTTTCTCCCGAAGTTCTTCTTTCTAAAGCCAGAAATTCTCAAATCTGAAAGGTTTGTGATGGTGTCCCATCCTAGTCCCGCCTTCCAATAGAATAGGACAGTGATCAAAAACAGGGCCTGCTAAAATCTAAAAATTGATATTCCATTTTACAAACGCCTCCTCTGAAAGCAGAAAGCGATCTAGCTTCACCTTCCTACTATGTGGCTCCCGCCTTTTATTAGTCCAAGTGAAGTTATTGCTAGGACATTTAATGTCCACTAAGTGCAAAGCCTGGACTTGAGCAATCATGAAACGGTCCCCTGGATCCAAAAGAGGTGTTCCCCCTTCCTGGTCTCTAGAAGATAATTTAGCATTAAAGTCCCCCGCTATAATCCAGTCTAGATCTTCCCTTGATGCTCGCATATCATGCACAACCTTCCACTGCCGCCTCTGACCCTCTAGGTTTTGAGATCCATAAAAGTTAGTGATTAGAACGAATTCCGCCGAGACATTATTCCTAAAAAGAGAAGTGAGAACACCCCTCCAGGCAAGGTGATCTATTGCAGACCATTCCAGAGAGTTCCACAGAGTAACAATCCCCCCTGAGGCACCTTGGGCAGCCACATCCATATGACCAGCACCCCTCCAAATTCTGTTGACTATTTTAGACATAAGATCCAAAGACATCTTAGTCTCTTGTAAAAGCAAAAAATCAGTATTGCTATTCTCTAATAGTCTTTGAACAGCAGATTGATGGGTTCTGCTTGTTTAAACCCCTCACATTCCAAGATTGTATAATCATGGGTTACCCTGGGAGCAATAAGAGTCAATTGTCCTCACCGATCCTCCCATGATCAATTTGTCTCCTTGGGCTGCTAGTAGCTCCTTATTGGATCTTCTACCTGCTCCCTGAGAATTGCTATTTTTTGGTCTTTTTTCTACCTGGGTTATCCCCAAAGATGGCCTTTCCCTGTTCTTCTCTGCTATCCCCATGTGAACATCCTGAGATACTGTCTGCTCCTGGTTATGGACTACTAAGGCACCAGAACACACTGGCTGTGATACCTCACAGAGATCAACTACCTGCTGTATGACGAGAGAAGATGAGAGGGGGAGTTGCCCGGGAATATTAGAAGTTTCCTTGAAACCCTCCAAGCCCTCCATAGAATGTTCCTCTTCATCAACCAATGACTTAAAAATCTCATACCTATTGGCAGGCCTGAGATGAGATTGCTCCTTTCCCTCCTTTTTCTTTGTCCGTATTTTTCTTCTGGGCTGTTCAAAACCCTCTCTCTGAGCTTCCTGGCCCTGATCGGTGCTATTAGGATCTTTATTAGGAGCAACCTTATCCTCTTTAGGCAGGTTTGGCATTCCTGAAGGGGCCTCCATTTTGGCATTCATATTAATAGGATAGAAATGGGCCAAATGTCCATGCTTGTGGCAAACCCTACATCTGAAGGGTAGGGCCTCATAGTCCAGCTGTTGAATCCAGGAGAGACCTGCCAATTCAATTTCCAACTCTGCCGACAAAGGCTGGCTGAGATCCATCTCCACACATATTCGAGCATACACCGCCATGCTCCCTTCAATAGTGTCTCTGGCAACACCCAGATGTCTACCAATCGAATTGCCAATCATTGCCAATACCTGCTCACCCCAGAATTCCATTGGAAGAGCATATAATCGAATCCAAACTGGGGACAACGAGTAGGTTCAACACGAGGATCGAAACCCACCCTCCATGGTTGAACAAATAGCCCTGCCGGGCCATGGTTTTTCTTCTCCGACTCGAAAGCCTTATTTCTATCGACCAGAGCCGAGAAGCTGACAATAAAATAACCATTACTAATAAACCACAATGAATACTCACCGTGGGGCTCCCAGTTTTGGCGGATCCAAGAATGCAGAAAGTTCAGGGAAGGGCGAATACCCATGAACTTGCAGATTAAATCATGGTTAGCTCTGTAGAGGACTGATTCTTCAACCATGCTGGGCTCAATGACGATTTTTGGCCTGGATTCGGCCTGCGGCAAACAACCATTCACCCGATGTGCTGACGACCTATTCCCAGCAGTCGTGAAGAGCTTTTTATATGCCATATTTTGGGCTTCGACGTTCTTTGGAGGAGAATCTTCTTTAAACAAATCAGCGTAAGAGCTGGTACTTCCTGGAAAAGGAGCCGGAGAAGTCCCCATTGGACCCTCCTGGGGCACCGATCTGACCTTCAGATCCACCGTACCCCAAAGACACTTCAGCAAACCAGCAGAAGCCAGAGATTTTTCGAAGATGCAGAAACCCTAGTTCAGAGAAAAAAATCGCCAGAGCTCATTTTCCCGCCTTCGTGTCCATTCATCACTAGCTATTTTTTATTTTTTAAATTTATTAAAATACGACCGTTCAAGAGGGGTGAACGTAATGTTCGCCCTATCTTATAGACGCATGTTTTTTTTTAAGGGGGGAGGCGAACGCGATGTCGCCCCTTTTTTTTTATGGTTGCCCAAGGAGAATGGCGAAGGTGATATTTGCCAAACCTTTGAGCGCTCAAAAATATTTTTCTTTTCTAAATTTTACTAAGCAAAATTTTTTCTTTTTGAATTTAAAAAAATGAATATGCATATATTTACAAAGGTACCTCATTATGATTTCATCACTGGATATAGACTTTCAAATGAAGGTCGTTTACTGGAATTGGAATCTCCTAGCCTTCCATATCTTGAAGATGATAGGCATTAGCCGAGTTCACAGTAGAGAAGTGGAAAGGACCTTCCCAAATAGCGTCGAATTTATGATGTTTCTCAGGCTTGGTCTTCTTTTCATTCCACTTGAGGACCAAATCTTCGACTTGAAAACTACGTTTGGTTGTCCTCTTTTCGAATCACTTCTGCATTTCCTTGTTATGTTCGACGAACACCTAGTAAGACTTTTCTCTATCTTCCTCCAATTGTATTAACTGTGCTAGTCATGCACTCATAGGATAAAATTCCTCATCTCCCTCCTGAAACAACTACAATGTCTAAAAGACGGGAAGCTTTATGTGGGAAGGAAGGATTGCTTCTTTCCCATACACCAAAACATACGAAGAAGTTTTAATGGATTTTTAACTGAAATGCGATCTGCCTAGAGTGCTTGGTTGTCAGCTCCTCTTATTATTTCCAAGTGTCGTCTTCAAAATCATTGTGTATACTCAAAGCAATTCTGATCATTGTGTATACTCAAAGCAAATTGGTAATGAACTTGTCATTATAGTTATGTAGGTTGATGATATGTTACTAATTGGAAATAGTAAGAAAATGATCAGGGAAGTGAAGTCTCAGTTAGCATCATAGTTTGACATGAAAGATCTTGGCCCTGCAAATTTTATTTTGGGCATGCAAATAAATAGAGATCGCTCAAAAAAAAAGTTGTGGTTAATCAAAAGAAGTATGTTGAGACAATATTTAAGAGATTTAGTATGCAGGATTGCAAAACAATGAAGGTACCTATTCCTTTGGGGGAAAATTTGTCTATTGAACAATGTCCAAAAACAGAAGAAGAGGTAGAAGAAATGTCTCATGTTCCTTATGCAAATCTTGTAGGGAGTTTAATGTATGTCATGGTATGTACTAGACCAGATATTGCCAATGCAGTGGGAGTTTTGAGCAGATACATGTCTAAACATGGTAAAGAGCATTGGACTGTTGTAAAAAGGGTTTTTAGATATTTCCATGTTACATCTAATTTTTCAATTTGTTATGAAGGTGCAAGTAACAAAAATAGATCCTTGGATATAGAAGGTTTTGTTTATGCAGATTGGGATGGAGATCTTGATAGTAGAAGATCTAATAATTATTATGTATTCAACTTGTTTGGAGGGGATATTAGTTGGATGAGCAAAAGGTAAACTGTTGTTGCTCTTTCAACAACTAAAGCTGAATACATGGAAGCCACTGATGCAAGTAAGGAATCAGTATGGCTACAAATATGATGTGCTGAGATTGGGTTCTTTTAAGGAGCTATGAAGATAAATTATGATAGCCAAAGTGCCATATTTCTGGAAAAGAACCCTGCTTACCATTCAAGAACAAAGCACATTGATACAAAGTACCATTTCAGTAGGGACTTGATTGAATAGAAGACAGTGTTGTTGGAAAAAGTGGATACTAAGGAAAATATTACAGATGCTTTAACCAAGGTAGTTAGCACAGAAAAGTTCATTTTTTGTACATTTGAAATGGGCCTGGCAAGAGTGAGTATTGAAACTAACATTGATTACAACCTTCATGCAAAGTATTCAACAAGTAGGGGAATGTTGGATGTGTCTCATCCTTTGCAAAGGAAGTACTGTATGGCAGGACCTGACTTCCCACTTTTTTAGAGATATTATCAGAGCTATTTTTGGAGGCGTTTGTGGGATTCTCATGATTGGTGGGTATGGGTGGTTTTAGCCCATGGTATTATACCCACGGTATTCTAATACCACATTACGATTTAGGTTTTTAAGAGTTTCCTTTATATTGATTGTAATATCCCATTACGAGCAAGGTGAATAATAATATCAAAGGAGATGTGGCTCTTGTTTGCTAGAATAGCCCATATTGGGTGAACCAGGGTAAATCTCGTGTGTTCTATATGCATGATATATTGTGAGTTGTTGTTTTCTTCTGAGTTATTTATTTATGTATTAAATATTTTGGAATAAGTTTGGGTAAAATTCTTCATAGCCAGGCTACGCTATACCACGTATAGTCTTTATGATCAGTCACTCAAACCAACATATGCGCGTGAGTAGCGGTCGGTGATAAACACACAACACTCGAACGATTCATGACTTTGCATAAAGTTTTTTAGGTGAGGTACGTCAAACATAAGCTCAAACGATTCAGGGGAAGGATTTTATGATTAATATCACCAGCAGAATGATAGGCCAACATTCGAATCTCACATTAAATTTAGAACACGATCAGTGAGATACTGCTTCATAAGCCTGATCAAATATTTTTGCAAAACCAAAGGTTTGGTGAATTCACTTATCATGGGAAACCCTAATCGGAGCCTGCAGGTTTGCCAAAATACGTAGGCTTAAGATGGTCCCAATAGGGTAAACAACATCATATTCGTACAACTGACATTAGTGGAGAAGGCAAGGGTGTAACATTCATCATAGTAGATCATTTCTTCAAATCATGAAAGAAACAATGTCGTTCGCCATTCAAATCGCAACATTACGATCGTTAAAACATTATAAACCAAGGTACATAAATTTTTTTTTTTTTTCATTTAGTGGGGCAATTATCCCATATTCACCACATTATGAGCACGAGGTTTTTTAAAAAGGGTTGCTCACGAATAGAAGGGTGTGACTTCGATCATGCGAACCCTCTTCTCCTCGTGCATAAGCTAGTGTCCTATGTATTATGCGTCTTGTCATCATGTGCATCATCAGTTGTCCTATGTCTTGTGCATCATGTCAGTCCCTAGTTGTCCTGTATCTTGTTGTCTTGTGTGTCACCAATTGTACTGCATCTTGTGTGTCACCAATTGTACTGCATATTGTGTGTCGTCAGTTGTCCTATGTCTTGTGCGTCGTGTCAGTTCCTATCGATCAGGTCCAGTATCCTTTGGGTTGGTTTTTGCGTCACTTCCATGTTCATTGGTTCCATAAATAATGTTTAGTGTTTCTCACATCACATCCTAGCTATAGTTGGAGTCTTCCATGTATCTTCAAGGCTGCATCATTAGTCCACGTTCTTCGTGGTTCCAGTCTTGTGTTTTGATCACGTAGAGTCTTCTGTTGCATTTCGAGTGAATATCAAATTTGAGTCTTGGTCAACTTAGTGTGTCAAATTCAAATCAGGGTGTCAAATTCTAATCAATGTGTCAAATTTAAACGATGTGTCAAAATTCAAATTGGTGTTAAAAATCAAATTAGGGTGTCAAATTCCAATCAGTGTGTCAAATTCAAACGGTGTGTCAAAATTCAAATTGATGTCAAAATCAGGATGTCAAATAATTCAAAAGTAACTGAAAGGGGAGATTCAATCCGTATTGTATTTGGAGTGACAGTGAAGCGGAACAACAAATGTTTGCAAATTTTTTTGCAAAAACCAAGGCAAAATCATAAACAAGACCGTGTGACAATTGCATGAGTGGAAGGTGGACAAAAGGACCAAACAAGTGATTATCAAACTCGTAGAACTCTAATGAAGGAAGCTTAAAGTCACCAAGAAGACCTCCTAGAACAAAAGATACACATAATTCTTCTCCTTCAAGAATTAATAGCTTTAACCCCTGTCATCCATTGCTTCACAATATGGCATCCAATCCCTCCCCAAATTCTTTCCATGATAACCTCACACAAGAGGAAACAAGAAACCCCATGATCACTAACAAGTTCTTACAATCCTTAATGACAAGATGTCCCAACTATTGGACAGAAAAATCTAACAAAATCCCCCTAATCCAAACCACTGGAGTAATGAGGATCAATATGGAGCCTATACACACCAAAGAGGTCATAATGGTCATTTTCCAAATCATTTCAATGGAAAAAGAAATAACGAGTATTTGGGAAACGAGGAAGCTTTTGAACAAAGAGGTCCTACCCAAACTCACTTCCATCGACATAGGCACAATGAAGACCAAGATAGAGATGAAGTTTACCAACAACCTAGAGGTCCTAGTGGGGTCAATTGGCCACACATTGATATGCCCACATTTGAGGGTCATGATCCACGTGGATGGATAGCCAAAATGGAAGGCATTTTAGACTTATACAAAATTTGAGATTCAAAAAATTTTATTTTTTTACCTCCAGACTCGGTACTAAAGCTTATCAATGGTTTGTATGGCTCAAATGCGAGCAAGGTAACAACATCTACTGGGATGATTTCACCAAATATTTTCTTAAGATATTTGATGAAGGATCCACATATTCTTACACAGTGCGGTTGTTATCACTTAAGCAAACAGGATCAGTAGGAGACTATATCTCATAATTCACTAGTATGCTTTCTTATGCAAATAACTTACAACCCGATGTAGTGATAGCTACTTTTAGAAATGGGTTGAAAGAAAATATTAAAGTCAAAGTGGACCTACAAGATCCATCCAAGATAGATGATTGTATAAGGATTTCCAAGTTGACTAAGAAGAAGGTGCAAATGGCGACATCCATACGATGTGATTCATATGATCAACCTCAATATCACAACTCTTTTCATATAAATGATCAACCATCAAGATATTTTTGCTATAAATATCACAATCACCATCCAAAATATCAGGCATGTGTACCCCAAAAAATCTTTTAAATTGAATATGTTGACAAGGAAGATGAAGAAATAGATGAGAACATCTCACCTGATAATTCCCTAGACGATGACCAAATTGAACACAAGGTGGTTGTAGATGGAGAAGATACTATGGCAATTTTAGTACATGCTCTTATGGGGTCATCAGCTCACCATACAATCAAAGTAGCAAGATTCATTCAACTAAGGAAGGTAAATGTATTAATTAATTTAGGAAGTACTCACAACTTTATTGACACAAGGCTTGCCAAGGCATTAAACTTGCACATCAACTCCTCCAATCAAGATAAATTTTAAGTTAGAACTGCAAGTGGGAGTAGCACTCAATGTATAGGTAAAACATATTCAATTTCATTACAAATGGGAAGTTATACTTGGGAGGATCCTCTTTTTGTTATGAATTTAGGGAATTCATAAGTTATCTTAGGAGTCGCATGGTTAGAACAAATGGAAACCACGGTCGATTTTAATTACAAGCAGTGCTTTATTGAATGGAAATGAAATAAGAAGACCGTTCGCCTCCAAGGAATTCCAACACCTCCATCAAAGGTAGTAAGTTCACATAGCATGGAAAAAATAGTAAGAAAAGGTAGTGATGGATTCTTTGCTCAAATTAATTGTATGGAAATGCAAGCACAAGATACGTAAAAAATACAATCAGAAGATGGCCAACTGTGATGAGGTCTTCCAAGAGCCAAAGGGACAACCTCCCAAAATATCCCATGACCATGCGAGACGTTGTCTCAAGAAGGTGATCGGCCAAAAAGTGAAATCTTAGTCAGAATTGCCAATATTAGATGCATAAGGGCATATATATCTCCAATCGGGAGCTATTATAAAAAGCATAACATCCATACTAAGATCTCATCACATCCAAGAACATGCATACAGAGTCATCATTTCTTGGAAATCTTCTTTCGGTAGACACGATCCTAAAAACGGTTTGAGATGATAGCATTCAGGCACTATAGCATTAAATTTGAGTCACCTCCATATTCTTGGAAATCAAACACGAGCTTTAACAGTTTACTCCATATTCAATTTGTATTGGAGAGGGAGTAAAACCTTCAAGAATATGTTCTTGAAAATGACAAAAATCTTCCACTTCGTCACCAACATTAAATTGTAGCAGTTACTCGAAGCAAATATTCAAATGGAAAAATCAATATTTAAAATTGTCGAAGATGATGACAATTAATAATTAAAATTTGCCTCATTTGATTTGACTCACACCTCTGCTTCACATTTTATCTTTGGGTGTCACAAGGAGTTTGCTTTCGCAATGAAAATATTTTCACCCAAAAATATTCATAAAATTTCATCGCTTTCACTTTGAAAAAATAATCACAATTGCTCAAAAATAAGCAACATTTGTTTTCAAAATACCTTCGTCGCATTTTTGAAGATGTTGACCCATTAAAAATTTCGGTCACTTGAACCTTATCTCTCCATGTTGTTCACCTCAAAAAAAACTTCAAACAAACCTATAGCCATTTTAATTAAAAGCGACCATAACATTAAAATCGTGTTCGCCCCAATAAGGGGCAAACACTACGTTCGCTCTTTTTAAATGGCAAATGCAAAGCATTGATATTTTTTAACTTGGGTTCACTATTTCCTTTCGGGGGCACGTTTGCCTCTTCATTCGGGCGAACTCGACGTTCGCCCCTCCATTGGGGCGAACGCGTTTCGCTTTCGTACTTGCCAAATTTCTGTCTTTTCTTTTTTATTTTCTTTAATTTAAAATATCTTCTTCAATTTCGTGATCTTTATCTTGCTACTGCTCATTCTTTGAGGCAAAATTATTTTTAATTTTTCAACTGCTACCAATAACTTCAACAAAGTGAATCCAAAGTATATGTCCAAGTCATGTTTTGGGGGTTGATTTATTTTGCAAAATGAAAATTTGCAGAGAATTGAAAAAACTAAAAAAAATAACTGAGTTAAAAAAAACTCAATCATAAATGTCTTCATATTACAATAAAAAATTGTGGCACATTGCAAAATGCCAACATTTCTGGTGGCTGTCACGGTATCCAACTCGTATAGATTCAAACGATCTCAGGCCTTAGTACATTGGGCGATCATGAGTCTTCTTACCAACCTCTCTAGCTGATGTCTTTGATGTAGACTCCCTTTTGCTCCTCTCCTTCTATACTTTCTTGGTGGCTTTAGCTTCAACTGCTACATAGAGTACTTCAACTCTCTCTGCTTCCTGAGTTGCTTTCGATGTTGCCTCATTTTCTACCACTACTTTTTCCTCTTGTTCCTTGAGACTTTCAGAAGTAACCTTATATACTGCAACTGCTGCTTGCCAGGCTTTAGTAGTGAACAAAGAAGGAGTGCTCAGGTACTCATATACAAAACACAAATTTTGAATATCTTCCAAACGTAGGTGCCTTGCTTGCTGGGCTAACTCAAAAATAGAAAGCTCCATACGTGTGTACTTTTGTATGAAAGGAAAGACCTAAACATTTGTTATTGGCTCTTCCCAGGCATCAATCTTCGACGTATCTTCAACAAACTGCTTCCATCCTGCTTCCAATTATGCTTGTGGAAGAGGTTGATCCTGTTCATCAATAAATTCTAGAAAACCCACGTCATGTAGAGTGTTAATATGAGTCATTGAAATAGTATGGTTTCGCTCTATGGCATTTAGAATTTTTTAACCCTCTCACATTAGATCCATTTGCTGAAAATAATTGCATAGTGTGACTTTTGCAGTTGACCAGGAATGATCCAACTCACTCAGAGGTTTCACATACATGGTGGAATTTGCCAAGGCCTGTATTTTTACTACCATCTCCAAATAGGGTGATAGTAACTCCTTTGTGTTATCAATTATTTGTTATCCCATTTGGATTTGTATACGAGCCGCCCATAGATAGTGCAATACTCGAACTACTTCTGGAGCTAATTTCTCATAACTTTGTGCGGAGTGAAGATGCATTTCCTTGATGTTATCACAAGAAAAAACTGTAGCCTACGTAGCTTTCTCTGCCAACTGACTCTGGATAGCATCAAGCTTCTGGTGAGGATTGTGCATCTCAATGCATGCTGCATCTCTCTTTCAGGTGCACTTCAACCTATCACTTCAAATGCTCATTTTTTGTATCATTTTTTTTCTCTTGTGCTCTACTTTTAGCCAAGGCAGTCTCGAGTTCAATGATTCTGTCAGATCAAAATACTTCTTTTGATAGTACTCACAATGAAGGTAAACTGAACTCATGTCCACTTGAATGTTGCCCATATTTTCCACAGGATCAATCTTCGTGAGGTCTTTTGTGATGGTCTGAGAAATAAGTTTGCCTAGCAACAATTCTCCTTGCGATTTCTGAACCAATGGAGTAATCTAGGTGATATGAGACTCCATTGCAACAGGATCAAAAGCGACCCTCTTTAGAGGATGTGCCAGTTCGAGAGCTTCCTTTCTCCATCTGCTTTTCAATCATTGGGATGAACTCAAGTGTGCTCGGTTGATTTTCTCTACATCTAATTGCATGGATGCCACCTGAATGTTAGGCAAAAATTATAATTCCAAAAATGGGGTGAAAGGAATGAAGGCATCAGAGCAGTTAGGCTATGAAATTGACATGGTGGTTAGAATTTGTGGAATAGAAATGGTGGAATGGATAAGTAAACTAGTTTTAACTGCAGTTACGCTCACCATGGAAGGAGCCTGCATACTTACAAATTTGGTAGAAATGATAGAAGTGATATATGGGGATGAACGTGAAAATGGATTCGGTCTTGACACATAGGAACTAAAATAAAGCGAGGACGAAGAAAAGGGGACAGAAGAAGGAGCAGTAGTGACTTCGATAAGGGAAGGTGGAAGAAGTGTAAGGGAAAGTGAGAGAATACCAAAAGGTGAAGAAATGGACACAAAAACTAATGGAAGTGCTTCTGACGTAGTCACTACTTGCTCCAAAAGAGAAGAAGAAGAAAGGAAAGAAGACATGCCTTCAAGCACAAGCACCGTGTGATGTGGTGATAGATAGGGTTGCACAAAATCTTCTTCTTACTACTCTAGTGCTACCTCCTCAGTATTTGTTTAGGTCTCCATGACCTTATCTTGGCATGATTCCAATGGTTCGTCTTCCTTTTGCCCTTGGATCATTGAAAATATTTGTGCTACCTCTATTGGAACCTTAGTCACCATGGGAGTATTAACAACTGTCGCCAAAACAATGGAAGTTACAGTAGTCATAGTAACTACAATATCACGTGAATAAATAGTGATGGCACCAGTCCTTGGTTTCTTTTTCACTTTGGGAAATGGTGGCGCTTGTTTTACATTGTGCTTTTTTGGCTTTGGTGCCTCTTCAATATTTTTCTTTGTCCATTGAAATCTCTGTTGAAACACGTATTGTTGTTCCTCTCTTTCAGGAGTTTCTTCTATGATCAATGAATGTTGTTCTTCCATGTCGCTTTCACCACTTTTTGACTATTGAAAACTGTACAACAAAATATTGGTGAAAGCAACTGGTTGATATGAATCGACATATTCATCATAAACCTCTGAAAAGACATCATAAATCTTGAGCCCATAAGCAATCGTAGGTTTTACACGCCACTAGTTCATTATATTTTCTTCGGACCAATCAGGTTCATCGACTTTAACCTGATTGAACAAGACCAACAGAGGGGCTTGAGACCTGTACTCAACCTCCTGCTCATAGTAGTCATGCCAAGGGGGAAGTGTAGCCATTTTCTCAATATGTCAGTTCATATTTGGCCCATTAAAATTATTTTTATTACGTTCAATGTCCAACTGAGGGCAACAAGGAAATTATTTCATCTTGACGAGTTCTTTAAATTTACCCAAGGGATCATACTTCCAACGTTGTGATAGCTCTATCAGCCCTAGCTCTTGCAATGCAATGATGAGAAGTTGATTCTATCCAATTTGACTCGCTACTATATCACCAAAATGAAATGGTATATTGCATGTAGTCTTATTTTTGCACCCAGCTCCATATACATCATTCACGTAATCTGATTGGCGCACTACTTCAATAGCAAAAACATGCCCTGTAGCGAAATACGATAACAAAATTGGCTTATCCGTGAAACTAAATATTCTCACGACCACACCTTGGGTAAGTAGAAAAATGTCACCCTTTTCTTGAGTAACTGCTATATCTCTCAATTCTCATCGTATTCTTTTACAGGTACTACAAAGCAACTCAATTGTCGGTCCCAAAAACAAACTGTTAAAGTTATAAAAGGATTATTTTTTCAATAAAATAGAATTCCACTTATAAATCACTAAAGGCTCATCCTTTTCATTTGTAGTTAAAATATCAATAAAAGGAAAACAACGCTGCAGTTGGATGAAGAAAAACCATAGCAAAAATGAAGTATGCTTGAAAGATTAATCTTCTCCAGTCTGCAACTTCTCCAATTGTGAATTTAATCTCCGTGAAATATAATCAGCCCAATCAAATAAAATTGGATTGGTGCTCGATTTCATGGCTGTAGGAGAATAAAATTCTATGTGACAAATGCATTGTGTCACATCCACCTACCACTTGTGATCTATATCATTTGAGGAAAAACCCACAACCCATGCTAGCATGGAATAAACATCCAAGATTTTAAAAAAATTTAGCGGTCTAGGCAGGTTCGAAAGCTGTCCCATTGGTGGATATTTAATCATATGAGTCTCCATAAATTGACACATGGTCATAATGGAGACATATATGTCTTCTTGTTCATCAATATGTAACTTCTTGTGGACTCCATAGTTGGGAGGCTGTAACCCACAGGCAAAAGCTTCTCGGACTTCACCATGAGTAATGGTAAAAATAATTTTCCTCTTTGCATTCCTGAAAGCCCTGGTTGAAGGATCATAATATCTGGCAAGAAGCAACACAAACTTGAGACAAAGATGTATTGGAGGGCATAAATACCAAAAAATTAATGAATAATAAGGTATTGTTAACCAACTTTCCTATGGCAATCCATGTTGCACTGCAAATTCAACATCTTGTCATAATTTTTCTACTCCTTTGTGAGTGATGGCGCAGTCACCGATTCCAACCATCGAATCTTCATACAAGTACAAATCAACATAATTATTTTTTCGAGCCTTCTTGGACCTCATAGTCACTTTCCTTCTTTTCGACTTCTTTAGTTCTAAATATTTTGAAACTTCTTGGAGTTCCTTGCCACGCCTTCCCATTTTTAAATTTAAAAAAAACTTCGGGCACATTTTTTGAACACCTTCTAAGTTCTCTGCAATAATCTGTTAAAAAGCTCGATAGCAAAAAAATTTAAAATTAAATTTAACTGCAAGTGTTTATCTTGTCTTGTTTATATAGAGTTTCCTTTCAACCGCCACAATAAATGCTAGATTATTTGGAATTCCTCCTTAAAATATGTGACCTTTGGTGCCCTCACCTAGCATTTCTCTCAAAAATATCCTTTAAGCAGATTGTCCTTTTTGCCATGTAAATTTGTCGTAAACCATGCCCTGGCTGCTGAAAGTTGCCTTGAAAAACTAAATTGGTTGGTAAAAAATAATTAAATGTCTTCTCATGACTGTTAAAAAACTTTCAATCTACTTTAATGAATTCCAAAAAAATCTTCATTCTTCCACTCTTTTTCTCTTCAAAGTGCCTTCTAATTGCTTGAGAAATAAAGGGTGAATGACTCATTTTAAAGAATTTGTTCTTTGGCCTTTTTTTTTTTCTCTTATTTAGAAAATATGATTTTCTAAAAAAAACTACCCCTTTTTTTCTTTTTCGTTTTGTTTTGTTTTTTTTTTTAAGTTTTTAAATTTAATTTTTTTCTTTTTTTATTTTAACTTTTAACGTGATCGCCCTCAAAGGGGGCGAACATCAACTTTTGGGCAATCCAAAATTGAAAAGTTTTTTTTTTTAACTTTAAATTTTTATGTCCGAGGCACAGGTTTTGAATTTGTTACAAGCACGATCGTCACAAGGTAGAGCGATGGTGACTGTTGGCCATCATAGGGTACAACAACCTCTAAAGGTTGCTCCTACGTATGACGGTCTAGGTTTCAAAGGAGGAATCCTTCTTACCGAAGTGATAAAAATCACTATTAGGCCCTGAGGCTGCGTTGGTCATATGGCCTAAAAAGATGTCCATATAGGCAGTTTTTCTAAAACAACATGTTTTAGGTATCTACAGATACCCATTTTTGAGATGCGTTGTGTGAAAGCACAACGTTGAGCAAAAATAGATAACCTAAAACCAAAATGAAAATTGATATTGATCATTAATTTAGTCAATGTTAAATACCCTACTCATGAAAGAGCATGCATCTCTGATTCATTGCTTCAAAAAAAATTAAAGAGCATAATCCAATTAAACCTTTGATGAGGTATACTTGGTCTTGGTACATTGTCCAATCATGAAGAGACAAAGACCTATGAAACCTTCATGCTTCAAGAATGCTAAGCATTTGTTTAATTAAAAAAAATTGCTTATTGTCTACCCTAAGCAAGGGCATGATTGTTTTTGGTAATGATTCGTGAATGAACGCAATTAACATGAATGCTTGACTATTGACTTCGATTATAAATTTTGTGATTATAACTACCCCCTCAAGCGACAAGTCGATCAAGAAATGACAAGTGATGAAAGCGATAACTCGCTTCACAAAGATGACTTGTTTGAGCATTGCAAGCCGATAACAAATGTTAAAGGGAAAGTCCTGTTATAGTTGTGATTTCAACCATTATTGGTAATTGTACATCTCTATCCTATGGAGCAGTCTAGCAACATGGCTTTCTTAGGAAATCAAGATGATGAAAATTTTATTTGATGTCAAGATGGATCACCATGTTTGATGATCTACTAAAACTTCATAGAGGAATGAAATGTACACCTCGTTCCCGTGGAGCAGTACGACCCCATGGCCTTCTTAGGGATTGGAGTGAAAGTATTTTAATTCGTCCATGAATGATTTTGGGGTTCAAGTGGCCTTATGGTAATTTACTCATCTTATATGATTGAATGGATAGCTAGTCGTTGCAACTGCCAAGTGTATAAGGTAAACTACTAGATACGAGTCACACTTGAGATGTTATTTGATTGATTTTTTTATTATTTTTGAAATTTTTGATAAAAATGAACCATTAGATGTTGTTAAATTCCCAAACTGAGGCTCATGATGCTGATAGAATGTGTGCATTTATTATCATTTATGGGCCATCCTGGGGTACAACGATGGTATTTTGCAAATTTTAAGGTTGTCTTAGAGTAGGACGGTTGCATTGAAATACGACCGCTCCACCCTAGGGCAGTCAAGAAATTTGAAAAATATAAAAGTAAATTTTCCAAATTTTAATGTCATTGTGATAACTGTAGTGAGAGAAGGAGTGAGGTGAAAGAGAGATTTTTTGACATGGAACACTGCTAAAAAATTGACACGCTATCATGACATATCAGCCAAAGGCTTCTACAAGAAGAGGAGTCAGAGCTACGAAGGTAGAAATCTCAATCTCTCTCTTGTTATTTTTTGCAAATTAAAAATAAACAACACTAAGTAATAAGTAGACTAAACTACAATAAATCACTGGTAACGAACCTCACCCTAGGTTAGGAATGTCTAGATTATGCTATCTTAGGAGGGTAGGTTAATTTTTTAGCATTTTTAGCATGGGGATGAACCCTAATTAGGTGCCATTGCGGGGTCGTCTTGGATAGGAGTAGCTTTGCTTTGGCAGGATGAGGGTCATCATGGGGTATTACGACTGCATTTGAACACCAACAATCAAAATTTTGACCATTGGGAAGGCCATCGTAGGGTCTAGTAGTTGTGCCTACCGACCGTCGGGGCCTAGAGCGGCTGCAAAATTCTGATTTTTTTGGATTTTTGAATTGATTTGGATTTGATTGTTAGGCATCAGAATTAGATGGTATGCGCTAAGGAACCCACTTTTTTGGATGAGTTTTGAGATCAAATATCAGATGATGATTGGGTGTGGTTTGAGGCAATCAATCTCAAACATTTGGTGCACCTTCCTACTGTTATGTCAAATTAAGCGAATCTGATGGCCCTGGCTTGTTGATGGGATAACATGACCAACACCTTTCATCTCCTAACTAGTGAGATGACAATTACTCTTGAGGATGTCTATAGGATATTCAAGATCCCTATTGAGGGATTTTCTATCATCTTTAATCCCCTTATGCATTATGGGAGATTTATTCATATGATTTTTGGAGGGGAGGCGAATGTGGCCTTAACATTGGATGGACTACGATGGAGTCTCAGTCAGTGCATGGTACGATGTCGATGCATTCTCTCAGTGCTAGGTAATGATGATATACATCATATCCAACATTCTATTGCTAGACTCTTTAGGAGCAAGGTTCCCTTGGAACCTCCTATACATGGTGCAAGATATTCTTGAGTGTAACCTAGAGGAGTTGATTATTATGGCATGGGGGAGATTCCTACTAGCACATTTATACGATGAGATGTAAGAGATAGAACATCAAAGACACATATGATTAGGATGAAGTCTACTCTAGATTTGGAAATGAGAGCATATCAGGGTGGATCGGCCAATAGGACCGCTAGTATCCCGAGATCATCTAGGAGATATTGATATTGGTTATGTAGCTTGGTGGCTAAAGGATTGGAAGATAGGCCATAGCTGACCATAGGTAGGTAGACTGGCACATTACACTAAATATTTGGATAGGTTGTAGTGGGATCAGGTCATATGGAGGCCCTACTTGGCCCTGATTGGATAGAGACTATAGAGCATTTATCTTGGGTTAGACACAAATGGTGGCTTATTAGGCACTGCAATAGTGAACAGGAGTACTTCCACTACTCTTGCATTAGGCGATAGTTCAACATTTACCAGGATGTCCCAAAGGAGCCTATCATTTATTGTCATCGAGGCAATGAGACACAACTGGAGTGGCCTCGGGTAGAGGTCCTTGTAGATGAGTAGGATCTAATAGTGGTTGAGACCAAATTAGCCAACCCAAGGATTGGTGCTAAGTATGATACTTGGTGGGTCACTCGACTATGGCAGGGAGGTGGTCCGATGGGCGAGTATGTAGAGGCGATAGTGGAGGAGAGTGGAGATGAGAATGAGCAGTGAGTGCATCAGAAGATAGAGGAGTGGGTCCAGGCTATAGAGCAGGCAAAGGAGCTACCAGTTGAGTTTGAGGGCAATAAGGATGACCCCATAAGTGAGATGGCTTAGTTGTGAGCATAGTTGAAAACTACACAAGGGCGATTGGTGGAGCAGGAGACGACTCTCGCTATAGTCCAAAGTTAGTTGAGCAGTGGATAGCAACAATATAGAGAATTCTCTAAGGAGAGAGATCTCATCAAGGTCTCGATGGCCACAACCTATACAAAGGTTGATAGGTTTACTGCAGAGAGGGACACTCTGCAGACACAATTGGCTACCAAGATTGCAAAGAGTAATGCTAGGACAACAAAGCAAGATGCTTTACAGGTTTAGTTGGCTATCACGACTATAGGTCGGGCTAAACCCTCCACTCCAACTAATCAGGGGTCAATAACATTAGGTGGTGATGTAGAGATTGTTAGACTACAAAGCCTCCTAGAGGAGTATGTGGCCTAGTGTAGGTCTGATACAACATATATAGTTAATATAGTGAGTCAGGTCAACATACACGATGGAAGTCTTCTTGAGAGATCTATAGTAAGAAGATCTCAACAGAGTCGATGTAGTGAGTCTGGCCAGTCATTAGTGTGGCCCAATAATAAGTCATCCACACATCGAAAGATATCAATGACAAGTGGTTCAAGCAGCCTCGTAGGAATGAGGTCAAGAGTGTAATTGACTCTGGGGGTGTAGACCCCACTTGATGGATTATTTATGTATGCATTATTTGTTAATGTAAGGTCTGAGGACCTACATAGTTGTAGCCTGCGAGCATTTTTTACCATTATGTACTTGACATTTCCACACACATATATATGATATTTCATTTATGGCTCATTGTGTTGATGGTTTTGATTTTATGTTATGGGTGCATTGATGGATGTAATACTTATATGATGATGTATTGATATATACATGCGATGTACTAATGATATGCAATGATTAGATGATGGATGCATTATTAGAGTTTGTAATCTAGATGTATGGATGCACTATTTTGTATGTGCGTATGGATGCAATGTTTAATGTTAAATGCATATTTTTATATTTGTTTAATTGATTATGCATTTAATTTTTGTTATATGATATGGTGGATGTAATGTGTATGTAATGCATTAATTTTATATGGATGATCTAATGCAATTGTACATGTATGCTTTAATCATTTAAAATATAATTAATGAATCTAATTTGTGTTTAACAAACTAATGGTAAACACCACATAATGTATCAAAATCATGAATTAAAATGTTACCCTTATAATAAGAGTTATACATTTGTACATGCATATGTGAGATGAAATATGTGAAATGTAGAGGCTTTCCCTATAAGCTTTTGCAAAGTAAAAGGTGTACATAAAATAGTCAGTGGCCGTCTAAATATCATTACTGATATTGATTTGGTAGGACACCTTAATAAGAAAAATCTCATAAGGAATACTGTGATTGGCGATGAGATGATTTATTACTGAGGGAATTTTTGAGGTTTTCTATGAGACTCAAACACCCTAGTTGATTGTTAAAAAGTTGTATACTGAATACACAAGACTCCTGAAAGATACAAGCCTATTAAGATGACCCAGATATTCACTATCCATGTGTGTGCAAAGTGAATGTATTTAATGACGCATAAGACTACCTCATTGTCAGATGGGTTTCATGCAACCCATTGTTGTAATGAGGATCACCCTATGGTCATCCTATAATGATTTTGGACGTAGATAGATTAGACTACTAGGCAATACAAGTCACCAAAAGCTAGCTCAACGATAAGATGACATTGGTCTGTCCAAAAGAAGATTGCTAATGTGATAGACATATCGCTGTGTAAGGCTATTCCATTGCCAAGGGGGTTTCATTCAACCCATTGTTGTAATGGAGATCATCCCATGGCTTGATAATACTGAAGATTCTAGGGATTAAAGCTTGTTACCCCTTCTTTTATTTTAATTACTTGGGATACTTGCTTATGTTTAGTGGTGAAAACCACTATTTATTTTTAGAAAGGGATTTTCTTAGTGATGAGAATCATTGTTTTTTTGTATTGTTTTAGAAGTTTGTTTGTTTTATGAAATATCAAGAGATTGTTTGGGTAGGAGGGAGCTTGTCCTTTTGTCAATTCTCATCATCCTAGACCATGTGCATAATAATATGAGTAAGAAAAACCTTTCACTTAAGGTGATAAGGATCACTTTGTAGTGTCATCTTTCCTTGTTCAAACTCGGATTATTAACGTATAAAAATGTGTTGGGATTTTGACATATGCACGGTACTATCAAAACTAGACCTTACCTTCTAAAAGCCAAGATAAATTTCTACAAAATCTAAACATATAACTAGGTATGTCTGAATGACCAAAAATCCCTAGTATACACCCTATAGCAACTCATTAATTGTGTTGAAAAACATAGTTACTCACAAGGGAAATATGAATGATAATGATACGTGAGATGTTAGGGTTTTCCCTATAATTTTGTGCAAACTAAAAGGTGTGCATAAAATAGCCTGTGGTCTTCTAAATATCATTGCTGATATTCATCCAGTATCTATCCTATTTTATGAGGACCTCTTAATAAGTAAAAACCCATAAAGAAAATTGTGCCTATTGATGATTTATAAGGTTGATTTGAGATCCATGATTGGTAAACAAACACAGTGTCATTCGTCAGAATGTAAACACAACTTGTTATAATGCAATTGTAATGGATGACTATGCCTAATGCAATTATTTATTAAATGCATGATGAAGTAATGCAAAATATTTTTATATTTTGATGTTTTGTATTATTTTTATATTTTTTATATTTTCTAATTTGTTTGGTATTTTGAATAATTTTTTGTTTTTTTTTTTGATTTTTTATTGTTTTACGATTTTAGGGGGAAGGTGCGAAACCTTATGTACCCCTAGCGTGTGTGCTAATTTGTGAAAGCGAAGACGCCACGATACCTTCAAAATTCTCAAATTGCTATATTGCTTGTGATGTGGACGGTGGGGAAGGTGTGACACCTTGAAGACCCCTAATGTGTATTTTAACTAATATAATGTGATTGGCTTGGCTAGGAGGAGTGATATAAATTGACTCCCCCTATTGTGGCACCAAATTTTGTAAAATACCCATGACCTGATGGGGTAAAACAAGCAAACTATTTGTGTGGAGCTCATTTTGTTCTATCATATTTTCGTCCGGATTCTTGAATTAATAACAGGTACAGATGTCATACCCATTTCGACAATGATAGGGACAGTAAAATTTTTCATTGTGAAACCCAAGTTTAGGTTTGCTAAGTTTAATTTTTGGTAATGTGATTGCATGTGCCTCGTATAGTTTTTGAAATAGGGCTAAAGTAGTCATTTAAAATATGACATACTGGCAAGGTATCTTGTTAGGATTAATAGGTTGTGGTTGACCTTGGGATCGTAGATGGGATGATGTGGCCTGAATTGTGACAAGCTGAGGTGAGGTAGATGAAAAATCTATGCGTGAAGCCTTTTTATCCATAAGGTCTTGGACCACATTTTTAAATGCATAATAATTATCGATGTCATAACCCTCTATTCAATGATAAAGGTAAAATCGATCTTCCCTATAACCTTTAGGTTTGGTCCTATTTGGATCTAATGGGCACACGTTAGGTAAGATGATTATCTTAGCTTCTTGTAAATTTTGAAAAATGGGTCACATGGGCTCAGATAACGGATTCCAGGTACAATATTGGTATTTTAAGTTAGGTCGACTCGATAGACTAGTTTGATGAGGTGGTTGGGTTGTATGTATCTCAATCACCTACTTAGGTTGCTCTGCTTGACTAGTAGGAGTTGTGTATGTCCCGTGCATGGGTAAGAGGTCTTAAAAGACTCCTATTGGTTGGTTTTTTAGGGCAAGAGGATTGCCAATCTGAAGCTCTTACTTCTTGATCATATCATGTACTAAATCTCTAAAGTGGTAACATGTATGGATGTCATGGCCCTCTTGTCGATGATAAGCACAATATAAAATTTTCCTAGGCTTCTTTGATCTCTGCTTATTAGGTTTCAATGGACAAATCGCAGGAATATTAATTGCTTATTTATTGCATAATCAACTGAATATTGATGCCAAAGATTCAAAAAATGGCATGTAAGTGCGAGGTGGATGGGGTTGATTAGTTTGATGAGGTGGCTAGGTTGTATGTGTCTCAGTCACCTACTTAGGTTTCTCTACCTATTTTTATAGCGTAGGTAATGAACCATTGACTATACTTTCTTTTATATCCTTAGTAGTGAGATAATTATCTATTTGAAGTTGATTCTTATCGATCATGTCTTGTACTACTTTCTTGAAAACGTAGCATGTTTGTATATCATGATTGTTTTGTCTATGATATAAATAGTATAACTCCTCTTTATATCCCTTGGATTTTGGGTTTTTGGATCTAAGGGGTGAACCTCAAGAAAAGTAATGGTCTTCGCCTCACATAATCGAGTGAAAATTGATGCCAAAGGTTTGGATAATAGCGTGGAAACGCTAGGTGGATGGCGTTGTTACTTTTGGATCTGATTTTGCAAGGATGCATTTTACGTTTGTGTAGGAGGTGGTTTAGCCGTGGATGCGACTTGCTATTGGAGCTCCATGTTTGTGAGCTGATGCATGATTTGATACAAATCATCATTTTTGTACTCATTTATGTTTCAACTTTGGCTAGGTGATCTAGAATGTGTTGTAAGACTAATGAGGATGATGATTGCATACTTGTTGATGGGTTTGGATGGCAATTGCTAGATGATTTAGGCACATTGAGTGCAGGTGCTAAAATACCCTTAGGTAGATGTGAATCACCAGTCTTCATTATCTCAAAATATGTTGATGTATTACAATGATCTTCTTTAGTGGGTGTATCCACATACTCTTGTTTTTGACTTGGCTTATGTTCTTGTTCCACCATGGAGTGCTGAACTGTAACAGCTTGAGTACCCACATTTTGGCATAAAGGATACACTTGCTCTTGTTCTTGTGAAGATGTCATGTGAAATGAATTAGGTGTGACTAGTTTCATTGGTGGTAGCACCTTTGATGTAGTGACAATGTTTAATGGGGCTACCAGTTGTGTAGATTGAATTAGAGAAACCTGGTTCCTTGTCATAACATTGACCACTCCTACAAACTCATAAGAAGATGTATTGGCATTTAGACAAGTCATGGATGTCTCATCAACTTGTCTAGGCTGATCTACTTGTCCCCCATGTTTAGGTAAAGAATCGATAATGGTATCGATGGGTGGCGACTTGACCTATGGTCGACCTAAACCCTTGAAGTACTCAATGATAGACATAAACGTAATATTTTTTGCTATGTGCTCCCTAATTTCAATATTGATTGAGTGAACTATGACCTACAATATGGTGGATGAATATGGTATGATATGATTTGATTCATCTGTAACACCCATGGATTCTTTCTTGTAAGTAGGAGTGGGGAGGTTATTTGCTGATATTTTTGAGATTGCTATGGGAATCTTCGTAGTTGGATTAGTCAATTTATCCTTGCTTAGAAAAAATTAAGTATGAAGGATGAATGGCAGGAGAAACCAATGGTAATGGTGGTGGTGGAGGTATCTCCACGATGAATAGTGGGGTTGAATCTAGACTCTAGATAAAATCATCGGGTTTAGTGTCCGGGTGCTTGGGTGACCTATTAGGTTCCTACAAATGATCCACCTATTTTTAATACTTGAAGGGATCTAGGTCAGCATGAACCACATGGAATTTATCCTCATGTATGTATTTGATATGTTGATAGACTATGGATGGAATACACTTCATGGTTCTCATCCAAATCCATCAAGGCAATATGTTGTACTATCATGAACCCTCCAAGATGTAGCACAACCTAGGTATAGTTTTCTATCCAACTTGAATGGCGAGGAATATCGTGCCAACTATGGGTGATACATCATTGTTAAACACTTGCAATGTGAAAATGGATGCTACAATGTGTGAAGTCAGGATGTTGAGATGCTCTATTGCGGTTATGGTAATAATGTTTATCATGGAGCCTATGTTAACTAATACCCACTTGTAGGGGATCCTGTTGATGCACGCGATGATGTGCAAAGGCACAGGGAGGTCACTTAGTTGAAAGCCTTCAAAACATGTGTGTTCATGAGCTTCTTAAAAAATCCTTTATTTTTAAAATTTACCACCTCCCCTTCTAATTTATTAAACCCTTAGTGGTAAATACCTATCTAATAAATAATAACCCTTTTTCTAAACTTACCATTTTACCAAAATTATTTGAATTAATTTTTAATATCCTTTGGTAGGTTTACCATTTTATCAATGTATATTCATTGAGCATGTTTGAATCCATAAAAATATCAAGTCTTTATGATCATAACAAAAATCAGTGGTTTGAGCTATAACTTGAAGTAAAAATACGTATATTCTTAGTCTTCACACATTTCATTTAACCAGTAATATACAAGAGAAAGTTTTGATTATATTCTAGATATCTCACTCTGGGAGGGAGGACCCCATTTCAAATTCCTTACTTTCCCCCTGCTCTTGTATTACTGATCTCTAGTTGGGTAGATCTTCTTGGGATCTCCTGTTGTATTTCCAAGACCTCCACGAATCATCCTGTGCTTATCATAATGTGTCATCCCATTTTTGATGTGACTACGATGGTTTGGTTGGATTGACCTAAAGATTCTTTCCATGGCGGCCTTTGGTGGTGGTTGGCTTTCATATGGCTTGGCTTGGGAGTTGGAGATGCAAAGCCTTTCTCGATGGATTTTTCTGGTCTTCGAGAGGACCTCATGCTTTATTTTTCTTGAAACTCAAGGATGCCTCTATGTAAATTTGAAATTTTAGGTCTCTCTAGGCTTCTTGTATTTGGAAATGAGACATTCAACAATGTTTTCAGATAGTTGCAAATAAGAAAAATAAAAATTTCTTCATATACATTAAATATCAATATATTTATGCAATATCTCAAACTTGATGTCAAACTCAAAAAATATTTTTATGCACTAAATAACATTTTCCAACTCCAAGCTTACTAAATTTGAACTTGAATATTGATCTTCTCACTAAATACCTCAATGCAATAGACCATAACTCACCTAAAACTTAAAAGAGTATACTAGTTTGTGATTGCATCACTATACAATTGTATTAAGATTCCCCCATGGATTCCATTAATCACAATTTTTTTTGCATAAATTACATGATCGAAACCATTGTCTACTAACTCTCTCAAAGTCCTTATTAAACTAGCAATTCTTAGACAAAGCAAAAATTGAACAACTTAATCTATATGTTGTTGGTTATTATTTGATGCTTATTACCAAAGTGAAATTTCTCTACCAAGCCCATATTATGTTGGAAAATTACAAGCAAATGATAAATCGTAAATCAACCAATAAAATTCTAGGACACATTTTTTTGTTTGGTTGACAAATGAACTATCTTAGGGAGATGAGAATTCACTCATTGACACAGACTATTTGAGGAATAGGCTTGATTCATAGATTTTCAAAAACTTTTTGA
Organism: Wollemia nobilis; assembly: GCA_028583015.1. NCBI lineage: Eukaryota > Viridiplantae > Streptophyta > Pinopsida > Araucariales > Araucariaceae > Wollemia > Wollemia nobilis. The sequence goes on from JAQPPZ010011379.1 coordinate 270,937, forward strand.
TTTTTATTATGTTTACTTATCACATGTGTTCATGCTTCCTCTATGATAAAAGAACTTCCTCACCTATTACCAGGAACAAAGACTTCTTGGATAAAGAAAGACCTCAATTTTTGGCAAAGGGTATGAGAAGAATCTATTAGAACAAGTAATTATTCCCTTAAGTTCTACTAGGATAGACTTACTTGAGTTTCCACTCCTTCATGAGTTAGGTGAACTCTCAGTTAAAGTCTACATCAGATTTGATGAGTTGTTGTAATCCAACGACTCTCAATGATCAACTTTGTTATTTATACAAAGTTGATCCATGGAATAATCAATTAGTTCTACTCTTCTCTTCATATTTTGTGTAATGCTTTGCATGTCTATTTTGGGAAATTCTAACATGGTGCCAGAGAAGGATAGATTTTGCTAGCATTCTCTCTTGAAGATTCTAGGAGTTGGTTCTTTGTATCCTTTGTTGGCTTCTCCTTTTTTTTTAACCCCAAAAAAAATAAAAAAAATTTTTTTTTTAACCAAATTTTTTTAAAAAAAAGAGGGGTTTTTCAAAAAAAAATTTCTCCCCCAAAAAAAAAAAAAATCTTCTACAAAAAAAATTTTATAAAAAAAAACCCCCTTTTTTCTAAACAATATTTTTAAAAAAAAAAAAAAAAAAAAAAAAAAAATAAAAAAAAATAAATAAAAAAAAAAAAAAAACCCCCCACACCCAACAAATAAAAAAAAAAAAAAAAAAAAAAAAAATATAAAAAATAAAATAGGAAAATTCTTTCCTATCATTAGTTTTTTTTCCTTGCAGGAAAAACTTCCGCTTCGCTACTCACGGAGACCAAATTCAGGCTCGCGAATCATCCACAGGGCACCTTTTTTTGGGCATCATCGTCATTCTCGTGTCGCCTCTCTTCTACCTCTCCATCCGAGTTTCAAATCTCCATTGGCGCAACTATCGATTGGCGCATTATCAAACGAATGTTGTTGAGATTTTCTAATTTTTTAGTTTACCTTCGTGTGCTTGAGAAGACATCTTCTATAGTTGCATTAATACATTTTTTTAACGTTTCATAAAGAACTGTTATTTTTACACGTCTCTCACTTCAGCATCGATGAACGTCATGAAGCTCACTAAAGTTGGAAGTTATTTCTTTTGGCGATGGCTAATGGATATCTTTAGAATCCTTTAAATCTCATTCGACACCTCTTTCTTTCGCATTGCAATCATTTTTTCTCTTATGCTCAAAAATATTGTTTTAAATCTCTACAAGTTTAAAGCTCATTCGATTTGCATATGTTTTTCATATTGTTATAATTTTTTGCAAGATAGTAGGCAAAAATTTTCTCTATTACGCCTTCCCTGTTGTCTTATCATCTATAGGTTTATCCATTCTCAAGGGGGCAAGGATCTTGGACTATGATTTACAAGTGAGAGATAGCCTTGTTCGAAGGCCTCTATTTCTTCTACGAATCGTTGGGTCTGCATCTTCATTTCGAAACAATCCAACCTTAGTCGAAGTCTCTCATTTCAAAGCATCTCAAAGAAAATCTAGCCTTCTACGAAGGCAGCCACCCAGCTTCTCATTCTTCAACGATGCGCTAGGTCTGCGACATTGAAAATATTCATCTTCGCTTGAGGCAGCTCTATTCTTTTGTTACCTATCATTTTTTTTGTAGGGTGTCCAGATCGTATACAGAGGAGTATTATTCTTTTGCCTTGTTCTAGCTTTCCATAGGTGCCTTGGTTGTCATGAATAAATTGTCCTTATTTTAGGCTATTTTGTATTGCTTTCTAAAATACCTTCAATATCGAAGGTTTTTTTATTTTTCTGACTCCCTTTTTCACTAAGCCTTTATTTTTCCAAAGGCTATATTCAAAAGTGAAAAGCATCTTTTGTAATCAAAGTAATACAAAGTCTATTTGCGGGGGGGGGGGGGGGGTTATTGCACCATTGTCTATTTTGTCTTTTGAGGGGGGTCCTTTTATCTTTCTTGTGTCCTTTATCTTTATTCTAGTTCCTTTTTTAAGTAACTATAATAATAATTTAAGTGCATAATTTTTTAATATATGATAAAAGTACTCACTAAAATTAAAAAGGGAAATCTCAAGTTGTAAAACCTTTTTTTCTCTAAATATTCCCCTTTAAATGCAATTTTTTTATCATAATCTTGTTGGTTTTTAAATACACTTCTTTTCAGGTTAATTCATAAGATATAGATAGAAAAAAATAAAACTTTTTTCAAGCCCTCAAAACTAATATAGTTTTTTTCGGCTTGTTGCTTGTTCTTAAAATTAAATTCTTTTCTATCTATTCCTTTTTTTTAATACTAAAGAAGTCTATTTCTAATTAAGCAATCCTATTCAAAAACTTATAGTTTCTTAATTTTTTCAAGATATTTTGCCTACGTTCCATGTACCAATATCTTCCATAAACTTATAGTTTCCCTCAAGTTAGGGTAGGTTTTTTGAAAGACTTGGTATACAGGCCTGGCATATATTTTTTGATCACCTTATTTCCAATATTGGATATCTCTATTACTTATATTTTCCCTCTCGTAAGGGTGAGTCATTGAGATATTCCAATATCTAAATCTGGCTGATCCTACTTGCATTTCAAGCCAATCTTCCAAATATTTTTTCTACTCATTACTTACAGTTTCCCTCAAGTAAGGGCGGGTAATTGAGAAGAACGATATTGGGCCTGACAATTGTTTCTAAGCTAATTTTAATATAACAACACTCTATTACTTATAGTTTCCCTCTCGTTAGGGCGGGTAATCTGAGGGTTGTGACATTAAAAAAAAAAGCTTGCATTCTTCTTTCAATTGCACTAATATAAACTTGAAGTTGTAAGGGGGGTATATTGGTTAAAACTTCAACTTTCTTCGCAAAATGAATACAATTGATCTTCTCACCCCTCATAACTATCACACTTGGAAACCCAAAATTTTAAATCTTATATCTCAAAAAGGGCTCACTCATTTGCTAGAAGAAAAGCAACCTAAATTTGAGAAAGAATATGAAAAATTTGTTCATAAAGGAAAGATGTGTGAAACAATGGGTATTATAAGCACTAATGTTCATGAAAGCTTATGGTTTCACATTACAGATTGTAAAAATCCTTATGAAAGTTGGGAAAAATTAAATAATTTGTTTGGGAAAGTAGATCAAATAAGATCAATGCAATTAGAGGCAGAATTAACAACTTTATCTCCTGAAGACTTCAACAATATTGTTGAATTTCTCACCAAATTCAAAGAAGTCCTCACTCAATACAAAGGTAGTGGGAAGACTAAGACTGAAGAAGAATGCATTTATCTAATTCTTTCTAAACTAAATGGTGTATTTCAAATATTTGCAACCACCTTTCTATCTACAAAATATGCTCTTGGTGCAACCTTTAAAATGCCCTCTTTAGAAGAATTTTGTGATAGACTAACTAGGGAAGAAACAAAACTTGCAAGATATGAAATCTCTTCTTCTTCCTCTTCCTCAAAAGCCTTAGTGGCCTCCACCTCTTCTAAAGAAAAATTCAAAAAGAAATAAAGGAATCCCATAACTTGTACTCACTGCAAAAAGAATGGTCATTCGACAAACAAATGTTGGAAAATATTACAACAACTAGAGGCAGCTATGAAGGATCAAAATATAGACAATAAAAAGTAGATAGGAAAAGCCCTAAATGTTCAAGGGAAAACCACCAATTCCTCTTCTAATTACTGGGTCCTAGATTCTGGAGCAACTCATCACATGACTACTTCAGATGAGTCCTTCTCTTCTATCTCCTCAAGTTCAACATGTAGCATAGAAGTTGGTGAATCTTCCTTTATCCCAATCAAAGTAAAGGGTGACATATCCATTGATGGTGGCTCTATCAATAATGTTCTCTATGTTCCAAACATTGCAACAAATCTCCTCTCCATCTATCATATTTGTACTTCTGGAAAGGGGAAAATTGTTCTCTTCTCTCCAACAGGAGTTGAGATAAGAGACTTTCAAGACCCCCACTCTCTTATAGCCAAAGGAGATATTGATCACAATACTCACCTATTTCACTTCAAAGGATTCAAAAATCCAGAAGGGGCCTCCTATTTTGTGGCTCATGGAGATCTTGAAAGCAAAATTTGGCATGAAAGGTTTGGGCATCTCAGTTATAACTACCTAAAGGAATTGAACACCCATGATATGGTAATAGGTCTACCTCAAGTCTCTTCTATTGATGGAGTATGTCCTGGATGTGCTCTTGGAAAGCAACATCAAGATCCTTTCCACCCTAGTAGTTCTCTAAAAGCCTCATCCCCTCTAGAGTTAATCCATAGTGACTTGATGGTTTTTCTAGAGCCTTCTTTCAAAGGAGAAAAATATGCTCTAACCTTCATTGATGACTTTTCTAGAAGAACTTGGGTCTACTTCCTAAAATACAAAAGTGATGTTCTATCCCACTTCAAAATCTTCAAAGCCTTAGTTGAAAATCAGGCCTCTTGCAACATCAAGAAAATTCACATAGATAATGGAGGGGAATACTATAGTAATGAGTTCTCAATATTTCTATCAAGTCATGGAATCATTCATCAACATTTTGTCTCCCATAATCTACAACAAAATGGTATTACAGAGAGGAAAAATCGTACATTGAAGGAAATGGCAAACTGTATGCTCCATTCAAGAGATCTTCCAAAGGTTTTTTGGGTAGAAGCTATTAACTGTGCAAACTATATTCAAAACCACACACCTCATAAAGCTCTTGACCATTTAACTCCTGAAGAAGCATGGATTGGCTCAAAACTGGATGTCTCCTTCTTCAATAATTTTGGGTGTACTGCTTGGGTGCACATCCCAAAGAAGAAAAGGAAGGCTCTAGATAAGAAAAGCAAAAAGCTCATCTTTGTTGGTTACTGTGAGGAAATGAAAGCATACAAGCTCCTTGATCCCTCAACTCATGAGGTATTTTTTCATAGGAATGTCCAATTTGATGAAACATTCCCTCATAAAGATCCTCAAACATCCTCTTCCTCCATTGAGCCTTCTCCTACAGTAGAACCTCAATATAATGAAGAACCAACTTTAGAGATCAATTTAGAGATTGATGATCAAGATGAGGAACCAATAACTCCAACTCAAAGTCTTTCCATTCCTTCTACTCCTTCCTCTATGCCAAAATGGGCCCGCACCATTGTTAAAGAAGCTACTCCTTACATCCAAAATCTTCCATCATCTAGATTAACCAACTCCATAGGCATTGGTCTTGTCTGTCAGTCTATTTCCTCTGATCCTCAATCCTTCAAAGAAGCAACTGGTATTAAAGAATGGGATGATGCCATGGAAAACAAATTCTCTTCCTTAATAAAAAATGAAACTTGGGATTTAGTTCCCCTACCTAAAGGAAGGAAATTAGTTCATTGTAAATGGATTTACAGAATAAAATATGGACCTAATGGAGAAATTGACAAACACAAAGCTCGCCTAGTAGCCAAAGGTTTCTCTCAAATTGAAGGAATTGATTATGTTGAAACCTTTGCACCAATTGCCAAAATGGATTCTGTTAGACTGGTTCTTGCTCTAGTTGCTTCCCAAAAGTGGCCTGTCTTTCAAATGGATGTAAAAAGTGCTTTCTTACATGGGGACTTAAAGGAAGAGATATTCATGGAACAACCTATTGGTTTCACTCAAGACTCCTCTCTTGTTTGTAGGCTAAAGAAGTCTCTCTATGGCCTCAAACAAGCTCCTAGAGCTTGGTATGAAAAAATGGACTCCTTCCTTCTTTCCTCAGGTTTTTCTCATTGTGAGTCTGATAACACAGTCTACATTTGGAGAGATGAAGGAAAAATCACCATACTTGTTCTATATGTTGATGATCTGCTACTCACTGGTAGTGACTTCGCTCACATTCAGACTATAAAAGACTCCCTCTCTAAAAAATTTGATATGGCTGATCTGGGTCTAGCACATTACTTCCTTGGGATCCAAATAAATCAAAGAAATGCAAGAATTTCATTGTGTCAACAAATATTCACTCTAGATCTCCTTCAAAGGTTTAAAATGATAGATTGCAAACTGTCTCCTACACCTTTCTCAATCTGGAGTCAATCTAAGTACTTCCTGCACATCCCCTCTATGTGATGCAACTCTATACCATCAACTTGTAGGGAGTCTATTATACCTTACTCATACTCATCTAGATATCTCATATGTTGTTGGCTTAATATCCAGATTCTCACATCAACCTCATTTCAATCATTGGCAAGCAACAAAAATAATTCTCCACTACTTGCAAGGAACTACTCACTTTGGGCTCTTATATGAGGGAAAATCCATGGATATCATTGGCTACACGGATTCAGATTGGGCAGGTTCAATAGAAGATAGATGTTCAACTTCTGGCTATGTCTTTTGTCTTGGTTCTTCGCCAATTGCTTGGTTATGCAAAAAATAACAAGCAATGGCCTTATCATCTACAGAGGCAGAATACAGGGCAATAATTTTAGCAAGTCAGGAAGCTCTTTGGCTTCGTCAAATTCTAAAAGAATTTGGATTTTCCAATGATAAACCTATTACTCTTTGGTGTGACAATCAGAGCACAATTCATATTGCATACAATCTAGTTGACCATCAATGCACCAAGCACATTGAGATACACATGCACTTCATTCGTCAGCATATTCAGAATGGGGACATATACTTGGACTATATTCCAACTAAAAAATCAAGTTGCAGACATCTTCACCAAGTCATTTCCTTCTCCGCGTTACATACAGTTGTGAGAGAAACTTGGAGTATTACAACTACATTGAAACAGAGGTATTTTCACCTCTCCTTTTATTATTGTATTCTTTGGAGGATGGTTTTTCCCATGTGGTTTTTTCACCATCTCTCATATATATTGTAAATGAGTACCTCATCAGGCCATGTTGTTGGGACTCATATTTTTTTGTATATTAAGAGGACAATCTTTGCCATCCGAAGACATGCCTCGTTATTTCATAGCGGATGGTTTTTTCCCATGTGGGTTTTTCACCATCTCTAATATATATTTTAAATGAGTACCTCTTCGAGCCATGTTGCCGGGACTCATATTTTTTTTGTATTAAGAGGACAATATTTGCAAACCGAAGACAAGCCTCTTCCTTTTTTATTTTTTGATAGATGGTTTTTCCCATGGGGTTTTTACCATCTCTTCATAAAAGAAACCATTGTACATGAGTACCTAATCAGGCTCTATTTCTGGGACTCATATGCACAATACACCCCTAGTATCACTTAAGGGGGGTGTTAGAATAAGTAATTATTCTCTTAAGTTCTACTAGGATAGACTTACTTGAGTTTCCACTCCTTCATGAGTCAAGTGAACTCTCAGTTAAAGTCTACATCAGATTTGATGAGTTGTTGTAATCCAACGACTCTCAATGATCAACTTTGTTATTTATACAAAGTTGATCCATGGAATAATCAATCAGTTCTACTCTTCTCTTCATATTTTGTGTAATGCTTTGCATGTCTATTTTGGGAAATTATAACAACATCTTATGTCAAGGAAAATGGGCCCACCTCAAAACCTACACTTAGGTGCAGGTTAGGAACAACTTGACCAAACCACCACTCCACAATTCACCCTACAGATGTGTGGGTTTTGCAAGAAGGGTCCTATAACATTGCTCTTTATTTTTACTTTTTTCAAAAGCTTACTTGTCATAGAAAAACTTGCCTTGTCCCTTTTGAAGTTTATATATGCTCCTTTAAGTATTGTCAAATTTTACTTTGAAACAAATTTTGTCATTAACATTATAACCTTGGGAAAACAAACAATACTACCAAAAGTCTCAACCAATTGTTTATATTTTCTATATCACACCTATAATTAAACGCATCAATTTTTTGCTCAATCTCAAGTTTAAAAATTAAATTGACCATAGAATGACAACATGCAGGTCAAAACTTTAGAACAAAGCTCTACAAGGTTTCTTTAGATAACAATGATAATTTAAGAATGTAAAGGCACTACTAACTTCAACAAACTAACTCCAAGAGAATCGTTGTCATAATATCTTAGGCTCCAAATCATGGCATGAGGCAGTTTGCATTTAAGGTATATTATTTTTTAGTTGGCTAACATGGGAGGAGTCTTACAGTGATGCAATTGCCTTATGTTACGAACCATATCTACTTTATTTCCAACAGGTATAACTTTAAACAAATTGACAAATTTACACAAAATAACAATATAAAAAAGATGTCGATTTATAGATTTTGAGTACATTCACTTTAAGGATTATTAATTAACACAAAATTCATGAGTAAGTGGAGCTAAGCCACAAATTATTAAGTCGAAAACCTTGAAAGAAAAATAGTAAATTATCTTAAAAGAGGTATATCTGTTTAGAGGTAAACTTATCATAGAGGTAATTACTAAAGGGCGCTCATAGAGGTAATTTTTTTTTATAGGTTGTGCATACAAAGCAAATATGAGATGGAGGTTAGCAGAGAAGTTTCTAGTGTTCCCCATTTGAGTATAGTCAATGCTCTTCTTTTTTGTAACCCTCCTAACCTCATACGGAGGACGCGATTGGTTGGTTTATTTATTTTTTTATGACCTACCATGGTGGAGATCCAAACCTATAGCCATACATTCATGCACAGTAAACGAATCTCAAAAGGAGTGCACTATATTCTATTGATGTCGTAGATCATTTTCGACCCTCTTCGATGTGTTATTTTTTACCTGTTACTTTGACAAGATTTGATCATCTGCCGTAGGTGAGGGCATCGTCATTGGAATTGACTGTGGAACATGTATTTTGTGTGGAGATGCGGACACTCAAATTTTGAACACCAAATGAATAGGTGGTAAACAAATAGAAGCTTCATCCGCCATGATCAATGATGAATCTCCATTGCAATGTGTGAAGGTTTTCGTCTGCATGAATTTGTCATGCACCATTTGTTCTAATTCATGTCCTTTATTGTTCGTGACTCTGAACATCAGTTACCTAAGATCATTATGTGGAGCTATCCTTTATTGTTCATGGTCCTTGAATATAGGCTGGATCTGATTGCATGAGGGCACGATCGATCATGGAGCTTTTGGTCTCAAAGTTTAGATCTAGATCCCAACTTGGTTGCTTCTGCTTCTACGGTTGAGCTACACGCATAGGAGGAAACAAATGTGTCCAAAAATATTGCATCTATCATATCTGTATGCGTTCGAGAAATATGCTCAAAGAGAAGGTGGTTTTGATAAATTTTAGCATGTCCTTGGTCGATAAAATAATTTATAAGTGCAGCACCAGATCGCAGATGGTTGACTAGGCTGTGCATCCATGTCAGAATGTCGAATGCAAGTGGATACTGCAGATCCTGTTAGCTAGAATTCAAACATGCCCGAGTGTGTTACTCCACGATGTCATTAATAATTTATTTTTAGTTTCTATAATACAGGGGGAATATGACAACGGTGCAAGCCACAACTACAAAATGTTTTCTCTTATCGCTCAGATTATCTATTGTAAATTAGATGACCTTACCATCATTGTAGGGGTCAGCTTATTCAATGATCAAGAAAATTCTCCTTATTGTGTCAGTTAGAGCATTTGTAAAACAAACTTGGATGTCTTCCTTCGCTAGCAATGTATAGTTTCAGCTAGCGACCAACTTCGTGGAGGATGTAATAGTTGTTTTGACAAGCCACATGGTCTAATCCTAAAGTCTACTATGTGATGTTTCCAACTTAACTATGTGGTGCAAGACACCAAATCAAATGAGCCCCTTTTTAGTATTCTTAGATCATAGCACAACTTGATTCAATGGATGCTTACTACCTCCCTTTAAATCAGACTATTCTACGCCTTCATCATCAAGATTTTTAAGCGCTTGCGGGAGGAGGTGATATGCACTAATGGATACGATGCAGCTATCACCAGATCTTTTATGGTTTCAAACGTACGCAGTGAGTAAAAAAATTGTGTGCGGCCTTCGAGTTCAAGAGGGGTATTGTTTGAGTCCTGAGGTAGGGATTCAAAATCTCGCAGTATCGATGAGGTTTTGAGGCTCACGATGCGGTGCAGGGGGGAGGATGGTGTGGTGCTTATCTACCAGAGGAGAACATCCATAATTGATGATGGATTACATTTGATATTTTTTATATCTATATTTTCACTTATGAGTTTGTCCATCGCTACATAGAAAGCTTGATATTCACGGGCATAATGGCAGTCAAGAAGATCGGTTTGTCGGCCATGGGCCATATTTATTTCGCTATGAGCAATGCTAGGAATATTCTAAAATTCCTGATGTTGTTGTTTTTCACAAGATGAAGGCCCCATTGAGAGTGGAATATAAGGGTATTTATAGTCGTCGAAAAGGCTTTTCTGAGATGAACACATTGGTGGTGTCCAATTTTATTTTTGAGGTTGTCCTATATGTATTTTAAGCCTCAAATATTGTTGTATTCTAAAGTGTATTTTCGATTGAACCCGACACTCTATGTAAGTGAACCTAGTATAGAGTTCTCCTCTATCATACTTTATGGATGAAATGGTTGGTTACCCATGCATTATGGTAATATGAGGTGATTACCATAAGGACACCTACTCTAGGGACTACATATATAGACACCCTAGACTCTATCCGAGGAATTTTTTGAATCATCTTCTGAAGACTACAGACATAGAGACTTCAGAAGATTCTATTCTCTTCCTTCTTCTTCTCCTCCATATTTGGATTCTATGGCTCAATTTATTTTATTTTTTGAGTGCATTTTTGATAGAGACCAACACTCTTATATGGATCATATTTTCTTTTGTATTAAGGTGTATTTTTGATAGAGATCGACACCTTCTAGATTGAGTTTCACCATGAGGGGGGATGATATTCATGGTGAACCTAGTTAGTGACCTACGAGAGGCAACATACCTAGAGGATGACCTGCAGAGGCAACAAACCTAGTACAAGTGGCTAACCCTTAGACACCTAGAATGACCTTGAGGTACTTAGACAACTGATCCAGAGGCAAAAGATCCAAGGAAGTGGTTGACCCTGAGGCAACAAACTAAGATGTATACATAGTTGATCTAGCATTATTCATAGTTGCAGAGCTAGTCCAATTTATGTATAAAGGAGGATGTTTAGGTTGTTTTAGAAAATTCAACATTAAGGGGGAATGTTATCTAATGTTGACTTATTTTTTTCTCTATAGTTAGGATAGTGCACATTAAGGGGAAATGTTAGAATATTATAATGTGCACTATTCCTTCATCTTGAACTTGTCATGTTCTCTGTACACTTATCATGTATTCACATAGGCCTTATGCCTATATATTGTAATATTTTGTATCCATATTATATCACATCTCTTTCAGTCCCAAAAGTATAACCTACAATACTACCAATCTAATGTTGTATGTGCATAAAATGGAACAACAATTAATAACACAAAAATTATCATAGATTCCAACAAATCAATCATAATTAAACTGACAATAAAATAATAAACTACTTGTGTAAAAAGTATTCTATAACATGCTTTAAGATTCTACTATATTAAATAAACCTTACAAAGCAACATATCACTAATTAATATATCCCAAAATTTTTGAAAGAAAATTACAAGAAATCCATCGGGACCTCATTTAGCTCCTATGTAGATATCTTCATCAAGAATTCATTTTGTTCCTATGTTATAGTTGATGGAATATTTTTCAAAATCTTACCTTGAGTCTCTTTATCTTGCCCAACATATGACAAAATATCTTTGAAATAATTAATTGCTTCCTAATATAATTATTAATTATAATTTTCTGAAACAAAAATCTGATTTTTCTAAGCTAAAACTTTACTTATGAGCTCTAACCCAGTAATCATTATCCAATTCTCAAAAACAGCTATTTCAACTGAAACAATAAAACTGAAATATGAAACTTTGATACAGACTGAATATTGAAATCTAATATGAAGCAAGAAACCATCTAAAATTATCATTGAAAAACTTAGCAATAAGTTCAAAAACAACAACTATATTATTTCTAGTAAATAACTCAAAAAATACATAACATAACAAAAAAATTCAGAGTATATGGATGACAACTCAGGCACAAATCCAAGAAAAGAGTGGATGCTACCTAGGACAAAACATATATTCAACTTGTGCACATAAACTTTCTTCTGACCAAGAGTTGTCCTCCTCTAAAAGCAACATCCTATTTAAACATTTACTACATTAACTCCTTTTGTGGGGCACAAACCACTAAGTTACATGGAACATTAGTGACAAAGGACTAACTAGGCTGTACAAACCACTTAGATGAAAAATATTCATATGAAATGTAGTATAGAGAAGGTGGGTTGGTCCCACCTATTTAATATTTTCATATAATAAGAAAAGGTTCATAACAGTTTCCCCTCCTTGAATTGCTTTCTCTCGAAAGAAATTGCAGTGTTGAATCATAATTTATTCTTACCTCTATCATATGCTAGACCATGTGGTAGGTACCAATATTTATCTCCAAAATCATCAATATTGTGCCTTTGAAGGAGTTTTTGGGTATTAGTATGAGAACTCTCAACTTGAAGAATGTCTACTAGCAATTTCTCATACTCAACCTGCAATCTTTGAGATGCAGTACTATTAACAACTACAATACCAAAAACCTAAACAACCATTGACCCACATGTTACAAATTATGATGCAAACTTCTCATCGTTTGTGATAAATTCAATTTTAATCTCCAGGGATATCTGTTGGTGTGAAAAACCCTTCAAAACTAAGAAAATATTTGCCAACTAAGTCATCAATAAGACAACAATGCAAAGGTGGCATTTTTTTGAAGACTAATGTAGCACATAAAATGGTTAGAGGAATCAGTAAATTACTAGTATATCTTGCTTAACCAATAAATCTGACCTTCCTTGAGAGACATACAAGAGGAAGCCCAATGGACATGCCCTTTTTAAGAATTTCATAGATTTGAACTTCATAAGGAGTTTCCATCCATATGAATCCATTGTCAACTTTAAGAACCAAGGAAACTTTACAATACAACAATGGCAATTCCAATGTTGTCATCTCTTTGGTATGCTTGCTTAAACCCATTTGCAAAGTCACCCATACCTTCTTGGACTAAACTATTTGTATCTTTTGTCACTATGTTAAGTTTCAATAACCACTTTTCTTCTAATTTGCTTTATAAAGCTCAAAATATTATTGAAACAAGAGGTCTTCAAGGTCCTAAAGTGCTCTTATATGTTATGTTACAAATATAACATGAAATCTAAAACTACAACTTAGCAGAATTTTCCCGAATAATGGGCTATGGTAGCATTATTGCATTCTAGATATGGAAACTTAAAAGCTAAATTAGGTCATTATGAACAATCTGAAAATTTTTCAAATCATAATCTGGGCAAGTTTTGTTTTGGAATTTGGAATTGGCAAATTCAATTTTGAAATATGAAATATCTAAGACATTCCTCCCTTTTTAATTATAAAGCTAAGAACCCTAAAAATCTAGCCATTTAGCCATGCTAGAATCATAAACTCCTGGAAACTATTGAAGTAGAATATTAAAGTTGCAAAAATAACTTACATGATATCCTTGAGGATTCTAAACACTTAAGTTTTTTTAAAGAATCTAGAAAGAGAACATGACATTACCATTATAAAAAATAACTGACAAAATACATAAGTAGCTAAAACAAACTTTCTTTTAAGTATATGAGCACTAGCTCAACCCCAAACCCAAAAACAATGTGGTCATTGCCTTGGCCAGAACATAGCTTCAAACTGTGCACAACAACTTTATTCTATCAAAAACTAACCTCCAATAGTTCAATCTATATATAAGCATTTCCCACTTTAGCTCTTTTTATGGTGCGTGTTGGATTACTAGCTCACATTGAGTAAATGCCCATAGTGACAAAAAAAATAGCTGAACCCCACAAACATCTTACATACAAATATTTCTAGTGGACTAAATTGTACACAAAAGTGGGATGGGCCCAACTATCTAATATTTCCATAGGATAAGAAAAAGTTCCATAACATTGTCCCTATCTGTTATAGTTAGTATTAGGGTTTTCTAGGTCCTACCAAGGTAGGTAGTCACAAAGCCACCTTCAAGAATAGATAATATTTTATCAAGTCAAATAATGTTGTAAGTTGACAAATCATTGGAAATTTTTTATAATTATGGTCCATATTTATGTGCAACAAAAAATCGGTATGGTCCAGATTTTTACCACTAATTTGAGAGGGTCATAATTGTATGCTTTTCGATTGTGCTTCTGGTTTATTCTCCCACTTTTTGGTTGTGCTTCTAATATATTCTCCCACTTTCCGATTGTGCTTCCTTGGTCTGCCCCTCTCCTAAGAATCCCTTCCAAAAAGTGATCCTCCCTTTTTTATTTTTTTTAAATATATCCTCCCTCCTTGTCTTTTCATGAACCCCCAAAACATCAGGTTTTTCTAAGTTTTTCTAGGTCCTACCAGTCCTCACACAGTTCACCTCGGTCAGTGATGTACCTCTTTGAAGAGAGATATGTGTTATATTCCTTGGCTATTATGGTTCTTGGATTGGCCTCGGCCAAAATAGGTACAAAGAATTATAAGCCAACAAGGTGGTGATGAAGGTCATCATCGTTAGTCTTGATCAACGGTTGGGTGAATTCCATCTCGTTGATGTTTTATATGATACGTGGTGTGTGTGAGTTTTTTTTATCTTATGCAAAAAAATGGCAACATAGAGCAATAATTGACTTTTTCTAATGCATAAAATACATTTCAATTTTCCAAATTTCTAAATAAGAACGCTTCAATTTCAAAAAAAATGAAATTGCAAACCCTAAATGATGTAAGCCTTTAGATAGGCAATAAGCATGCAAATCCAAACAAATAGCAAAACAAAGGCCATCTTTGTGTAAGATGGTAGCGATCAAAAATAGGGGCCGCTTTACCCAACAACGCCCAACAGTAGAGGCCATTGGACCCAGGAGCGATCACAGGTAGAAAGCTTCAAATCTAAGAATTTTTATAATTTTCTCAATTAAAACCTAAAATTCTATATTTTTCTATTAAAAGTAGTAAAATTAAGTGTAGAAATACTCATAGGTGAAGCCTAAATTCGATGAAGTTGTTGCCTCTATGATTTTTGAACTCTGTTTTGAGGCCCTCACAACGTAGAGCAACGGGCTCTACTAGTCGTCACAGGACAGGACAATGACTTATGTGAGCCATTCTAGCCTAGACGACGGTACCTACAAGTTAAAAACAAGAAAACGGGTAGTTAGAGACAAATTGTGAAATTTTAGTAGAGGTCCAACCGTGATCGTCACTGTAGCTATGCAAAAATCTAACACTTAAACAAGTATATGAAATCAAATTACAAGAAATATCATGTAACCATATTGAGACAAAATAATGAAGAAAATATGGTGCCCTTCTCATTAATATTTGAAATTGTCCTTTACAAAATGGTTACAAATATATCCCTGTTAGGGATATATACTAATTTGATACAAATTACAATAGAGAACCAAAAGTAGGTGTAGTTCACAAGATCCTTACAACCTCAAAACTGATTATAAAGAGGGTTTCTTTGCGGCCTCTGCATGGTGAGATAAAGATTGATGTTTCTTTGTATTGAAGAGCTCTTGCTAAGATCTGAAACCTACACATAAGAACACTTACAAGAAATTAATAGAAAATGAGGAACCTCTCAGGATGAGGTCCATTTCCATGATAAGTAATTGAAAGAAAGATGCTGAAAATGATAAACAAATGTATGAAAAATGAATAAAATTATGCTAAAATAGAAATGAAATGTTGCTAAAGCTACTATAAATTAGAAAACATAGAAAAGTAGATATCATCGAGAGACTATCATGGGGTGAAGCGATCAATTATGCTGACCATCATAGGGTCTAATGGCTGTGCCTGCAAACCGCTTCGGGGTGAAGCAACCGCTGAACAATGAGCTATTTCTTCATGACCGATGTAGAAAAGGCCTAAGTTGGTTTGCTAAAATTGATCTTCAAGGGTCATGCTCTTCAAAGCACAGTTAAATCATGGAAATTAGCTCAAATTTAGGATTATTTATGGTGAACAATGGTTGAATTCGATCTTCAAACTCCAAGGGACTCTATTGTTGCAAATGCAAGCTCCATGGCTGTATTTGGGCAGCACTTCATTCCTTATGAGAGTATGTTCTCTCTAGTACACAAACTAACAACACTTTGTTATGGAGAATTAAGATCCTTTTAATGAAGGTCAAGGAGTCTTCTTATAACTTTCCCTAATGGGAAGCTTGGCTTCCTTAAGAAGCCAAGAAGCGGTTAGGATCAAGAAGGGCAATATACCATTCTAGAAGCTTCCTATAACTATTTGCAAATGTCGTTGAGCTTGTTTGGTCATTGAAATCATTTTTTCCCATGGCACTAGTTTTGAATTTATTACAAGCATGATCGTCAAAGGGTAGAGCGATCGTGACTATTGGTTATCACAGGGTACAACAGCCTCTGAAGGCCGTTGTTAGGTATGACAGTCCAAGCTGCAAAGGAGGAATTCTTCTTTTTGAACTAATAAAAATCATTGTTAAACCCCGAGGCTACCCCAAGTGGGTCAAATGGTATAAAAATGTGTCCATATAGGCAATCTTCCCAAAATGACATGTTTTAGGTGTCTACATCTTCCACATCCTCTCAGCCTCTGAAACACCCTTCCTCTTGTTCTCACAGTATAATAAAAAATTTACAAGTATAGAACGTTTAATTATAATTAGATATAATTTCTTTCACTATAAAATCTGTAATTTAGTATAATTTCTCTTTTGCAAATATTCGCAGCTTTCATAGGATAGTCTAGAGTATTGAAATCTAAGGTGTAGTTCAAAGACCTCTATCGCATACAACCTTAAGACACTACCCTATTTTTGATAAATAAATTAAAGTGAGAGCATTAACAATGGTCATCAATGTAGACCATCTCTTGGAACACTATTTAATAGTCCGGGAACTATGGTAATGGATTCTTAATATATTTAGTAAATACATAATGATGAATGGTAGAATTAATGAATGATTAAAGCAATGACATAGCACTTTTAGTGGTGCTAAATGGATTCTTAATATTTAAACTCTAGATGGAATAATTATTGAGGACGAAGAAGATATAAGGAAGGAAGCAAATTCCTTATTTAAAAAATATTTTATCAGATTCTAGGCAATATAACGAGGTACAAGAAAAACTTCTACACAATATTCCATCAATTATCACTTAGGGAAAAAATGAAAGCTTGATGAAGAATATATTTATGGAGGAGCTCCATGAAGTAGTTTTCTCTTTCCATCCTAACAAGGCACTTGACCCTAATGGATTTCCTATAATTTTCTTTTAAATTTTTTAGGATTTATTTAAGAGTGATATGTTAGTTGTGGTTGAAGAGGCCCAAAAAAGGAAGGCTATAATAAGTGAAATCAATGGTACTTTTATTACCTTGGTTTCCAAGAAAGGTAACACAAAATATTTTGATATTTTTTGTCTAATAAGACTTTGTATTATGATTTATAAAATCATTTCAAAAATTATGGCAAATAGGTTGAAGGACATTCTAGGGTGTTTTATCTCATAGGAATAATGTGGCTTTGTTTATGGTAAACAAAATATTAATGGTATAATTATTGCCCAAGAGGCCATACATTCTCTTCATTCCATAAAAAACCAAGTATGCTTTTAAAATTAGATATGAACAAAACATGTGATAGGGTTTCTTGGATTTTTCTACATGCTATTCTCAAAATTTTTGGCTTTAATTATAGTTGATGTGAGTGGATTAAATGTTATTATAACACTGCAGAATTTTCTATTTTGATCAATGGTTCTCTTGCTAGTTACTTAAAGTCATCTTGTGGACTTCATAAAGGTGATCCACTTTCTCCTTATCTATTCATTATTCTTGTAGAAACATTAGGGAGAACATTTTCAAAGGCAAAACTAAAAGGAAAAATCAAGGGTATTCAAAATACAAAAAATGGTCCCTCTGAATCTCATCTCCAATTTGTTGATAATACTTTTCTTTTAGGCCATCCCTTAGTTAGTGAGGCCATGTAATTTAAATCAATATTATCATGCTATGAGAAGGCTACTAGACAATTGGTAAATACAAGATCTAATTTTTTTTCATGAATAGTACTCTAAATTTACAACAAATTATTATGAATATTTTAGGGTTTAAAATAAAAAAAATCAATGAACCTACTTGGGTATTCCTTTGTTTGATAAAGAAAATAAAAAGGATCTTGGGATCTATTTTTGAATAGAATGAAAGCTTGCTTGGTAGGTTGGAAAGGTAAGTTCTTAGCCATGTCACGAAGGCTGCAACTCATAGAGATTACATTGTTTTGAGTTCTTAATGAAAGGATGAGTTGGTTTAAAATTTATCAAAGGATGGTGGAAACTCGATCAAGCTGGGATATGAGAATTTAGACAATCAAAATTTCTTTCTCCCAAATATTTTTTGTTACATACCAAAATTAATATAGCCGTCAGCTATATTATGAAATATTATATTTAATTATTACTTATATCCAAGTGTAGATTTTGAAATAATCATCGATTTATCTATTTCACTCATTTGCGTATTCGCATTATACTTTGTCGATTGCAGCGGGGATCTACCCTCCTTGAGTGGCAAAGTATTTCAATCATTCATTGTGCTATCTCGTGTTATATAAAGTGATAATACATTGATTGCTATATATTGTATATTGGTGCATTGTTATTTCTGAGTTCGAAATAATAAAAAGAGAGGACTAGGTACGTGTTTATCTCCAAGTGGTATCACCCAAAAAAACCTCGTGGTGTTCGTTTGATCCGCTACCAACCTCATCTCTACTAGACACATGCCTCGCTGAGTAGTCTATTGGATGTGTCTCATCCTTTATAGAGGAAGTACTATACAGTAGGCCCTGACTTCGGCAACCCCTACTCTTTCAGAGATATTATCAGAGCTATTTATGGAGGTGTTGGTGGGATTCCTATGATTGGTGGGTATGGGTGGTTTTAGCCCATGGTATTGTGCCCACGATATTCTAATACCACATTATGGTTTAGGGTTGTAAGAGTTTCCTTTATATTAATTGTAATGTCCCATTACGGGCAAGGTGAATAATAATATCAAAGGAGGTGTGGCTCTTATTTGCTGGAGTAGCCCATATTGGGTGAACCAACATAAATCTCATGTGTTCTATGTGCATGGTATATTGTGATTGGTTTTTTTCTGAGTTATTTATTTTTGTATTAAATATTTTGGAATAAGTTTGTGTATAACTCTTCATATGGTATCAAATACAGGTTGTTATCCATAGAGGGATGCCTTTATTGCTAGGGTTTCAATTCATTTGAAGAGGATCTAGGGTTTCTAGGAGTTATAGAAAACCTATTTCGGAGTGGGAGTTGTACGCAGAAGGAGCTTGAGGAAAAATGACGTCAAATAATTCAAGGATAGATATTGAGAAATTTGATGGAAAAATTTTTGAGCTATGGAAGTTAAAGATGGAAGATCTGCTCATGGACAAAGATCAGTGGTCTGTTATCTCTGAAACAAAACCTGCCAGTACAACTGATGAAGATTGGTAAAATTTGAATTGGAAAGCGAGAAGTCTAATTCGACTATGTCTTGCAAATTCTATCCAAATCAATGTTTCTGTAGAAGTTAATACAAAGGATCTCTAGAATAAGTTAGGGGCTATGTATCAATCTAAGTCCCTGGTGAACAAATTATTTCTTTGAAAGAAATTGTATAATATTTGGATGAATGAAGGGGATTTAGTAGCAGATCATATTAATGCATTCAATACGGTGGTAAGTCAACTTACATCTACAGAAATTAAGTTGAGTGAGGAAGATAAATGTATTACTTTGCTATGCTCTTTACCATATTCATGGGATAATCTAGTTGTAGCAATTGGTAGTACAACTTCATCCACATTTAAGTTTGAATATGTTGTGGCATCTCTTTTATCAGAGGATATGAGGATAAAAGACATGGAAGGTACATCAAAGGATGCCCTAACAGTAAGAGGGCGTTCCAAGGAAAAAGATAAAATCAGATTTGGTGATAGATCTAAGTCTAGAGGTAGATCCAAGTCTCGAGGAAAGTTTGAGAGAAAATGTTGGAAATGTGGCAAGCTTGGACACATGAAGAAGTATTGTAGATCAAAGAATATTGATTCTAGAAAGAGATATGATGAATCCACTTCCAAAGAGATAAATATATCCATAGCTTTAAGGAGGGGATGTGTATCTGGCATCTTGCTCCACGCGTTCAGATAGAAATGATTGGTTGATCGATACTGGTGCCTCTTTTCATATGAATCCTCATAGGGGGTGGTTCAGTGAATATGAAAGATATGATGGAGGGGAGGTATTGTTGGGAGATGATTCACAACTTAGAATCATTGGTCATGGAAGGGTGAAAATATTTTTGTAGTATGGTAGGATTAAAACCCTCCTAGGTGTGATGCATATTCCTGGTCTTTCTAGAAATTTAATTTCTATAATCAAAATGGTTGATGCAGCAGTAAACATCAGTTTTAGTAAGGATTCATGAAAATTGGTCCAAGGATATATGGTGTTAGCAAGAGGAGTTTGTATTGGAAGCTTTTATAAGCTATTGGGAAGCACTATGACAAATGAGTGTAATAGCTCAACTATTCCTAAGGCTGAATCAGGCAAAATTTCAATGCTCTGGCATCAAATAATGGGACATATTGGAGAAAAGGGATTGCATACCTTGTATAGGAAAGGTATGGTCTAAGGTATCCCTAATTGCTCAATGGTTTTTTATTTCTATGAACATTGTATTTATGGCAAGCAAAATCATGTTAGTTTCCCATCTGGTGCTACAAGGTCAAAAGGGGTATTAGATCTGATTCACAGTGATATTTGTGGTCTTGTTCCTATTCCATCTCTTGGAAAATCACATTACTATGCTTCTTTTGTTGATGATTTTTTAGTATATGCATGGATTTATTTTATTAAAAGTAAAGATGAAGTGTTTGATACGTTTAGATAATTTAAAGCACTTGTTGAAAATAAAAATGAGAAAAATATTAAGGTGTTGAGATATAATAATGGAGGAGAGTATTGTTCAAATAAATTTGAGGATTTTTGTAAGCAATGTGGTATTGCAAGACATAAGACTACTTCATATACACCACAACAAAATGGAGTTGTTGAGAGATTGAACATATCACTGATAGAGAAGGCAAGAAGTATGCTCAATGGTGTTGGTCTAGCACAGGAATTTTGGGCAGAGGTAGTGAGTGTGACATGTTACTTGTGGAATCGATATCCTACATCATCATTGCCGAATCAAACTCTATTTGAAGCATGGTTTGGTAAGAAATCCTCTCTTTCACATATTAAAGTTTTTGGTTGTGATGCATACATGCATATTCCAAAGGAAAAAAGAAGTAAGCTTGATAATAAGGCCGTTAAATGTTTCTTTATTGGTTATAAAGATGGTGTCAAAGGATATAAAATTTGGAATCCATAAACTAAAAGGACAGTTTACAATAGAGATGTGGTGTTTAGAGAGGAAAAATGATCACAGGAATGAAGTAACAGAAGAAGAACCTGAAAAGGTGCAATTTGATTTCATAGAAGAAGAATCCTACTCAGAAGAAGAAGAATAGGATGAACTAGAGGTTCATACACATGTGGCAAGGAGATCAACACGAGAAAGAAGGCAACCTTATAGGTATAGTCCATTTGCTTTTCCTTCCTTTTTTTTTATCTGTTATTGATGAAGATACTAGAACAGTTAGAGAAGCTGTTAATTCTGAAGAGGCAAACCTTTGGGAAGAAGCCATGAATGAGGAAATGATGGCCTTGAAAAAGAATAAGACATGGGATCTAGTAAAATTAGCTGGTGGGAGAAAAACAATAGGTAGCAAATAGATATTCAAGAAGAAGTAGAATATTAAAGGTAAAGTGGAGAAATATCAAGCTCGCCTGGTTGCTAAAGGTTATTCTCAAGTAGAGGGAATTGATTATGGTGAAGTATTTTCTCTTGTTGCAAAGCTAACCTCAATAAGATTTCTTTTATTTGTGGTTGTTGCATTTGATCTTGAAATAGAGCAAATGGATGTAAAAATTGCATTCTTTCATGGAGATTTGGAGGAAGAAATGTATATGAGACAACTTGAAGGATTCATTGCTGAAGGAAAGGAGGATTTTGTATGTAAGTTAAAGAAATCTCTGTACAGAATGAAATAGTCACCTAGAATGTGGTATCAAAAATTTGATACTTATGTTTTAGGACTTGATTTTGTTCGTAGCAATTCTGATCATTGTGTATACTCAAAGCAAATTGGTAATGAACTTGTCATTATAGTTATGTAGGTTGATGATATGTTACTAATTGAAAATAGTAAGAAAATGATCAGGGAAGTGAAGTCTCAGTTAGCATCATAGTTTGACATGAAAGATCTTGGCCCTGCAAATTTTATTTTGGGCATGCAAATAAATAGAGATCGCTCAAACAAAAAGTTGTGGTTAATCAAAAGAAGTATGTTGAGATAATATTTAAGAGATTTAGTATGCAGGATTGCAAACCAGTGAAGGTACCTATTCCTTTGGGGGAAAATTTGTCTGTTGAACAATGTCCAAAAATAGAAGAAGAGGTAGAAGAAATGTCTCATGTTCCTTATGCAAATCTTGTAGGGAGTTTAATGTATGTCATGGTATGTACTAGACCAGATATTGCCAATGCAGTGGGAGTTTTGAGCAGATACATGTATAAATATGGTAAAGAGCATTGGACTGTTGTAAAAAGGGTTTTCAGATATTTCCATGGTACATCTAATTTTTCAATTTGTTATGAAGGTGCAAGTAACAAAAATAGATCCTTGGATATAGAAGGTTTTGTTGATGCAGATTGGGTTGGAGATCTTGACAATAGAAGATCTAATAATGATTATGTATTCAAATTGTTTGGAGGGGATATTAGTTGGATGAGCAAAAGGTAAACTGTTGTTGCTCTTTCAACAACTAAAGCTGAATACATGGAAGCCACTGATGCAAGTAAGGAATCAGTATGGCTACAAATATGATGTGCTGAGATTGGGTTCTTTTAAGGAGCTATGAAGATAAATTATGATATCCAAAGTGTGATATTTTTGGAAAAGAACCCTGCTTACCATTCAAGAACAAAGCACATTGATACAAAGTACCATTTCAATAGGGACATGATTGAATAGAAGACAGTGTTGCTGGAAAAAGTGGATACTAATGAAAATATTGCAGATGCTTTAACCAAGGTAGTTAGCATAGAAAAGTTTATTTTTTGTACATTTGAAATGGGCCTGGCAAGACTGAGTGTTGAAACTAACATTGATTATAGCCTTCATGCAAAGTATTCAACAAATAGGAGAATTTTGGATGTGTCTCATCCTTTGTAGAGGAAGTACTGTATGGCAGGCCCTGACTTCCCACTTTTTCAGAGATATTATTGGATCTATTTTTGGAGGCGTTTGTGGGATTCCCATGATTGGTGGGTATGAGTGGTTTTAGCCCATGGTATTATACCCACGGTATTCTAATACCACATTGTGATTTAGGGTTTTAAGAGTTTCTTTTATATTGATTGGAATATCCCATTACGGGCAAGGTGAATAATAATATCAAAGGAGATGTGGCTCTTGTTTGCTAAAATAGCCCATATTGGGTGAACCAGGGTAAATCTCGTGTGTTCTATATGCATGATATATTGTGAGTTGTTTTCTTCTGAGTTATTTATTTATGTATTAAATATTTTGGAATAAGTTTGGGTAAAATTCTTCATAGCCAGGCTACACTATACCACATATAGTCTTTATGATCAGTCACTCAAACCAACATATGCACGTGAGTAGCGGCCGATGATAAAAACACAACACTCGAACGATTCATGAATTTGCATAAAGTTTTTTAGGTGAGGTACGTCAAACAAAAGCTCAAACGATTCAAGGGAAGGATTTTAGGATTAATCTCACCAGCAGAACGATAGGCCAACATTCGAATCTCACATTAAATTTAGAACACGGTTAGTGAGATACAAGTTCATAAGCTTGATCAAATATTTTTGCAAAACCAGAGGTTTGGTGAATTCGGTTATCATGGGAAACCCTAATCGGAGCCTGTAGGTTAGCCAAAATACGTAGGCTTAAGATGGTCCCAATAGGGTAAACAACATCATATTCATACAACCGACATTAGTGGAGAAGGCAAGGGTGTAAAATTCATCATAGTAGATCATTTCTTCAAATCGTGAAATAAACAATGTCGTTCGCTAATCAAATCGCAACATTATGATCGTTAAAACATTATAAACCAAGGTATAGGAAAAAATATATATATATTTTCATTTAGTGGGGCAATTATCCCATATTCACAATGTTATTGGCACGAGGTTGTTTAAAAAGGGTTGCTCACGAATAGAAGGGTGTGACTTCGATCACGTGAACCCTCTTCTCCTCGTGCGTAAGCTAGTGTCCTATGTCTTGTGCGTCTTGTCGTCATGTGCATCATTAGTTGTCCTGTGTCTTGTGCATCATGTCAGTCCCTAGTTGTCTTGTATCTTGTTGTCTTGTGTGTCACCAATTGTCCTGCATCTTGTGTATCATCAATTGTCCTATATCTTGTGCGTCGTGTCAGTTCCTATTGATCAGGTCCAGTATCCTTTGGGTCGGTTTTTGCGTCACCTTCATGTTCATTGGTTCCATCAGTAATGTTTAGTGTTTCTCACATCACATCCTAGCTATAGTTGGAGTCTTCCATGTATCTTCAAGGTTGCATCATTAGTCCACGTTCTTCGTGGTTCCAATCTTGTGTTTTGATCACGTAGAGTCTTCTGTTGCATTTCGAGTGAATATCAAATTTGAGTCTTGGTCAACTTAGTGTGTCAAATTCAAATCAGGGTGTCAAATTCTAATCAGTGTGTCAAATTTAAACGATGTGTCAAAATTCAAATTTGTGTTAAAAATCAAATTAGGGTGTCAAATTCCAATTAGTGTGTCAAATTCAAATAGTGTGTCAAAATTCAAATTGGTGTCAAAATCAGGATGTCAAATAATTCAAAAGTAATTGAAAGGGGAGATTCAATCCGTATTGTATTTGGAGCGAAAATGAAGCGGAACAACAAATGTTTACCAAATTATTTGCAAAAATCAAGGCAAAATCATAAACAAGACCGTGTGACAATTGCATGAGTGGAATGTGGACAAAAGGACCAAACAGGTGATTATCAAGCTCGTAGAACTCTAATGAAGGAAGCTTAAAGTCACCAAGAAGACCTCCTAGAACAAAAGATACACATAATTCTTCTCCTTCAAGAATTAATAGATTTAACCCCTGTCATCCATTGCTTCACAATATGGCATCCAATCCCTCCCCAAATTATTTCCATGAGAACCTCACACAAGAGGAAACAAGAAACCCCATGATCACTAACAAGTTCTTACAATCCTTAATGGTTGGTATTAAGGACATGAATGACAAGATGTCCCAACTATTGGACAGAAAAATCCAACCAAATCCCCCTAACCCAAACCACTCGAGTAATGAGGATCAATATGGAGCCTATACACAACAAAGAGGTCATAATGGTCATTTTCCAAATCATTTCAATGGAAAAAGAAATAACGAGTATTTGGGAAACGAGGAAGCTTTTGAACAAAGAGGTCCTATCCAAACTCGCTTCCATCGACATAGGCACAATGAAGACCAAGATAGAGATGAAGTTTACCAACAACCTAGAGGTCCTAGTGGGGTCAATTGGCCACGCATTGATATGCCCACCTTTGAGGGTCATGATCCACGTGGATGGATAGCCAAAATGGAAGGCATTTTAAACTTATACAAAATTTGAGATTCAAAAAAGTTCATTTTTTTACCTCCAGACTCGGTACTGAAGTTTATGAATGGTTTGTATGGCTCAAATGGGAGCAAGGTAACAACATCTACTGGGATGATTTCACCAAACATTTCATTAAGATATTTTATGAAGGATCCACATATTTTTACATGGTGTGGTTGTTATTACTTAAGCAAACAGGATCAGTAGGAGACTATATCTCATAATTCACTAGTATGTTTTCTTATGCAAATCACTTACAACCCAATGTAGTGATAGCTGCTTTTAGAAATGGGTTGAAAGAAAATATTAAAGTCAAAGTGGACCTACAAGATCCATCCAAGATGGATGATTGTATAAGGATTTCCAAGTTGACTAAGAAGAAGATGCAAATGGCGACATCCATACGATGTGATTCATATGATCAACCTCAATATCACAACTCTTTTCATATAAATGATCAACCATCAAGATATTTTTGCTATAAATATCACAATCACCATCCAAAAGATCAGGCATGTGTACCACAAAAAATATTTCAAATTGAATATGTTGACAAGGAAGATGAAGAAATAGATGAGAACATCTCACCTGATAATTCCCTAGACGATGATAAAATTGAACACAAGGTGGTTGTAGACGAAGAAGATACTATGGAAATTTTAGTGCATGCTCTTATGGGGTCATCAGCTCACCATACAATCAAAGTAGCAAGATTCATTCAACTAAGAAAGGTAAATGTATTAATTAATTTAGGAAGTACTCACAACTTTATTGACGCAAGGCTTGCCAAGGCATTAAACTTGCACATCAACTCCTCCAATCAAGATAAATTTTACGTTAGAACTGCAAGTGGGAGTAGCGCTCAATGTATAGGTAAAACATATTCAATTTCATTACAAATGGGAAGTTATACTTGGAAGGATCCTCTTTTTGTTATGGATATAGGGAATTCATAAGTTATCTTAGGAGTCGCATGGTTAGAACAAATGGAAACCACGGTCGATTTTAATTACAAGTAGTGCTTTATTGAATGGAAATGAAATAAGAAGACCGTTTGCCTCCAAGGAATTCCAACACCTCCATAAAAGGTAGTAAGTTCACATAACATGGAAAAAATAGTAAGAAAAGGTAGTGATGGATTCTTTGCTCAAATTAATTGTATTGAAATGCAAGCACAAGATACGCAAAAAATCCAATCAGAAGATCTACAAAACATTATGGCCAACTGTGATGAGGTATTCCAAGAGCCAAAGGGACAACCTCCCAAAATATCCCATGACCATGCGAGACGATGTCTCAAGAAGGTGATCAGCCAAAAAGTGAAATCTTAGTCAGAATTACCAATATTAGATGCAGAAGGGCATATATATCTCCAACCGGGAGCTATTCTAAAAAGCATAACATCCATACTAAGATCTCATCATATCCAAGAACATGCATACAGAGTCATCATTTCTTGGAAATCTTCTTCCGGTAGACACGATCCTAAAAACGGTTTGAGATGATAGCATTCAGGCACTATAGCATTAAATTTGAGTCACCTCCATCTTCTTGGAAATCAAACACAAGCTTTAACAGTTTACTCCATATTCAATTTTTATTGGAGAGGGAGTAAAACCTTTGAGAATATGTTCTTGAAAATGACAAAAATCTTCCACTTCGTCACCAACATTAAATTGTAGCAGTTACTCAAAGCAAATATTCAAATGGAAAAATCAATATTTAAAATTGTCGAAGATGATGACAATTAATAATTAAAATCTACCTCATTTGATTTGACTCACACCTCTGCTTCACATTTTATCTTTGGGTGTCACAAGGAGTTTGCTTTCGCAATGAAAATATTTTCACCCAAAAATATTCATAAAATTTCATCGCTTTCACTTTGAAAAAATAATCATAATTGCTCAAAAATAAGCAACATTTGTTTTCAAAATACCTTCGCCGCATTTATGAAGACGTTCACCCATTAAAAATTTTGGTCACTTGAACCTTATCTCTCCATGTTGTTCGCCTCAAAAAAACTTCGAACGAACCTGTAGCCATTTTAATTAAAAGTGACCATAACATTAAAATCGTGTTCTCCCCACTAAGGGGCGAACACTATGTTCGCTCTTTTTAAATGGCAAATGCAAAGCATTCATATTTTTTAAATTGGGTTCACTATTCCCTTTCGGGGGCATGTTTGCCTCTTCATTGGGGCGAACCCGACGTTCGCCCCTCCTTTGGGGCGAACGCGTTTTTCTTTCGTACTTGCCAAATTTCTATCTTTTATTTTCTATTTTCTTTAATTTAAAATATCTTCTTCAATTTTGTGATCTTTATCTTGCTACTGCTCATTCTATGAGGCAAAATTATTTTTAATTTTTCAACTGCTACCAGTAACTTCAACAAAGTGAATCGAAAGTAGATTTCCAAGTCATGTTTTGGGGGTTGATTTATTTTGCAAAATAAAAATTTGCAAAGAATTGAAAAAACTAAAAAAAATAACCGAGTTAAAAAAAACTCAATCATAAATGTCTTCAGATTACAATAAAAAATGTGGCACATTTCAAAATGCCAACATTTCTGGTGGCTCTCACGATATCCAACTCGTATAGATTCAAACGATCCCAGGCCTTAGTACATTGGGCGATCACGAGTCTTCTTACCAACCTCTCTAGTTGATGTTTTTGATGTAGACTCCATTTTGCTCCTCTCCTTCTATACTTTCTTGGTGGCTTTAGCTTCAACTGCTACATAGAGTACTTCAGCTCTCTCTGCTTCCTCAGTTGCTTTCGATGTTGCCTCCTTTTCTACCACTACTTTTTCCTCTTGTTCCTTGAGACTTTCAGAAGTAACCTTATATACTGCAACTGCTGCTTGCTAGGCTTTAGTAGTGAACAAAGGAGTTCTCAGGGACTCATATACAAAACACAAATTTTGAATATCTTCCAAACTTATGTGCCTTGCTCGCTGGGCTAACTCAAAAATAGAAAGCTCCATATGTATGTACTTCTGTATGAAAGGCAAGACCTAAACATTTGTTATTGGCTTTTCCCAGGCATCACTCTTCGACGTATCTTCAACAAACTGCTTCCATCCTGCTTCCAATTATGCTTGTGGAAGAGGTTGATCCTATTGATCAATAAATTCTGGAAAACCCACGTCATGTAGAATTTTAAGATGAGTCATTGAAATAGTATGGTTTTGCTCTATGGCATTTAGAAATTTTTAACCCTCTCACATTAGATCCATTTGCTGAAAATAATTGCATAGTGTGACTTTTGTAGTTGACCAGGAATGATCCAACTCACTCAGAGGTTTCACATACATGGTGGAATTTGCCAAGGCCTGTATTTTTACTACCATCTCCAAATAGGGTGATAGTAACTCCTTTGTGTTATCAATTATTTGTTATCCCATTTGGATTTGTATACGAGCCGCCCATAGATAGTGCAATACTTGAACTACTTCTGGAGCTAATTTCTCATAACTTTGTGCGGAGTGAAGATGCATTTCCTTGATGTTATCACAAGAAAAACCTGTAGCCTACGTAGCTTTCTCTGCCAACTAACTCTGGATAGCGTCAAGCTTCTGGTGAGGATTGTGCATCTCAATGCATGCTGCATCTCTCTTTCAGGTGCACTCCAACCTATCACTTCAAATGCTCATTTTTTGTATCATTTTTTTCTCTTGTGCTCTACTTTTAGCCAAGGCAGTCTCAAGTTCAATGATTCTGTCGGATCAAAATACTTCTTTTGATAGTACTCACAATGAAGGTAAACTTAACTCATGTCCACTTGAATGTTGCCCATATTTTCCACAGGTTCAATCTTCGTGAGGTCTTTTGTGATGGTCTCAGAAATAAGTTTGCCTAGCAACAATTCTCCTTGCGGTTTCTGAACCAATGGAGTAATCTAGGTGATATGAGCCTCCATTGCAATAGGATCAAAAGTGACCCTCTTTAGAGGATGTGCCGGTTCGAGAGCTTCCTTTCTCCATCTGCTTTTCAATCATTGGGATGAACTCAAGTGTGCTCGATTGATTTTCTCTACATCTGATTGCATGGATGCCACCTGAATGTTAGGCAAAGATTATAATTCCAAAAATGGGGTGAAAGGAATGAGGGCATCAGAGTGGTTAGGCTATGAAATTGACATGGTGGTTAGAAGTTGTGGAATAGAAATGGTGGAATGGATGAGTAAAATAGTTTTAACTGCCGTTACGCTCACCATGGAAGGAGCCTGCATACTTACAACTTTGGTAGAAATGATAGAAGTGATATATGGGGATGAACGTGAAAATGGATTCGGTCTTGACACATAGGAACTAAAATAAATGGAGGACAAAGAAAATGGGACAGAAGAAGGAGCAGCAGTGACTTCGATAAGGGAAGGTGGAAGAAGTGTAAGGGAAACTGAGAGAATATCAAAAGGTGGAGAAATGGACACAAAAACTAATGGAAGTGCTTCTGACATAGTCACTACTTGCTCCAAAAGAGAAGAAGAAGAAAGGAAAGAAGACATGCCTTCAAGCACAAGCACCGTGTGATGTGGTGATAGAGGGGGTTGCGCAAAATCTTCTTCTTACTACTCCAGTGCTACCTCCTCAATATTTGTTTGGGTCTCCATGACCTTCTCTTGGCGTGATTCCAATGGTTCATCTTCCTTTTGCCCTTGGATCATTGAAAATATTTGTGCTACCTCTATTGGAACCTTAGTCACCATGGTAGTATTAACAACTGTTGCCAAAACAATGGAAGTTACAGTAGTCATAGTAACTACAATATCACGTGAATAAATAGTGATGGCACCAGTCCTTGGTTTCGTTTTTGCTTTGGGAAATGGTGGCGCTTGTTGTACATTATGCTTTTTTGGCTTTGGTGCCTCTTCAATATTTTGCTTTGTCTACTGAGATCTCTGTTGAAACACGTATTGTTGTTCCTCTCTTTCAGGAGTTTCTTCTATGATCAACGAATGTTTTTCTTCCATGTCGTTTTCACCCCTTTTTGAATGTTGAAAACTGTACAGCAAAATATTGGTGAAAGCAACTGGTTGATATGAATCGACATATTCCTCATAAACCTCTGAAAAGGCATCATAAATCTTGAGCCCATAAGCAATCGTAGGTTTTCCACGGTGAACTCTCATTATCCACTAGTTCATTATCTTTTCTTCGGACCAATCAGGTTCATCGACTTTAACTTGATTGAACAAGACTGGCAGAGGGGCTTGAGACCTGTACTCAACCTCCTGCTCACAGTAGTCATGCCAAGGGGGAAGTGTAGACATTTTCTCAATATGTCAGTTCATATTTGGCCCATTAAAATTATTTTTATTGCATTCAATGTCCAACCGAGGGCAACAAGGAAATTATTTCATCTTGACGAGTTCTTTAAATTTGCCCAAGGGATCATACTTCCAACGTTGTGATAGCTCTATCAGCCCTAGCTCTTGCAATGCAATCATGAGAAGTTGATTCCATCCAATTTGACTCACTACTATGTCACCAAAATGAAATGGTATATTGCATGTAGTCTTATTTTCGCACCCAGCTCCATATACATCATTCACGTAATCTGATTGTTGCACTACTTCAATAGCAAAAACATGCCTTGTAGCGAAATACGGTAACAAAATTGGCTTATCCGTGAAACCAAAAATTCTCATGACCACACCTTGGGTAAGTAGAAAAATGTCACCCTTTTCTTGAGTAACTGCTATATCTCTCAATTTTTGCGGTATTCTTTCACAGGTACTACAAAGCAACTCAATTGTCAGTCCCAAAAACAAACTGTTAAAGTTATAAAAGGATTCTTTTTTCAATAAAATAGAATTCCACTTATAAATCACTAAAGGCTCATCCTTTTCATTTGTAGTTGAAATAGCAATAAAAGGAAAACAATGTTGCAGTTGGACGAAGAAAAACCATACCAAAAATGAAGTATGCTTGAAAGATTAATCTGCTCCATTCTGCAACTTCTCCAATTGTGAATTTAATCTCCGTGAAATATAATCAGCCCAATCAAATAAAATTGGATTGGTGCCCGATTTCATGGCTGTAGGAGAATAAAATTTTATGTGACAAATGCATTGTGTCACATCCACCTACCACTTGTGATATGTATCATTTGAGGGAAAACCCACAACCCATGCTAGCATGGAATAAACATCCAAGATTTTAAAAATTTTTAGCGGTCTAGGCAAGTTCGGAAGCTATCCCATTGGTGGATCTTTAATCATATGAGTCTCCATAAACTGACACATGGTCATAGTGGAGACATATATGTCTTATTGTTCATCAATATGCAACTTCTTGTGGACTCTATAGTTGGGAGGCTGTAACCCACAGACAAAAGCTTCTCGGACTTCACCATGAGTAATGGTAAAAATAATTTTCCTCTTTGCATTCCTGAAAGCCCTGGTTGAAGGATCATAATATCTAGCAAGAAGCAACACAAACTTGAGACAAAGATGTATTGGAGGGCATAAATACCAAAAAAGTAATGAATAATAAGGTATTGTTAACCAACTTTCCGATGGCAATCCATGTTGCACTGCAAATTCAACATCTTGTCATAATTTTTCTACTCCTTTGTGAGTGATGGCGCAGTCACCGATTCCAACCATCGAATCTTCATACAAGTACAAATCAACATAATTATTTTTTCGAGCCTTCTTGGACCTCATAGTCACTTTCCTTCTTTTCGACTTCTTTAGTTCTAAATATTTTGAAACTTCTTGGAGTTCCTTGCCACACCTTCCCATTTTTAAATTTAAAAAAAACTTCGGGCACATTTTTTGAACACCTTCTAAGTTCTCTGCAATAATCTGTTAAAAAGCTCGATAGCAAAAAAATTTAAAATTAAATTTAACTGCAAGTGTTTATCTTGTCTTGTTTATATAGAGTTTCCTTTCAACCGCCACAATAAATGCTAGATTATTTGGAATTCCTCCTTAAAATATGTGACCTTTGGTGCCCTCACCTAGCATTTCTCTCAAAAATATCCTTTAAGCAGATTGTCCTTTTTGCCATGTAAATTTGTCGTAAACCATGCCCTGGCTGCTGAAAGTTGCCTTGAAAAACTAAATTGGTTGGTAAAAAATAATTAAATGTCTTCTCATGACTGTTAAAAAACTTTCAATCTGCTTTAATGAATTCCAAAAAAATCTTCATTCTTCCACTCTTTTTCTCTTCAAAGTGCCTTCTAATTGCTTGAGAAATAAAGGGTGAATGACTCATTTTAAAGAATTTATTCTTTGGCCTTTTTTTTTTTCTCTTCTTTATAAAATATGATTTTCTAAAAAAAAACTGCCCCTTATTTTCTTTTTCGTTTTGTTTTGTTTTTTTTTTGAAGTTTTTAAATTTTAATTTTTTCTTTTTTTTATTTTAACTTTTAACGTGATCGCCCTCAAAGGTCGCCCTAAATTTTGGGCAATCCAAAATTGAAAAGTTTTTTTTTTAACTTTAATTTTTTATGTCCGTGGCACTTGTTTTGAATTTGTTACAGGCACGATCGTCACAAGGTAGAGCGATGGTGACTGTTGGCCATCATAGGGTACAACAACCTCTAAAGGTTGCTCCTACGTATGACAGTCTAGGTTTCAAAGGAGGAATCCTTCTTACCGAAGTGATAAAAATCACTATTAGGCCCTGAGGCTACGTTGGTCATATGGCCTAAAAAGGTGTCCATATAGGCAGTTTTCCTAAAACAACATGTTTTAGGTATCTACAAATACCCCTTTTTGGGATGCGTTGTGTGAAAGCACAACGTTGAGCAAAAATAGATAACCTAAAACCAAATTGAAAATTGATATTGATCATTGATTTAGTCAATGTTAAATACCCTACTCATGAAAGAGCATGCATCTTTGAGTCATTGCTTCAAACAAAATTAAAGAGCATAATTCAAGTAAACCTTTTGACGAGGCATACTTGGTCTTGGTACATTGTCCAGTAATGAAGAGACGAAGATCTATGAAACCTTCATGCTTCAATAATGCTAAGCATTTGTTTAATTAAAAAAAAATGCTTATTGTCTACCCTAAGCAAGGGCATGATTATTTTTGGTAATGATTCGTGAATGAACGCAATTAACATGAATGCTTGACTATTGACTTTGATTATAAATGTTGTGATTATGACTACCCCCTCAAGCGACAAGTCGATCAGGAAATGGCAAGTGATGAAAGCGATAACTCGCTTCACCAAGATGACTTGTTTGAGCATTGCAAGCCGATAACAAATGTTAAAGGGAAAGTCCTGTTATAGTTGTGATTTCAACCATTATTGGTAATTGTACATCTCTATCCTATGGAGCAGTCTAGCAACATGGCTTTCTTAGGAAATCAAGATGATGAAAATTTTATTTGATGTCAATATGGATCACCATGTTTGATGATCTACTAAAAATTCATAGAGGAATGAAATGTACACCTCGTTCCCGTGGAGCAGTACGACCCCATGGCCTTCTTAGGGATTGGAGTGAAAGTATTTTAATTCGTCCATGAATGATTTTGGGGTTCAAGTGGCCTTATGGTAATTTACTCATCTTATATGATTGAATGAATAGCTAGTCGTTGCAACTGCCAAGTGTATAAGGTAAACTACTAGATACGAGCCACACTTGATATGTTATTTGATTGATTTTTTTATTATTTTTGAAATTTTTGATAAAAATGAACCAT
This sequence comes from Wollemia nobilis, assembly GCA_028583015.1. NCBI lineage: Eukaryota > Viridiplantae > Streptophyta > Pinopsida > Araucariales > Araucariaceae > Wollemia > Wollemia nobilis. The sequence continues at coordinate 305,472 of JAQPPZ010011379.1, forward strand.
TAGATGTTGTTAAATTCCCAAACTGAGGCTCATGATGTTGATAGAATGTGTGCATTTATTATCATTTATGGGCCATCCTAGGGTACAATGATGGTATTTTGCAAATTTTAAGGTTGTCTTAGAGTAGGAAGGTCGCATTGAAATACGACCGCTCCACCCTAGGGCAGTCAAGAAATTTGAAAATTATAAAAGTAAATTTTCCAAATTTTAATGTCATTGTGATAACTGCAGTGAGAGGAGTGAGGTGAAGGAGAGATTTCTTGACATGGAACGCTGCTAAAAACTTGACACGCTATCATGACATATTAGCCAAAGGCTTCTACAAGGAGAGGAGTCAAAGCTACGAAGGTAGAAATCTCAATCTCTCTCTTGTTATTTTTTGCAAATTAAAAATAAACAACACTAAGTAATGAGTAGACTAAACTACAATAAATCACTGGTAACGAACCTCACCCTAGGTTAGGAATGTCTAGATTATGCTAGCTTAGGAGGGTAGGTTAATTTTTTAGCATGGGGTTGAACCCTAATTAGGTGCCATTGCGGGGTCGTCTTGGATAGGAGTAGCTCTACTTTGGCAGGATGAGGGTCATCATGGGGTATGATGACTGCATTTGAACACCAACGATCAAAATTTTGACCATTGGGAAGGCCATCGTAGGGTCTAGTAGTCATGCCTACCGACCGTCGGGGCCTAGAGCGGCTGCAAAATTTTGATTTTTTTGGATTTTTGAATTGATTTGGATTTGATTGTTAGGCATCAAAGTTAGATGGTATGCGCTAAGGAACCCACTTTTTTGGATGAGTTTTGAGATCAAATATCAGATGATGATTGGGTGTGGTTTGAGGCAATCAGTCTCAAACATTTGGTGCACCTTCCTACTGTTATGTCAAATTAAGTGAATTTGATGGCCCTGGCTCATTTATGGGATAACATGACCAGCACCTTTCATCTCTTAACTAGTGAGATGACAATTACTCTTGAGGATGTCTATAGGATATTCAAGATCCCTATTGAGGGATTTTCTATCATATTTAATCCCCTTATGCATTATGGGAGATTTCTTCAGAGGATTTTTGGAGGGGAGGCGAATGTGGCCTTAGCATTGGATGGACTACGATGGAGTCTCAGTCAGCGCATGGTACGATGTCGATGCATTCTCTCAGTGCTAGGTAATGATGATATACATCATATCCAACATTCTATTTCTAGACTCTTTAGGAGCGAGGTTTCCTTGGGACCTCCTATACATGGTGCAAGATATTCTTGAGTGTAACCTAGAGGAGTTGATTATTATGGCATGGGGGAGCTTCCTACTAGCACATTTATACGACGAGATGTAAGAGATACAACATTGAAGACACATATGATTAGGATGAAGTCTGCTCTAGATTTGGAAATGAGAGCATATCAGGGTGGATCAACCAGTAGGACCGCTAGTATCCCGAGATCATCTAGGAGATATTGATATTGGTTATGTAGCTTGGTGGTTAAAGGATTGGAAGATAGGCCATAGCCAACCATAGGTAGGTAGACTGGCACATTACACTAAATATTTGGACAGGTTGTAGTGGGATCAGGTCATATGGAGGCCCTACTTAGCCCTGATTGGATAGAGACTATAGAGTATTTATCTCGGGTTAGACACAAATGGTGGCTTATTAGGCATCGCGATAGTGAACAAGAGTACTTCCACTACTCTCGCATTAGGCGATAGTTCAACATTTACCAGGATGTCCCAAAGGAGCCTATCATTTATTGTCATCGAGGCAATGAGACACAACTGGAGTGGCCTCGGGTAGAGGTCCTTGTAGATGAGGAGGATCTAATAGTGGTTGAGACCAAATTATCCAACCCAAGAATCAATGCTAAGTATGATACTTGGTGGGTCACTCGACTATGGCAGGGAGGTGGTCCGACGGGCAGGTATGTAGAGGCGATAGTGGAGGAGAGTGGAGATGAGAATGAGCGGTGAGTGCATCACAAGATAGAGGAGTGGGTCCAGGCTATAGAGCAGGAAAAGGAGCTACCAGTTGAGTTTGAGGGAAATAAGGATGACCCCATAAGTGAGATGGCTTAGTTGTGAGCATAGTTGAAAACTACACAAGGGCGATTGGTAGAGCAGGAGACGACTCTCTCTATAGTCCAAAGTCAGTTGAGCAGTGGATAGCAACAATATAGAGAATTTTCTAAGGAGAGAGATCTCCTCAAGGTCTCGGTGGCCACAACCTATACAAAGGTTGATAGGGTTACTGCAGAGAAGGACACTCTGTAGACACAATTGGCTACCAAGACCGCAAAGAGGAATGCTAGGACAACAAAGCAAGATGCTCTACATGTTTAGTTGGCTATTGCGACTATAGGTCAGGCTAAACCCTCCACTCCAACTAATTAGGGTTCAATAACATTAGGTGGTGATTTAGAGATTGGTAGACTACAGAGCCTCCTAGAGGAGTATGTGGCCTAGTGTAGGTCTGATACAACATATATAGTTAATATAGTGAGTCAGGTCAACATACACGATGGAAGTCTTCTTGAGAGATCTATAATAAGAAGATCTCAATAGAGTCGATGTAGTGATTCTGGCCAGTCATTAGTGTGGCCCCAGTCATAAGTCATCCAAAAATGGAAAGAGATCAATGAAAAGTGGTTCAAGCAGCCTCGTAGGAATGAGGTCAAGGGTGGAATCGACTCTGGGGGTGTAGACCCCACTTGATGGATTATTTATGTATGCATTATTTTTTAGTGTAAGGTCTGAGGACCTACATAGTTGTAGCCTGCGAGCATTTTTTGTACCATTATGTACTTGGCATTTCCACACACATATATATGATATTTCATTTATGGCTCATTGTGTTGATGGTTTTAATTTTATGTTATGGATGCATTGATGGATGTAATACTTATATGATGATGTATTGATTTATACATGTGATGTACTAATGATATGCAATGATTATATGATGGATGTATGATTAGATTTTGTAATCTAGATGTATGGATGCACTATTATGTATGTGTATATGGATGCAATGTTTAATGTTAAATGCATATTTTTATATTTGTTTAATTGATTATGCATTTAATTTTTGTTATATGATATGGTGGATGTAATGTGTATGTAATGCATTAATTTTATATGGATGATCTAATGCAATTGTACATGTATGCTTTAATCATTTAAAATATAATTAATGAATCTAATTTGTGTTTAATAAAATAATGGTAAACACCACATAATGTATCAAAATCATGAATTAAAATGTTACCCTTATAATAAGAGTTATACATTTGTACATGCATATGTGAGATGAAATATGTGAAATGTAGAGGCTTTCCCTATAAGCTTTTGCAAAGTAAAAGGTGTACATAAATTAGTTAGTGGCCGTCTAAATATCATTACTGATATTCATTCGGTAGGACACCTTAATAAGAAAAAGATCATAAGGAATACTGTGATTGGCGATGAGATGATTTATTACTATGAGGGAATTTTTGAGGTTTTCTGTGAGATTCAAACACCCTAGTTGATTGTTAAAAAGTTGTATACTGACTACACAAGACTCCTGAAAGATACAAGCCTATTAAAATGACCCATATATTCACTATCCATGTGTGTGCAAAGTGAATGTATTAAATGATGCATAAGACTACCTCATTGCCAGATGGGTTTCATGCAACCCATTGTTGTAATGAGGATCACCCTATGGTCATCCTATAATAATTTTGGACGTAGATAGATTAGACTACTAGGCAATACAAGTCACCAAAAGCTAGCTCAACCATAAGATGACATTGGTCTGTCCAAAAGAAGATTGCTAATGTGATAGACATATCGCTATGTGTAAGGCTATTCCATTGCCAAGGGGGTTTCATTCAACCCATTGTTGTAATGGACATCATCCCATGGCTTGATAATACTAAAGATTCTAGGGATTAAATCTTGTTACCCCTTCTTTTATTTTAATTACTTGGGATAATTGCTCATGTTTAGTGGTGAAAACCACTATTTATTTTTAGAAAGGGATTTTCTTAGTGATGAGAATCATTGTTTTTTTGTATTGTTTTAGAATTTTGTTTGTTTTATGAAATATCAAGAGATTGTTTGGGTAGGAGGGAGCTTGTCCTTTTGTCAATTATCATCATCCTAGACCATGTGCATAATAATATGAGCAAGAAAAACCTTTCGCTTAAGGTGATAAGGATCACTTTGTAGTGTCATCTTTCCTTGTTCAAACTCGGATTATTAACGTATAAAAATGTGTTGGGATTTTGACATATGCACGGTACTATCAAAACTAGACCTTACCTTCTAAAAGCCAAGATAACTTTCTACAAAATCTAAACATATAACTAGGTATGTCTGAATGACCGAAAATCCCTAGTATACACCCTATAGCAACTCATTAATTGTGTTGAAAAACATAGTTACTCACAAGGGAAATATGAATGATAATGATACGTGAGATGTTAGGGTTTTCCCTATAAGTTTTTACAAACTAAAAGGTGTGCATAAAATAGCCTGTGGTCTTCTAAACATCATTGTTGATATTCATCCAGTATCTATCCTATTTTATGAGGACCTCTTAATAAGCAAAAACCCATAAAGAAAATTCTTCTTGTTGATGATTGATAAGGTTGATTTGAGATCCATGATTGGTAAACAAACATGGTGTCATTCGTTAGAATGTAAACACAACTTGTTCTATGCAAGTGTAATGGATGACTATGCCTAATGCAATTATTTATTAAATGCATGATGAAGTAATGCAAAATATTTTTATATTTTGATGTTTTGTATTATTTTTATATTTTCTAATTTGTTTGGTATTTTTAATAATTTTTTGTTGTTTTTGTGATTTTTTATTGTTTTACGATTTTAGGGGGAAGGTGCGAAACCTTATGTACCCCTAACATGTGTGCTAATTTGTGAAAGTGAAGAAGCCACGATACCTTCAAAATTCTCAAATTGCTATCTCGCTTGTGATGTGGATGGGGGGGAAGGTGTGACACCTTGAAGACCCCTAATGTGTATTTTAACTAATATAATGTGATTGGCTTGTCTAGGAGGAGTGATATAAATTGACTCACCCTATTGTGGCACCAAATTTTGTAAAATACCCATGACTTTATGGGGTAAAACAAGCAAACTATTTGTGTGGAGCTCATTTTGTTCTATCATATTTTCGTTCGGATTCTTGAATTAATAACATGTACGGATGTCATACCCATTTCGACAATGATAGGGATAGTAAAATTTTTCATTGTGAAACCCAAGTTTAGGTTTGCTAAGTTTAATTTTTGGTAATGTGATTGCATGTGCCTCGTATAGTTTTTGAAATAGGGCTAAAGTAGTCATTTAAAATATGACATACTGGCAAGGTATCTTGTTAGGATTAATAGGTTGTGGTTGACCTTGGGATCGTAGATGGGATGATGTGGCCTGAATTGTGACAAGCTGAGGTGAGGTAGATGAAAAATCTATGGGCGAAGCCTTTTTATCCATAAGGTCTTGGACCACATTTTTAAATACATAATAATTATCGATGTCATAACCCTCTATTCAATGATAAAGGTAAAATTGATCTTCCCTATAACCTTTAGGTTTGGTCCTATTTGGATCTAATGGGCACACGTTAGGTAAGATGATTATCTTAGCTTCTTGTAACTTTTGAAAAATGGGTCACATGGGCTCAGATAAAGGATTCCAGGTACAATATTGGTATTTTAAGTTAGATCGACTCGATAAACTAGTTTGATGAGGTGGCTGGGTTGTATGTATCTCAGTCACCTACTTAGGTTGCTCTGCTTGACTAGTAGGAGTTGTGTGTGTCTCGTGTGTGAGTAAAGGGTCTTGAAAGACTCCTATTGGTTGGTTTTTTAGGGCAAGAGGATTGCCAATATGAAGCTCTTACTTCTTGATCATATCATGTACTAAATCTCTAAAGTGGTAACATGTATGGATGTCATGGCCCTCTTGTCGATGATAAGCACAATATAAAATTTTCCTATGCTCCTTTGATCTCTGCTTATTAGGTTTCAATGGACAGATCACAAGAATATTAATTGCTTATTTATTGCATAATCAACTGAATATTGATGCCAAAGATTCAAACAATGGCATGTAAGTGCGAGGTGGATGGGGTTGATTAGTTTGATGAGGTGGCTAGGTTGTATGTGTCTCAGTCACCTGCTTAGGTTGCTCTACCTATTTTTATAGCATAGGTAATGAACCATTGACTATACTTTCTTTTTTATCCTTAGTAGTGAGATAATTATCTATTTGAAGTTGATTCTTATTGATCATCACTTGTACTACTTTCTTGAAAACATAGCATGCTTGTATATCATGATTGTTTTTTCTATGATAGAAATAGTATAAATCCTCTTTATATCCCTTGGATTTTGGGTGGTTTGGATCTGAGGGGTGAACCTTAAGAAAAGTAATGGTCTTCGCCTCACATAATCAAGTGAAAATTGATGCCAAAGGTTTGGATAATAGTGTGTAAATGCTAGGTGGGTGGCGTTGTTGCTTTTGCATCTAATTTTACAAGGATGCATTTTACGTTTGTGTAGGAGGTGGTTTAGCCGTGGATGTGACTTGCTATTGGAGCTCCATGTTTGTGAGCTGATGCATGATTTGATACAAAGCATCATTTTTGGTACACATTTATGTTTCAACTTTGGCTAGGTGATCTAGAATGTGTTGTAAGACTAATGAGGATGATGATTGCATACTTGTTGATGGGTTTGGATGGCAATTGCTAGATGATTTAGGCACATTGAGTGCAGGTGCTAAAATAACCTTAGGTATATGTGAATCACCAGTATTCATTATCTCAAAATATGTTGATGTATTGCAATGATCTTCTTTAGTGGGTGTATCCACATACTCTTGTTTTTGACTTGGCTTATGTTCTTGTTCCACCATGGAGTGCTGAACTGTAACAGCTTGAGTACCCACATTTTGGCATAAAGGATACACTTGCTCTTGTTCTTGTGAAGATGTCATGTGAAATGAATTAGGTGTGACTAGTTTCATTGGTGGTAGCACTTTTGATGTAGAGACAATGTTTAATGGGGCTACCAGTTGTGTAGATTGATTTAGAGAAACCTGGTTCCTTGTCATAACATTGACCACTCCTACAAACTCATAAGAAGATGTATTGGCATTTAGACAAGTCATGGATGTCTCATCAACTTGTCTAGGCTGATCTACTTGTCCCCCATGTTTAGGTAAAGAATCGATAATGGTATCGATGGGTGGCGACTTGACCTATGGTCGACCTAAACCCTTGATGTACTCAATGATAGACATAAACGTAATATTTTCTGCTATGTGCTCCCTGATTTCAATATTGGTTGAGTGAACTATGACCTAAAATATGGTGGATGAATATGGTATGATATGATTTGATTCATCTATAACACCCATGGATTCTTCCTTGTAAGTAGGAGTGGGGAGGTTATTTGCTGATATTTTTGAGATTGCTATGGGAATCTTCATAGTTGGATTAGTCAATTTATCCTTGCTTAGAAAAATTAAGTATGAAGGAGGAATGGCAAGAGAAACCAATGGTAATGGTGGTGGTGGAGGTATCTCCACGATGAATAGTGGGGTTAAATCTAGACTCTAGATAAAATCATCGGGTTTAGTGTCCGGGTGCTTGGGTGACCTATTAGGTTCCTACAAATGATCCACCTATTTTTAATACTTGAAGGGATCTAGGTCAACATGAACCACATGGAATTTATCCTCATGTATGTATTTGATATTTTGATGGACTATGGATGGAATACACTTCATGGCTCTCATCCAAATCCATCAAGGCAATATGTTGTACTATCGTGAACCCTCCAAGATGTAGCACAACGTAGGTATAGTTTTCTATCTAACTTGAATGGCGAGGACTATCGTTCCAACTATGGGTGATACATCATCGTTAAACACTTGCAATGTGAAAATGGATGCTACAATGTGTGAGGGCAAGATGTTGAGATGCTCTAGTGCGGTTATGGTAATAATGTTTATCATGGAGCCTATGTTAACTAATACCCACTTTTAGGGGATGCTATTGATGCATGCGATGATGTGCAAAGGCACAGGGAGGTCACTTAGTTGAAAGCCTTCAAAACATGTGTGTTCACGAGCTTCTTAAAAAATCCTTTATTTTTAAAATTTACCACCTCCCCTTCTAATTTATTAAACCCCTAGTGGTAAATACCTATCTAATAAATAATAACCCTTTTTCTAAACTTACCATTTTACCAAAATTATTTGAATTAATTTTTAATATCCTTTGGTAGGTTTACCATTTTATCAATGTATATCGATTGAGCATGTTTGAATCCATCAAACTATCAAGTCTTTATGATCATAACAAAAATCAGTGGTTTTAGCTATAACTTGAAGTAAAATTATGTATATTGTTAGTCTTCACACATTTCATTTAACCAGTAATACACAAGAGCAAGTTTTGATTATATTCTATGTCTTTCACTTTGGGAGGGAGGACTCTGTTTCAAATTCTTTACTTCTCCCTACTCTTGTCTTACTGATCTCTAGCTGGGTAGATCTTCTTGGGATCTCCTGTTGCATTTCCAAGACCTCCACGGATCCTCCTCTGCTTATCAGAATGTGTCGTCCTATTTTTGATGTGACTGCAGTGGTTTGGTTGGATTGACCTAAAGATTCTTTCCATGGCTGCCTTTGGTGGTGGTTGGTTTTCATATGGCTTGACTTGGGAGTTGGATATGCAAAGCCTTTCTTGATGGAATTTTGTGGTCTTCGAGAGGACCCCATGCTTTATTTTTCTTGAAACTCAAGGATGCCTCTATGTATATTTGAATTTTTAGGTCTCTCTAGGCTTCTTGTATTTGGAAATGAGACATTCAACAACGTTTTCAGACAGTTGTAAATAAGAAAAATAGAAAGTTCTTTATATACATTTTCCAACTCCAATCTTACTAAATTTGAACTTGAATACTAATATTCTCACTAAATACCTCAATGCAATAGACCATAACTCACCTAAAACTTGAAAGAGTATACTAGTTTGTGATTGCATCACTATACAATTGTATTAAGATTCCCCTATGGATTCCATTAATCACAATTTTTTTGCATAAATTACATGATCAAAGCCACTGTCTACTAACTCTCTCAAAGTCCTTATTAAACTAGCAATTCTTAGACAAAGAAAAAACTTGAACAACTTAATCTAGATGTTGTTGGTTATTATTTGATGCTTATTACCAAAGTGGAATTTCTCTACTAAGCCCATATTTTGTTGGAAAATTACAAGCAAATGATAAACCGTAAAGCAACCAATAAAATTATGGGACACATTTTATTGTTTGGTTGACAAATGAACTATCTTAGGGAGATGAGCATTCACTCATTGACACAGACTATTTGAGGAATAGGCCTAATTCATAGATTTTCAAAAACTTCTTGATTTTGATTATGTTTACTTATCACATGTATTCATGCTTCCTCCAAGATAAAAGAACTTCCTCACCTATTGCTAGGAACATAGACTTCTTGGATCAAGAAAGGCCTCAATTTTTGGCAAAGGGTATGAGAAGCATCTTTTGTCAAGGAAAATGGGCCCACCTCAAAACCTACAATTGGGTGCAGGTTCAGAATAACTTGACCAAACCACCACTCCAAAATTCATCCTACAGATGTGAGGGTTTTGTAAGAAGGGTCCTATAACATTGCTCTTTATTTTTACTTTTCTAAAAATCTTACTTGTTAGAGAAAAACTTGCCTTGGCCCTTTTGAAGTTTATATATGCTCCTTTAAGTATTGTCAACTTTGACTTTGAAATTTTTTTTGTCATTAAAATTATAACCTTGGGAAAACAAACAAGACTACCAAAAGTCTCAACCAATTGTTTACATTTTCTATATAATGTCTATAATTAAACACATAAATTTGTTTCTCAATCTCAAGTTTAAAAAGTAATTTGACCATAGAATGACAACATGTAGGTCAAAAATTTAGAACAAAGCTCTACAAGGTTTCTTTAGATAATAGTGATCATTTAAGAATGTAAGGCACTACTAACTTCATTAAACTAACTCTAAGAGAATCGTTGTCATAATATCTTAGGCCCCAAATCATGGCATGAGGCAGTTTGCATTTAAGGTATATTATTTTTTAGTTGGCTAACATGGGAGGAGTCTTACAGTGATGCAATTACCTTCTTGTATGAACCATATCTACTTTATTTCCAACAGGTAATACTTTAAACAAATTGACAGATTTATACAAAATAACAATATAAACAAGATGTCCATTTATAGATTATGAGTACATTCACTTTAAGAATTATTCATTAACATAGAATTCATGAGTAAGTGGAGCTAAGCCATGGATTCTTATGTCGAAAACCCGAAAATAAAAATAGTAAATTTTCTTAAAAGAGGCATATATGTTTCCATAGGCACTTAACTATCTAAAACCCACTCCGTTGGAAAGGTTGTTCAAAAATATTTTTAAAGATATATAAGGTGACACTTTAGATCAAAATTTATAGACTTATGGTTGCTTATACTTGTCTAGCTTCGTAGTTGATTTGACATATACCTTGCAAATTTTGCACCTAACTCATTTTTCTTAAAGAAAAAAAATGAGTTGGATCCTAATCATCAAGCTAGAAAACCACAAGATTAATGGGACAAGCAAAAATAAAATACAATCAATAAACACAAAAATTGATTTCATGCAGTTGTTAGAGAGTATTAAAGATAGATTCAAAGGGATTGATATTACAATTGAAGAATCCAATAATTGCCCCTAAAAAACCCATGAATATAGCAAGCTTTAGCATTCAAGTTTTTCATATTGTTACACCGTTGATTTGAGGTTGAATTTTGTAGGATAACATATTTTCTAGTCAATAGTGTGTGCAACTATATTTACATGTGGCAATAATCAACTAGGTGGAAAATGAGTTTGCTCACTATTTGTATATGTTAGAATATTATAATGTGCACTATGCCTTCATCTTGACACTTGTCATGTATTCATATAGGCCTTATGCCTATGTATTGTAATATCTTGTATCAATATTATATCACATCTCTTTCATTCCCAACAGTTGGTATCAAAGCTCAGGAACTCTCTTGCCCTATGTAAACCCTTGAGGGGGATTTCCCTCATGGAAATCCCCCTCTCATTTTTTCCTCCTCCATTTTTTTCTTCAAGCCTAGGGAGTATGCTCTCCATTTTTTAATGGATCAAAAACCAAACAACTTGAGAAAACTCATGGCTGCCCCTGAAGCTTCATTGCTTGGAGCCATGAGATGTTGAGGAGTAGAGTGAAATTTTTTAAACGATTGTTTCTACTGCTATAATTTTTTTTTATAGGTTGTGCATACAAAGCAGAGATGAGATGGAGGTTAGCGGAGAAGTTTCCAGTGTTCCCCATTTGAGTATAGTCAATGCTCTTATTTTATCTGTGACCCTCCTAACCTTATACGGAGGACGTGATTGGTTGGTTTACTTATTTTTTTGTGATCTACCATGGTGGAGATCCAAACCTGTAGCCATACATCCATGTGCAACAAATGAATCTCAAAAGGAGTGCACTGTATTTTTTTGATGTTGTAGACCATTTTAGGTCCCCTTCGATGTCCTATTTTTTGTCTGTTACTTTGGCAAGATTTGATCATCTATCATAGGCGAGGGAATCATCATTGGAACTGACTGTGGAACATGTATTTTGTGTGGAGATGCGGATGCTCAAATTTTGAACACCAAATGAATAGGTGGTATAAAAATAGAATCTTCGTACGCCATGATCAATGATGAAGCTTCGTCATAGTGTGTGAAGGTCGTCGTCTACATGAATTTGTATGCACCATTTGTTCTAATTCATGTCCTTTATTTTTTGTGACTCTGAACATCTGTTACCTAAGATCATTATGTGGAGCTACCCTTTATTCTTCATGGCCCTTGAATATAGGTCAGATCCGATTGCATGAGGGCACGATCGATCATGGAGCTTTTGGTCTCAAAGTTTAGATCTAGATCCCAAATTAGTTGCTTCTGCTTCTACGGTTGAGCTACACGCATAGGAGGAGCGCAACGTGTACAAAAAATATTGCATCTGTCAGATCCGTATGCGTTCAAAAAATAGGCTCGAAGAGAAGGTGGTTGTGATAAATTTTAGCATATCCTTGGTTGATAAAATAATTTATAAGTGCAGTGCCAGATCATAGATGGTTGACCAGGCTGTGTGTCCATGTTAGAATTTCGGATGCAGGTGGATACTACGAATTGTGTTAGCTAGTGGCCGAACACGCTCGATTGGGTTACTCCACGATGTCATTAATAATTTATTTTTAGATTCTATCATACACAGGGAATATGACAATGGTGCAGGCCATAGCTGCAAAAAGTTTTCTTCGATTAATCCTGCTTGAATTATCTATTGCAAATCAGATGACCTTGCCATCATTATAGGGGCCAACTTATTCAACGATCAATAAAATTCTCCTCATTGTGTCATTTCGAGCATTAGTACAATAAACCTGGATGTCTTCCTTTGCTAGTAACGCACAGTTTTAGATAGCGACCAGCTTCATGGAGGATGTAATAGTTGTTTCGACCAGCCACATGGTCTAATCCTAAAGTCTACTATGCCATGTTTCCACCTTGACTACGTGGTGCAAGGCACCAAATAAAATGAGCCTTTTTTTAGTATTCTTAGATCGTAGCACACCCTGATTCAGTGGATTCTTACTACCTCTAATTCAATAAGACTATTCTATGCCTTCATCATCGATATTTTCAAGCGCTCATTGAAGGAGGTGATATGCACTAATGGATATGATGTAGCTGTCACCATATATTTTGTGGTTTCAAAAGTACGTAGTGAGTAAAATAATCATGTGCGGCCTTCGAGTTCAAGAGGGGCATCATTTGAGTCCTGAGGTAGGGATTCAAAATCTCGCAGTACCGATGAGGTTTTGAGGCTCACGATGCGATGCATAGGGAAGGACAGTGTGATGCTTATCTACCGTAGGAGAACAACTAAAATTTATGATGGACTACATTTGATATTTTTTTATATCTATATTTGCACTTATGAGTTTGTCCGTCACCATGTAGAAAGCTTGATATTCACAGGCATAATGACAGTCAAGAAGATCAGTTTGTGGGCCATGGGCCATATTTGTTGGGTACATATGTGGAAGCCTTGCGTATGGTTGTCAACAATACGGTGATCGAGAGGGTGAAAATGCATAGTCCAGATGAAACAAAAATATTAATATTTTAACTGAAGGTTATTATCTCCAAAGTGTTCGTGTATCATTTTGCAGGGATAACGTTGCACACTAAGGATGAAGACATCGTATTGTGGAGCAAAAATCATTTTTTTACATTAGAGGGGTAGCTACAAAAATAGACTCTGAAGGCACAAGACTGTTGTTTTGGGATTCATCTACCATGGATTCATTAGAGACATGAAAAGAGATAACAAAACTCTGTTGTAAATTTGACGTCAGAACGACAAAAAATTGAGCACGAATGTTGCTCGTTACAGCCAGTAATGGTAATATGGATAATACGGACAACATGGTGATGAGGATTAATTTTTTTTTTGTAGTGGCACTCTACAACAACCAATACTCGGGATATGTGTTGTTAAATAAATTTTGATCTTGGCAGAGGCGAGACCCCGCACCATGTGTTTGATGTTGCGTGCCAGTGCCAGATATTCGAGGATATTTTTTTCGAATGCTCCCACCATTGAAATGAACTTAAACTTTTAAAAAATGGGTAGGGATATTTTATTTTTTAAAAATAGGTAGGGGAATTCTATTTCAAAAGGAACCGATTTATAAAACATGTATGGCCATATAACCCATTATTATTCCTCTTTGGCATTTTTTTATAAAGTGGAGGACCACTTTATTTTTTATTGTATGGGACATGAGAAAATACTCCAAATATATTTTTTAATATATTTTCCACATAGGCAGTGGAGGTGGATGGCCCACATGGCCAATGTAATTCCCCTATGATGGAAAATTGAACTATTTTTTATTTCACTATGAGCAATGCCAGGAATAGTCTAAGATTTCTGATGTTGTTTTTCACAAGATGAAGGCCCATTGAGAGTGGAATATAGGGGTATTTATAGTCGTCGAAAAGACTTTTTCGATACGGACACATTGGTGGTGTTCAATTTTATTTTTGAATTTGTCCTATATGTATCTTAAGCCTAAAATATTATTGTATTCTAGAGTATATTTTTGGTTGAACCCGACACTCTATGTAAGTGAACCTAGTATCTAGTATTCTCCTCTATCATACTTGGCGGATGCAATGGTTGGTTACCCATGCATTATGGTAAGATGAGGTGATTACCATAAGGACACCTACTCTAGGGACTACATACATAGACACCCTAGACTCTATCTAAGGACTTTTTTGGATCAACTTCTGAAGACTACATACATAGACACTTCAAAAGATTCTATTCTCTTCTTTATTTTTCTCCTCCATATTTGGATTCTATGGCTCAAATTATTGTATTTTTTTAGTGTATTTTTGACAGAGACCAACACTCTTATATGGCTCATATTTTCTTTTGTATTAAGGTGTATTTTCGGTAGAGACCGACACCTTCTAGATTGAGTTTCACCATGAGGGGGGATGATATTCATGGTGAACCTAGTTAGTGACCTACAAGAGGCAACATACCTAGAGGATGACCTGAAGAGGCAACAAACCTAGAACAAGTGGCTAACCCTTAGACACCCAGGATGACCTTGAGGCACTTAGACAATAGATCCAGAGGCAAAATATCCAAGGGAGTGGTTGACCCTGAGGCAATAAACCGATATGTATACACCATTGATCTAACATTATTCACAGTTGGAGAGCCAAGCGCAAAGAGCACGAGTCTAGTCCAAATTATGTAATAAAGGAGGATGTTTAGGTTATTTTAGAGAAGTCAACATTAAGGGGGAATGTTATCTAATGTTGACTTATTTTTTTCTCTATAGTTAGGATAGTGCACATTAAGGGGGAATGTTAGAATATTATAATGTGCACTATTCCTTCATCTTGACACTTGTCATGTTCTCTTGACACTTGTCATGTATTCATATAGGCCTTATGCCTATATATTGTAATAAATTGTATCTATATTATATCACATCTCTTTAAGTCCCAACAATATAACTTGCAATACTACCAATTTAATGTTGTATGTGCATCAAATGGAGCAACATATAATAACACATAAATTATCGTAGATTACAACAAATTAATATTAATTAACTCGACAATAAAACAATAAATTATTTGTGTAAAAATTCTTCTATAACATGCTTTCAGATTCTACTATATTAAAAAAATCTTACTAAAGCAACATATCACTATTTAATATATCCCAAAAATTTTGAAATAAAATTACAAGAAATCCATCGGGACCTCATCAAGCTTTCAAAATATCTTCATCAAGCTTTCATTTTATTCCTATGTGATAGTTGATGGAATATTTTTCAAAAGCTTACCTTGTGTCTCTTTATCTTACCTAACATATGATAAAATATCTTTAAAATAATTAATTGCTTCCTAATATAATTCTTAATTATAATATTCTGAAAAAAAAATCTGATTTTTGTAAGCGAAAACTTTACTTATGAGCTCTAACCCAGTAATCATTATCCAATTCTTAAAAATTGCTATTTCAACTGAAACAATAAAACTGAAGTATGAAACTTTGAAACAGATTGAATATTGAAATCTAATCTGAAGCAAAAAACCATCTAAAATTATCTTTGAAAAACTTAGCAATAATTTCAAAAACAACTATATTATTTCTAGCAAATAACTCAAAACAATACATAACATAACAAAAAAAATCAGAGGATATGGATGACAACTCAGGCACAAATCCAAGAAAAGAGTGGCGGTTGCCTAGTACAAAACATAAATTTAACTTGTGCACAAAAAAATTCTTCTGACAAAGAGTTATCCTCCTCTAAAAGCAACATCATATTTAAGCATTTCCTACATTAACTCCTTTTGTGGGGCACAAACCACTAAGTTACATGGAAAATTAGTGACAAAGGACTAACTAGGCCGCACAAACCACTTAGATGAAAAATATTCATATGAAATTTAGTATAGAGAAGGTGGGTTGGTCCCACCCATTTCATGTTTTCACATAATAAGAAAAGGTTCATAACAGTTTTCCCTCCTTGAATTGCTTTCTCCCCAAAGCAATTACAGTGTTGCATCATAATTTCTTCTTGCCTCTATCATATGCTAGATCATGTGGTATGTCCCACTATTTATCTACAAAATCATTAATATTGTGACTTTGAAGGAGCTTTTGGGTATTAGTGTGAGAACTATTATCTTGAAGAATGTCTACTAGCAATTTCTCATACTCAACCTGCAATCTTTGAGATGCAGTACTATTAGCAACTACAATACCAAGAACCTAAACAACCATTGACCCACATGCTACAAATTATGATGTAAACTTCTCATCATTTGTGATAAATTCAATTCTAATCTCCAGGGATATCTGTTGGTGTGAAAAACCCTTCAAAACTAATAAAAGATTTGCCAACTAAGTCATCAATAAGACAACAATGCAAAGGTGGCATTTTTCTGAAGACTAATGCAGCACATAAAATGGTTAGAGGAATCTGTAAATTACTAGTATATCTTGCTTAACCAATAAATCAGACCTTCCTTGAGATACATACAAGAGGAAGCCCAATGGACATGCCCTTTTTAAGAATTTCATAGATTTGAACTTCATAAGGAGTTTCCATCCATATGAATCCATTGTAGACTTTAAGAACCAAGAAAACCCTACAATACAACAATGGCAAGTCCAATGTTGTCATCTCTTTGGCATCCTTGCTTAAACCCCTTTGCAAAGTCACCCACACCTTCTTGGACTAAACTATTTGTATCTTTTATCACTATGTAAAGTTTCAATAACCACTTTTCTTCTGATTTGCTTTATAAAGCTCAACATATTATGGAAATAAGAGGTCTTCAAGGTCATAAAGTGCTCTTATATGTTATGTTCCAAATATAACATGAAATTTGAAACTACAACTTAGCAGAATTATCCTGAATAATGGGTTATGGTAGCATTGTTGCATTCTATATCTGGAAACTTAAAAGCTAAATTAGGTGGTTATGAACAATCTAAAAAAATTTCAAATCATAAACTAGGCAAGTTTTGTTTTGGAATTTGGAATTGGCAAATTCAATTCAAAAATCAGAAATATCTAATATGTTCCTCCTTTTTTAATTATAAAGCTAAGAACCCTAAAAATCTAGTCATTTAGCCATGCCAGAATCGAAAACTCTTGGAAACTATTGAAGTAGAATATTAAAGCTGCAAAAATAACTTAAATGATATCCTTGAGGATTATGAACACTTAAGTTTTTTTAAAGAATTTGGAAAGAGAACATGACATTACCATTATAAAAAATAACTGAAAAAATACATAAGTAGCTAAAAGAAACTTTCTTTTAAGTATATGAGCACCAGCTCAACCCCAAACCCAAAAACAATGTGGTCACTGCCTTGGCCAGAACATAGCTTCAAACTATGCACATAAACTTTCTTCTACCAAAAACTGACCTCCAATAGTTCAATCTATATATAAGCATTTCCCACTTTAGCTCTTTTCACGGTGCATGTTGGATTACTAGCTCACATTGAATAAGTGCCCATAGTGACCAAAAAATAGTTGAAACCCACAAACATCTTACATACAAATATTTATAGTGGACTAAATTGTACACAAAAGTGGCATGGGACCAACTATCTAATATTTCCATAGGATAAGAAAAAATTCCATAACATTATCCCTATCCGTTATCACAAAGCCACCTTCAAGAACAGATAATATTTTATCAACCCAAATCATGTTGTAAGTTGACAAATCACTGAAAAAAGTTTATAATTATGGTCCAGATTTATGTGCAACAAGAAATCAGTATGGTGCAATTTTTTTACGATTAATTTAAGAGGGTCATACTTGTATGCTTTTCGATTGTGCTTCTGGTTTATTCTCCCACTTTTTAGCTATGCTTCTAATTTATTCTCCCACTTTTCGATTATGCTTCCTTGGTCTGCCCCTCTCCTGAGAATCCCTTCCAAAAAGTGATCCTCCATTTTTAATTTTTTAAAAATATATCCTCCTTGTCTTTTCATGAACCCCAAAAATTTCAGGTTTTTCTAGGTTTTTTTAGGTCCTACCAGTCCTCACCTAGTTCACCTTGGTTAGTGATGTACCTCATTGAAGAGAGATATGTGTTATATTCCTTGGCTATGATGGTTCTTGGACTGGCCTTGGCCAAAATAGGTGCAAAGAACCATAAGCAAGCCAACAAGGTGGTGATGGAGGTCATCATCGTTAGTCTTGATCAATAGTTGGGTGTGAATTCCAACTTGTTGATGTTTTATATGATATGTGGTGTGTGTGGGTTCATTTTATCTTATGCAAAAAAATGACAACATAGAGCAATAATTGATTTTTTCTAATGCATAAAATACATTTCAAATTTCCAAATTTCTAAATAAGAATGTTTGAATTTCAAAAATATTGAAATTGCAAACCCTAAATGATGTAAGCCTTTAGATAGGTAGTAAGCATGCAAATCCAAACAAATAGCAAAACAGAGGCCATCTTTGTGTAAGACGGTCTATAGCAGAGAGTTTTTGATATAGTAGCAATCAGAAACAGGGGTCGCTTACCCAACAATGACCAATAGTAGAGGCCACTAGGCCCTATTTTGAGGCCATCACAAATCAGAGCGATGGGCTCTACTAGCCATCATAGGGTAGGACAATGACTTTTGTGAGTTTTTCTAGACCATACGATGGTACCCACAAGTTAAGAAAATAAGAAAATAAGTAGTTAGAGACAAATAGTGAAATTTTAGTAGAGGTCCAACCGTGATCGTCACTGTAGATATGCAAAAATCTAACACCTAACAAGTATATGAAATCAAATTACAAGAAATATCTTGTAACCATATTGAGAAAAAAGAATGAAGAAAATATGGTGCCCTTCTCATTAATATTTGAAATTATCCTTTACAAAATGGTTACAAAGATATCCCTCTTAGAGATAGATATTGATTTGATACAAATTACAATAGAGAACCAAAGGTAGGTGTAGTTCACAAGATCCTAACAACCTCAAAATTGATTATAGAGAGGGTTTCTTTGCGACCCCTGCATGGTGAGATAAATATTGATGAATCTTTGTATTGAAGAGATCTTTCTAAGATTTGAAACCTGCACATAAGAATACTGACAAGACGCTAACAGAAAATGAGGAACCTCTCAGGATGAGGTCCATTTCCATGATAAGTAATTGAAAGAAAGATGCTGAAAATGATAAACAAATGTATAAATAATGAATAAAACTATGCTAAAACAGAAATGAAATGCTGCTAAAGCTACTATAACTTATAAAATATAGAAAAGTAGATATCACCGAGAGACCATCATGGGGTGAAGTGATAAATTCTGTTGACCATCATAGGGTTCGATGGCTATGCCTGCAAACTGCTTCGGGGTGAAGCAGTCATTGAACAACGAGCTATTTCTTCATGATCGATACAGAAATGGCCTAGGTTGGTTTGTTAAAATTGATATTCAAGGGTCATGCTCTTAAAAGCATAGTTAAATCATGGAAATTGTCTCGAATTTAGGATTATTGATGGTGAACAATGTTTAAATTTGATCTTCAAACTCCAAGGGACTCTGTTGATGTAAATGCAAGCTCCATGGTTGGATTTGGGCAGCACTCCATTGCTTATGAGAGTATGTTCTCTCTAGTACACAAACTAACAACACTTCATTATGGAGAATTATGATCCTTTTAATGAAGATCAAGTAGTCTTCTTATAGCTTTCCCTAATGGGAAGCTTGGCTTCCTTAAGAATCCAAGAAGTGGTCAGGATCAAGAAGGGCAATAGACCATTCTAGAAGCTTCCTGTAACTGTTTGCAAATGTCGTTGAGATTATTTTGTCGTTGAAATAATTTTTGCCCATGGCACTAGTTTTGAATTTGTTACAAGCACACCGTCAAAGGGTAGAGAGATTGTGACTGTTGGTTGTCACAGGGCACCACAGCCTCTGAAGGCCACTCTTAGGTATGACAATCCAGGCTGCAAAGGAGGAATCCTTTCTAAACTAATAAAAATCACTGTTAAACCTTGAGGCTACCCGAGGTGGCTCAAATGGTATAAAAAGGTGTCCATATAGGCAATCTTCCCAAAATGACATGTTTTAGGTGTCTACATCTTCCACATCCTCTCAACCTCTCAAATACTCTTCCTCTTGTTCTCACAGTAGAATAATTTTTTTTTAAATATAGAACATTTAACTTTAATTAGATATAATTTCTTTCACTATAAAATTTGTAATTTAGTATAGTTTATCTTTTGCAAAGATTCTCAGCTTTCATAGGATAGTCTAGAGTCTTGAAATCTAAGGTGTAGTTCAAAGACCTCTATCGCATACAAACTTTTAAGACACTACCCTAGTTTTGACAAATAAATTAAAGTGAGAGCATTAACAATGGTCATCAATGTAGACCATCTCTTGGAACACTATTTAATAGTCTGGGAACTATGATAATGGATTCTTAATATATTTAGTAAATACATAGTGATGAATGGTAGAATTAATGAATTATTAAAGCAATGACATAGCACTTTTAATGGTGATGAATGGATTCTTAATATTTAAACTCTAGATGGAATAATTATTGAGGACAAAGAAGATATAAGGAAGGAAGCAAATTCCTTATTTAAAAAATATTTTATCAGATTCTAGGCAAGATAAGGAGGCACAAGAAAAACTTCTACAAAATACTCCATCAATTATCACTTAGGGACAAAATGAAAGCTTGATGAAGAATATATTTATGGAGGAGCTTCATGAAGTAGTTTTTCCTTTCCATCCTAACAAGGAACTTGACCCTGATGGATTTCCTATAATTTTATTTTTAAAATTTTAGGATTTATTTAAGAGTGATATGTTAGTTGTGGTTGAAGAGGCCCAAAAAAGGAAGGCTATAATAAGTGAAATCAATGGTACTTTTATTACCTTGGTTCCCAAGAAAGGTAACACAAAATATTTTGATATTTTTTGTCTAATAAGCCTTTGTACTATGATTTATAAGTTCATTTCAAAAATTTTGGCAAATTGGTTGAAGGACATTCTAGGGTATTTTATCTCAGAGGAATAAGGTGGCTTTGTTTATGGTAAACAAAATATTAATGGTATAATTGTTGCACAAGAGGCCATACATTCTCTTCATTCCATAAAAAACCAAGTATGATTTTAAAATTAGATATAAACAAAATATGTGATAGGGTTTCTTGGATTTTTCTACATGCTATTCTCAAAAAATTTGGCTTTGATTATAGTTGATGTGAGTGGACTAAATGTTATTATAGCACTACAAAATTTTCTATTTTGATCAATGGTTTTCTTGCTAGTTACTTAAAGTCATCTTGTGGACTTCATCAAGGTGATCCACTTTCTCCTTATCTATTCATTATTCTAGTAGAGACATTAGGGAGAGCATTTTCAAAGGCAAAACTAAAAGGAAAAATCAAGGGTATTCAAGGTACAAAAAATGGTCCCTTCGAATCTCATCTCCAATTTGTTGATAATACTTTTCTTTTATGCCATCGCTCAGTTAGTGAGGCCATGTAATTTAAATCAATATTATCATGCTATGATAAGGCTACTAGACAGTTGGTAAATACAATATCTAGGTTTTTTATTAATAGTACCCTAAATTTACAACAAATTATTGTGAATATTTTAGGGTTTAAAATAAAAACAATTCCATGAACCTACTTGGGTATTCCTTTGTTTGATAAAGAAAATAAAAAGGAGCTTTGGATCTATTTTTGAATAGAATGAAAGCTTGCTTGGTAGGTTGGAAAGGTAAGTTCTTAGCCATGGCAAGGAGGCTGCAAATCATAAATATTACATTGTTTTGAGTTCTTAATGAAAGGATGAGTTGGTTTGAAATTTATCAAAGGATGGTGGATACTCGATCAAGTTGGGATATGAGAATTTAGAACAATCAAAATTTCTTTCTCCCAAATATTTTCTGTTACATACCAAAAGTAATATAGTCGTTGACTATATTATGAAATATTACATTTAATTATTACTTATATCCAAGTGTAGATTTTGAAATAATCATCGATTTATCTATTTCACTCATTTGTGTATTCGCATTATACTTTGTCCATTGCGACGGGGATCTTCCCTCCTTGAGTGGCAAAGTATTTTAGTTTGATTTTATATTCATTCATTGTGCTCTCTTGTGTTATATAAAGTGATAATACATTGATTATTATATATTTTATACTGGTATATTGTTATTTCTAAGTTTGTAATAATTAAAAGAGAGGACTGGGTACGTGTTTCTCTCCAAGTGGTATCATCCAGAAAGACCTGGCGGTGTTCATTCAATCCGTTGCCAACCTCGTCTCTTTTGGACACATGCCTTGTTGAATAGCCATGCTATGCTATACCACATATAGTCTCCATGATCAGTCACTCAAACCAACACACGCACTTGAGCAGTGGCCAATGATAAACGCATAGCGCTCGAACGATTCACGACTTTGCATAAAGTTTTTTGGGTGAGGTACGTCAGATGAAAGCTCAAACTATTTAGGGGAAGGATTTTAGGATTAATCTCACCAATAGTGCGATAGGCCAATGTTTGAATCTCACATTAAATTTAGAACACAGTCAACGAGATACTGCTTTACAATCCTGGTCAAATATTTTTGCAAAACCAAAAGTTTGGTGAATTCGGTTATCATGGGCAATCCTAATCGAAACCTGTAGGTTTACCAAAATACGTAGGCTTAAGGTGGTCCTAATAGGGCAAAAAACATCATATTCATACAATCAAAATTAGTGGAGAAGGCAAGGGCATAACATTTATCATAGCAGATTTTTTCTTCAAATTGTGCAAGCAACAACGTCATTTGCCAATCAAATCAAAACATTATGATCATTAAAACATTATAAACCAAGGTACAAACAAAAATATATATCAGCGGGGCAATTATCTCACATTCACCACATTATGGGTACAAGGTTGTTTAAAAAGGGTTGCTCGTGAATAGAAGGGTGTGACTTCGATCATGCAAACCCTCTTCTCCTCGCACATAATCTAGTGTCTTGTGTTTTGTGAGTCTTATCTTGTGCATCACCAGTTGTCCTATATATTTTGCGTCATGTCAGTCCCTAGTTGTCCTACATATTTTTGTCTTGTGTGTCACCAGTTGTCCTATGTCTTGTGCGTCTTGTCATATTGTGTCTCGCTAGTTATCCAGTGTCTTGTACATTGTGTCAGTTCCTATAAATCAGGTCCAGTATCCTTTGGGTCAGTTTTTACATCGCCTTCATGTTCAGTGGTTCCGTCAGCAATGTTCAGTGTTTCTCGCGTCATGTCCTAGTTGTAGTCAGAGTCTTTCGTGTATCTTCAAGGTTGCATCATTAGTCCACGTTCTATGTGGTTTGAGTCTTGCGTTTTGATCACATCAAGTCTTTTGTCGCATTTCAAGTGAATATCAAATTCGAGTCTTGGTCAACTTAGTGTGTCAAATTCAAATCAAGGTGTCAAATTCCAATCAGTGTGTTAAATTCAAACAGTGTGTCAAAATTCAAATTGGCGTTAAAAATCAAATCAAGGTATCAAAATCCAATTAGTGTGTCAAATTCAAATGATGTGTCAAAATTCAAATTGGTGTCAAAACCAAGGTGTCAAATAATTGAAAATTAACTGAAAGGGGAGATTCAATCCATGTCGCAATTTGAGCAACAGTGAAGTGAAACAACAAATTTTTACCAAAATTTTTGCAAAAATCAAGTCGAAATCATAAAAAAGACTGGATGACAAGTGCATGAGTGGAAGGTGGACAAAATGACCAAATGGGTGATTATCAAGCTCGTAGAACTCCAACGAAGGAAGCTTAAAGTCACCAAGAAGACCTCCTAGAATAAAAGGTACACATAATTCTTCTCCTTTAGGAATTAATAGCTTTAACCCTGGTCATCCATTGCTTCACAATATGGCATCCAATCCCTCCCCAAATTCTTCCCATGAGAACCTCACACAAGAGGAAACAAGAAACTCCATGATCACTAACAAGTTCTTATAATCCTTTATGACTGGTATTAAGGACACGAATCACAATATGTCCCAATGATTGGACAAAAAAATCCAACAAAATCCCCCTGGCCCAAACCACTGGAGCAATGAGGATCAGTATGGAGCCTATACACACCAAAGAGGTCATAATGGTCATTCCCAAAATCACTTCAATGGACAAATAAATAATGAGGATTTGGGAAACTAGGAAGCTTTTGAACAAAGAGGTCCTACCCAAAATCGCTTCCATCGACATAGGAACAATGACAAACAAGATAGAGATGAAGTTTAAAACCAACCTAAAGGTCCTAGTGGGGTCAATTGGCCACCCATTGGTATGCCTACCTTTGAGGGTCATACATGGATGGATAGCCAAAATGGAAGGCATTTTAAACTTATACAAAATTTGATATTCAGAAAAAGTTCATTTTGTTGCCTCTAGACTTGGTACTGAAGCTTATCAATGGTTTGTATGGCTCAAATGCGAACAAGATAACAAAATTTACTGGGATGATTTCACCAAATATTTTCTTAAAATATTTGACGAAGGATCCACATATTTTTACATGCTGCGGTTGTTATCACTTAAGAAAATAGGATCAGTAGGAGACTATATCTCATAATTGTATAAGGATTGCCAAGTTGGTTGAGAAGAAGGTGCAAATGGCGACATCCATACAACGTGATTCATATGATCAACCTCAATATCACAAAAACTATTTTTGCAGAAATGATCAACCATCAAGATATTTTTGCTATAAATGTTGCAATCATCATCCAAAATATTAGGCATGTGTACCATGACAAAGCTTTCAAATTGATTATGTTGACAAGGAAGATGAATAAATAAATGAGAACATCTCACCTTATAATTCCCTAGACGATGACCAAATTGAATAGAAGGTGGTTGTAGATGGGGAAGATACTATGGCAATTTTAGTACATGCTCTTATGGGGTCATCAGCTCACCATACAATCAAAGTAGTAGGATTCATTCAACTAAGGAAGGTAAATGTATTAATTGATTCAGGAAGTACTCACAACTTTATTGACACAAGGCTTGCCAAGGCATTAAACTTGCACATCAACTCCTCCAATCAAGATAAATTTCAAGTTAGAACTACAAGTGGGAGTAGCGCTCAATGTATAGGTAAAACATCTTCAATTTCATTATAAATGGGAAGTTATACTTGGTAGGGTCCTCTTTTTGTTATGAATTTAGGGAATTCAAAAGTTATATTGGGAGTCGCATGGTTAGAACAAATGGAAACCATGGTTAGTTTTAATTATAAGCAACAATTTTTTGAATGGAAAGAAAATATGAAGACCATTCGCCTCCAAGGAATTCCGATTCCTCCATAAAAGGTAGCAAGTTTGCACAGCATGGAAAAAATAGTAAGAAAAGGTAGTGATGGATTCTTCGCTCAAATTAATTATATGGAAATGCAAGCACAAGATACACCAGATCCAATCAGAAGATCTACAAAACATTGTGGCCAACTATGATGAGGTCTTCCAAGAACCAAAGGGACTACCTCCCAAAATATCCCATGACCATGCCAGACGATGTCTCAAGAAGGTGATCGGCCAGAAAGTGAAATCCTAGTCAGAATTACCAATATTAGATGCAGAAGGGCATATATATCTCCAGATGGGAGCTATTCTACAAAGCAGAACATGCATACTGAGATCTCGTCACATCCAAGTATTTCTCATCAGATAGTAGGGCCTACCAGAAGAAGAGGCTACATGGGAACCTGAAAGTATTTTCTAGACATTTCCAACTTTGAGGACAAAGCTTTCCGATGAGGGGAGTCATGTTACATACCAAAATTAATATAGTCATCAACTATAATATGAAATATTACATTTAATTATTACTTATATCCAAGTGTAGATTTTGAAATAGTCATTGATTTATCTATTTTACTCTTTTGCGTATTCGCATTATACTTTACCCATTGCAGTAGGTATCTGCCCTCATGTTCATCAAATATCTGCCTAATCATACAAAACTATGTTTGTGCGCCCTAGACATGGCCAACATTGAAATACCGGAGGAAAGAGATGTCCCTCGTGTCAATCTCCAGAGAGGGTTGGTTCCCTTACTAATTCTAAACTGGTTGAAGACTAGAGATGCAGGAAAGAAATTAGAAAATGTGGAAAGAAATGGGAAATATGGCCACAGGTCGACTGTGTAGGATGGGAATAGACTGATAGCAAGAATCCACACCAAGCTGAAAATAGCATGCAATAGATGACAAGACAACATAATTTACTATATGACTTTGCACATGTAACCTTCAAATCAACACTCCAGCACTCACTCTCTCACTTGTAATATTTAAATTCAACTTGCAGAATTTAAATTTAACAGCAAATAATAAAGCTACTTGTGTAAAAGAAATGTGTAATGTAGAAGACGACAATGCACCAAGTCATTTGCAAATCCAAACATTTTGTATTCAATATTACTACAGAGAACTTGAAGAGTTTTCTCGCAGGATATCTATTTTTTCCAACCCCTTACAATGAAATTTTTCTTAGTATTTATAGAGGTTTGCGCCTCTTTCATTGAATACATCAAATGACCCAATGTCCATAGATCAGAGACATAATGAGTCATCATTTCTTGGAAATCTTCTTTCGGTAGCCACGATCCTGAAAACGGTTTGAGATGATAGCATTCAGGCACCGTAGCATTAAATTTGAGTCACCTCCATCTTCTTGGAAATCAAACACGAGCTTTAACAATTTACTCCATATTCAATTTTCTTTGGAGAGGGAGTAAAACCTTCGAGAAGATGTTCTTGAAAATGACAAAAATCTTCCACTTCGTCACCAACATTAAATTGTAGCAGTTACTCGAAGCAAATCTTCAACTGGAAAAATCAATCTTTAAAATTGTCAAAGATGATGGCAATTAATAATTAAAATCTGCCTCATTTGATTTGACTCACACCTCTGCTTCACATTTTATCTTTGGGTGTCGCAAGGAATTTGCTTTCGCAATGAAAATATTTTCACCCAAAAATATTCATAAAATTTTACCGCTTTCACTTTGAAAAATTAATCACAATTGCTCAAAAATAAGCAACATTTGTTTTCAAAATACCTTCGTCGCATTTATGAAGACGTTCGCCCATTAAAAATTCTGGTCGCTTGAACCTTATCTCTCCATGCCATTCGCCTAAAAAAAACTTTGAACGAACCCGTAGCCATTTTAATTAAAAGCGACCATAACATTAAAATCGTGTTCGCCCCACTAAGGGGCGAACACTACGTTCACTCTTTTTAAAGGGTGAACGTGAAGTGTTCATATTTTTTAACTTGGGTGCACTATTTCCTTTCGGGGGCACGTTCACCTCTTCATTGGGGTGAACGCGACGTTCGCCCCTCCATTGGGGCGAACGCGTTCTGCTTTCGTACTTGCCAAATTTTTGTCTCTTCTTTTTTATTTTCTTTTAAATAAAATATCTTCTTCGATTTCGCGGCCTTCTTTATCTTGTTGCTGCTCATTCTCTGAGGCAAAATTATTTTTAATTTTTCAACTACTGCTGGTAACTTCAACAAAGTGAATCCAAAGTAGATTTCCAAGTCATGTTTTGGGGGTTAATTTATTTTGCAAAATGAAAATTTGCAGAGAATTGAAAAAACTAAAAAAAATAACTGAGTTAAAAAAACTCAATCATAAATGTCTTCGGATTACAATAAAAAAATATGGCATGTTGCAAAATGCCAACATTTCTGGCGGCTCTCGGGGTATCCAACTCGTATGGATGCAAACGATCCCAGGCCTTAGTCCATTGGGCGATCACGAGTCTTCTTACCAGCCTCTCTGGCTGATGTCTTTGATGTAGATGCCATTTTGCTCTTCTCCTCCTATACTTTCTCGATGGCTTCAACTTCAGCTGCTACACGGAGTACTTCAGCTCTCTCTGCTTCCTCAGCTGCTTTCGTTGCTGCCTCCTTTTCTACCGTTGCTTGTTCTTCTTGTTCCTTGAGGCTTTCAGAAGTAACCTCATATACTGCAACTGCTGCTTGCCAAGCTTCGGTAGTGAACAAAGGAGTGCTCAGGGACTCATATACAAAACACAAATTTTGAATATCTTCCAAACTCAGGTGCCTTGCTCGTTGGGCTAACTCAAAAAGAGAAAGCTCCATACGTGTGTACTTCTGCATGAAAGGCAAGACCTAAACATCTATGATTGGCTCTTCCCAAGCATCAATCTTCGATGTATCTTCAACAAACTGCTTCCATGCTGCTTCCAATTGTGCTTGTGGAAGAGGTTCACCCCATTCATCAATAAATTCTAGAAAACCCATGTCACATAGAGCGTTAAGATGAGTCATTGAAATAGTATGTTCCCGCTCTATGGCATTTAGAATTTTTTGACCCTCTCGCATTAGATCCATCTGCTGAAAATAATTGCATAGTGTGACTTTTGCAGCTGACCAAGAATGATCCATCTCGCTCAGAGGTTTCACATACATGGTGGAATTTGCCAAGGCCTATATTTTTACTGCCATCTCCAGATGGGGCGATAGTAACTCCTCCGTGTTATCAATTATTTGTTGTCCCATTTGTATTTGTATATGAGCCACCCACAGATAGTGCAACACTCGAACTGCTTCTGGAGCTAGTTTCTCACAACTTTGTGTGGAGCGAAGACGCATTTCCTTGATGTTATCACGAGAAAAACCTACAGCCTGTGCAACTTTCTCTACCAACTGACTCTGGACAACTTCAAGCATCTGGCAAAGATTGTGCATCTCAATGCGTGTTGCATATCTCTCTTTCAGGTGCACTCCAACCTGTCGCTTCAAATGCTCATTTTCTGTAGCAGTTTTTTCCTCTTGTGCTCTACTTTTAGCCAAGGCAGTCTCGAGTTCAATGATCCTGTCGGCCTGATCAAAATACTTCTATTTATAGTGCTCACCGTGAAGGTAAACTGAACTCATGTCCACTTGAATGTTGCCCATATTTTCCATAGGATCAATCTTCGTGAGGTCTTCTGTGATGGTCTCAGAAATAAGTTCGCCTGGCAACAATTCTCCTTGCGGTTTCTGAACCAATGGAGTAATCTTGGTGATATGAGCCTCCATTGCAACAGGATCAAAAGTGACCCTCTTTAGAGGATGTGCCGGTTCGAGAGCTTCCTTTCTCCATCTGCTTTTCAACCATTGGGATGAACTCAAGTGTGCTCGGTTGATTTTCTCTACATATGACTGCTTGGATGCCACCTGAATGTCAGGCAAAGATTGTAATTCCAAAAATGGGGTGAAGGGAATGAGGGCTTCAGAGTGGTTAGGCTATGAAACTGACGTGGTGGTTAGAAGTGGTGGAATAGAAATGGTGGAATGGATGGGTAAACTGGTTTTAACTATAGTTACGCTCACCCTGGAAGGAGCCTACGTACTTACAACTTCGGTAGAAATGGTAGAAGTGATAGATGGGGATGAACATGAAAATGGATTCGGTCCTGATGCATATGAACTAAAAGAAAGGGAGGATGAAGAAAAGGGGATAGAAGAAGGAGCAGCAGTGACTTCGGGAAGGGAAGGTGGAAGAAGTGTAAGGGAAACTGAGGGAATACCGAAAGGTGGAGAAATGGACACAAAAACTAATGGAAGTGCTTTTGACGTAGTCACTACTTGCTCCAAAAGAGAAGAAGAAGAAAGGAAAGAAGATGTACCTTTGGGTGCAAGCGCCGCATGATGTGGTGATAGAGGGGGCTATGCAAAATCTTCTTCTTGTTGCTCCAGTGCTACCTCCTCAGTATTTGTTTGGGTCTCCATGACCTTCTCTTGGGGTGATTCCAATGGTTGGTCTTCCTTTTGTCCTTGGATCATCAAAAATATTTGTGCTACCTCTATTGGAACCTCAATCACCATGGGAGCATTAACAATCATTGTCGAAACAACGAAAGTTACAGCAGTCATAGTAACTGCAATATCACCTGAAGAAATAGTGATGGCACCAGTCCTTGGTTTCTTTGCTACCTTGGGAAATGGTGGCACCTATTGTACATCATGCTTCTTTGGCTTTGGTGCTTCTTCTATCTTTTGCTTTGCCTACTGAGATCTCCATTGAAACACGTATTGTTGTTCCTCTCTTTCAGGAGTTTCTTCTATGATCAACGGATGTTGTTCTTCTATGTTGCTTTCACCACTTTTTGACTGTTGAAAACTGTACGACAAAATATTGGTGAAAGCAACTGGCTGGTATGAATCGACATATTCATCATAAACCACTGAAAAGGCATCATCAAGCTTGAGCCCGTAAGCAATCGTAGGTTTTCCATGATGAACTCTCATTATCCACCAGTTCATTATCTTTTCTTCGGACCAATCGGGTTCACTGGCTTTAACCTGATCGAACAAGCCTAGCGGAGGGGCTTGAGACCTGTACTCTACCTCCTGCTCATAGCAGTCATGCCAAGGGGGAAGTGTAGCCATCTTCTCAATATGCCAGTTCATATCCGACCCATTAAAATTATTTTGATTGCATTCAATGTCCGATCGAGGGCAACAATGAAATCATTTCATCTTGACAAGTTCTTTAAATTTTTCCAAGGGATCATACTTCTAACACTGTGGTAGCTCTATCAGCCCCAGATCTTGCAATGTAATGGTGAGAAGCCTATTTTGTATTTTGTCCAATTTGACTCACTACTATACCACCAAACTGAAATGGCATATTACATGTAGTCTTCTTTCTGCGCCCAACTCCATATACATCATTCACGTAATCTGATTGGCGCACTACTTCCATAGCAAAAACATGCTCTGTAGCAAAATATGGTAACAAAAATGGCTTACCCGTGAAACCAAAAATTCTCACGACCACACCTTGGGTAAGCAGAAAAATGTCACCCTTTTCTTGAGTAACCACTATATCTCTCAATTCTCACGGTACTCTTTCACAGGTACCGCAAAGCAACTCAATTGTCGGTCCCAAAAACAAACTGTTAAAGCTATAAAATGATTCTTTTTTCAATAAAACAAAAATCCACTTATAAACCGGTAAAGGCTCATCCTTTTCATTTGTAGTTGAAACAACAATAAAAGGAAAACGATGCTGCAGTTGGAAGAAGAAAAACCATACCAAAAATGAAGTATGCTTGAAAGATTCATCTGCTCCAGTCTGCAACTTCTCCAATTGTGAATTTAATCTCCGTGAAATATAATCAGCCCAATCAAAGAAAATTGGATTGGTGCCCGATTTCATGGTTGAAGGAGAATAAAATTCTATGCGACAAATGCATTGTGTCACAGCTGCCTACCACTTGTGAACTGTATCATCTGAGGGTAAACCCACAACCCATGCTAGCATGGAATAAATATCCAAGCTTTTAAAATCTTTCAATGGTCTAGGCAGGTTCGAAAGCTATCCCATTGGTGGATCTTTAATCATCTGAGTCTCCATAAACTGACGCATGGTCACAGTGGAGACATATCTGTCTTCTTGTTCATCAATATGCAGCTTCTTATGGACTCCATAGTTGGGAGGTTGTAACCCACAAGCAAAAGCTTCTCGGACTTCATCGGGAGTAATGGTAAAAAGAATTTCCCTCTTCGCATTCCTGACAACCCTGGTTGAAGGATCATAATATCTGGCAACAAGCAACACAAGCTCGAGACAAGGATGTACTGGAGGGCATAAATACCAAAAAAATAGTGAGTAATAAGGTATTGTTAACCAAATTTTCGATGTCAATCCCTGCTGCACTACAAATTTGACATCTTGCCATAATTTTTCTACTCCTTTGTGAGTGATGATGCAGTCACTGATCCCAGCCATCGAATCTTCATACAGGTCCAAATCAACATAATCATTTTTTCGAGCCTTCTTGGACCTCGTAGTCACTTCCCTTCTTTTCGACTTCTTCGGTTTTGAAGATTCTGAAACTTCTTGGGGTTCCTTGCCACGCCTTCCCATTTTTAAATTAAAAAAAAAACTTCGAGCAAATTTCTTGAACACCTTCTGAGTTCTCTGCAATGATCTCTTAAAATGCTCGATAGCAAAAAAATTTAAAATTAAATTTAACTGCAAGTGTTTACCTTGTCTTGTTTATATAGAGTTTCCTTTCAACCGTCGCAATAAATGTTGGATTATTTGGAATCCTCCTTAAAAAATGTGACCCTTGGTGCCCTCACCTGGCACTTCTCTCAAAAATATCCTTTAAGCAGCATGCCCTTTTTGTCATGTCAATTTGTCGTAACCGTGCCCTGGCTACTGAAAGTTGCCTTGAAAAACTAAATTGGCTGGTCAAAAGTAATTAAATGTCTTCTCATGACCGTTAAAAAACTTTCCATCAGCTTGCATGAATTCCAAAAAATCTTCGTTCTTCAACTCTTTTTCTCTTCAGGGCGCCTTCGAATTGCTTGAGAAATAAAGGGTGAATGACTCCTTTTAAAGAATTTGTTCTTTGCCCTTCTCTTCTTTTTTTTCTCTTCTTTAGAAAATCAGATTTTCTAAAAAAAACTGCCTTTTTTTCTTTTTTTTTTTTTTTTTTTTTAATTTTTAAATTTTATTTTTTTTTTTTTTTAACTGATCGGGCGAACATGATGTTCGCCCCAACTTTTGGGCGATCCAAAATTGAAAAGTTTTTTTTTTTAATTTAATTTTTAAAATTTTTTTTTTTTTTTAATTTAAATTTATTTTAATTTTTTAATTTTTTTTTAATTTTAATTAATTTAAAGTTTTAAATTTTTAATGAAGCAGCGCCCAATTTATTAACAAGAGGGCCAAGGCTTTGGACGCTCACCATTTATGGTGAGGAGCGCCTTTCCATTAATTGGAGGACGAGCACCCAATGGTCAGGCGAACATGAGTTCGCCCCGCCTATTGGGCGCTTCCCTTTTTTAGGGAGGATCGCCCAAGGTCGGGGCGAACGTGACGTTCGCCCCACCTAATGGGCGCGTCCCTTTATTAATTTTTTTATATTATTTTTTTATTTAAAAAGGTTCGCCCCTTAATGGGGCGAACGATTTTTTTTTTACTTAAAAATTTTTCTTTAATTTTTTTTGTTTTAAAGTTTTTAAAAGCTTTTAATATTTATTTAAATGTGGTCACCCATTTTGTGGGCGACCATGACCGTCGCTCCATCTTTAGGGCGACCCAATTTTTTTTTTAATTATTAAAATACAACCGTTCAAGAGGGGTGAACGTAATGTTCGCCCCATCTTATAGACGCATGTTTTTTTAATGGGGGAGACGAACGCGATGTCGCCCCCTTCTTTTTTTTTAGTCACCCAAGGAGAATGACGAAGGTGATGTTTGCCCAACCTTTGGGCGCTCAAAAACATTTTTCTTTTCTAAATTTTACTAAGCAAAATTTTTTCTTTTTGAATACATATATATAAATTTAAAAAATGAATATGTACATATTTACAAAGGTACCTCATTACGATTCCATCATCGGATATAAGCTTTCAAATGAAGGTCATTTACTGGAATTGGAAGCTCCCAGCCTTCCATATCTTGCAGATGGTAAGCATTGGCCGAATTCACAACAGAGATTTTGAAAGGACCCTCCCAAATAGCATCGAATTTATGATGTTTCTCGGGCTTGGCCTTCTTTTCATTCCACTTGAGGACCAAATCTCCAACTTGAAAACTGCGTTCGGTTGTCTTCTTTCCGAACCACTTCTGCATTTCCTTGTTATGTTCGGTGAACACCTGGTAAGACTTTTCTCTATCTTCCTCCAATTGTATTAACTATGCCACTCGTGCACTCATAGGATCAAATTCCTCATCTCCCTCCTAAAACAACTGCAATGTCTGAAGGACCGGAAGCTCTATGTGGGAAGGAAGGATTGCTTCTTTCCCATACACCAAGGCATATGGGGAAGTTTTGATGGACTTTTTCACAGAAATGTGATCCACCCAGAGTGCTTGGTTCAACAACAAATGCCAGCTCCTCTTATTGTTTCCAAGTGTCCTCTTCAAAATCCATAGCAAATTCTTATTGGTTGATTCGGCCAAACCATTGCCCTGCGGGTAATAATTGGATGAAGTGCTGAGGTATATCCCATATTTGCTAGCGAACTCCATGATCTTCGCTCCAATAAATGGAGTTCCATTATCAGTAACAATTGAGTCTGGGACACCGAAGCGAGTGATGATTCCTTCCAGGAAGGAAATAATAGTTGCTTGATCTGCTTTCTTAGTAGGTACAACCTCTGCCCATCGGGTGAAATAGTTAGTAGCTGTCAATATGTACTTATGCTCTATAGAGGAATGTGGTTCAATAACTCCCACAAAGTCAAGACCCCACTGCTGAAAAGGTGCTTCTACTTGAATCGGGCGAAGAGGCAATGCCCCCTTTCTGATTCTGCCAACATATCGTTGACAACTATCGTAGTGAGTACTTACTTTGTGAGCATCAGCAAACAAGGTAGGCCAAAAATAGCCTGCTCGGATGATTTTTAAGGCCATGGGCCTTCCTGCATAATGACCACCCGATAGTCCAGAATGAAATTCTTCTAATATATTTTCTTTTTCAGAGTCCCTCACACACCTGAGAAGAACTCCATCAATGTTTTTGTAAAATAGCCCCTCGGGCAACAAAGTATATCTGAGAGCTTGCAACCTGAATCTTCGATGTTGCGAAGCATCAAGGCGAGATGGACATTTTCCTGAGGTAAAATAATCAATTAGCTCTTCGGTCCAATCAAGATCGTTGGCGGTATGGTTTGCGCAAATGTTCTCACCCAGACTATCCTCATGCACCACATCCAATGACTCGGAGGCCGCACTTTTGGCTAGCTCCTGGCATAGAGCTCTCCCACGAACTAGCTTGGTTGGTCGGATCTCCACATCATATTCTTGAATTTTTGAGACCCAACCTGCTCTCTTGTCTCCTAATTCTCCTTGGAGAATAAAGTTTCGTACATCAGGGTGTATGACATACACAACCGTTTTGCTCTGAGAAACAAAGTGTCAAAATTTCTTCAATGCTTTCATCATCGCATATACTTGTTTCTCAATAAAATTATATTTCTCTTGATGAGGAGCAATGACCTGACTCAAGAAAGCAATTGGCTTCTCATCTCCATCCTCTTGTCATTGTGTCAAAACTGCAGCATAACTCTCATGTTCGCCTACTACATAGAGAATGAAATCTTTAGAATAATCAAGATTAATCAATACCGGAGCCTGAGTAATCCTCTCCTTGATTTCCTTGAAAGCTTGTCTTCTTGTCTCAGTCCATTTAAACTCAACACCTTTCTTCAAAAGCTCAGTCATGGGTTTCACCACCTAAGCGAAATCAGCGATAAACTTACGAATGAAATTGATTTGGCCAAAGAAATATTGCAAATATTTTTTATTGGCCAACAATGATAGCCTCAGGAGGGCTTCAGCTCTTGCAGGATCGATTTCCAATCCTTCTTGCGAGATCACATGGCCCAACAACTTCCCTTATTTAACAACAAATATTGACTTCTTCGGATTAATAGAAATCTTGAACTCATGGCACTTCTCAAACACCTGCCTTAAATGAGCAATGTGGTCTTCTCTGTGATGTGAAAACACACCCCCACCCACCAACCCCACCCCCCTGCCATTTGGGCATTTGAAAGTCCAAATGGCATCCGTTGGTAGGCGAAAGTACCCCACTTGGTGGTGAATGTTGTTTTATATTGATCCTCGTCTTTCACCCAAATTTTATTATACCCAGAGAAACCATCAAGCAATGAGAATCTCTGGGTGCCAGCTACTACATGAAGGATTTGATCGATCTGTGGTAGAGGGTAATGGTCCTTTAAGGATGCCTGGTTTAGATTGCGAAAGTCAACACACAACCGAATGTCTCCATTCTTTTTCCGTACTGGGACCAGGTTAGCCACCCATGTTGAGTGCTTGATTGGATAGATTATCTTGGCCTCCAACATCTTCAATAACTCTGCTTTCATAAGGACTTCAATCTTGGGATTGATAGGCCATTGTTTACGAAAAGGTTTTACCCCTTCCTGCAGTTCTATAGTATGTTGGATCACATTCTTATCATAACCCCTCAAATCATGGTAGCTCCAGGCAACAATATCTGGATACTCATAACACAATTTCTTGATATCTTCCAGTTCTTCTGGGGTGCCATCTATTCCAACCTTGATGATTTTCTCAGGCTCCAAATGCAACTCTTTATACTCCTTTGCATCTACTCTGATCCTGTGCTTCTCAGCCCGATCACTCTAGTCGAACAGACTTTCAAGTGTAATCAGTCCCCTAGGGATGTGATTATTTTTTAGCTGAATCATCCCTTCTCTCTCTTCTTCGACAAGAACTCTATCATCAATGCTTGCAGTTTCTTTAAGTAGGAAGTTGACTATCTGCTCATCATTGTCAAACACTTGCCAATAGAGATTTTTATTGGGAACTGAGGGTCTATAAATTACCCTAACTGTCTTAGGCTTTCTAACTACTTGCTCCATAGGAGAGTAGTTAGCACCAAGAGAGGCCAGAATATCTGCATGTTTATTTAGCTCTCTTGAAATCGCCTGAACATTTAAAGTAGTGAAAGATTCAAACAAGTCCCACACTCTGTTGCGATAAGCTTTTAGGTAATGCTGCTTTGATACACACTTATTAGTGATCTGATTAATTATGAGTTCAGAGTCACCAAAAATATGCAGCTATTTAATACCCAACTTCTCAGCTTTCTTCAATCCAAGGCATAATACCTCATATTCAGTTGCATTATTTGTGCAACCCCAAGTTAGCCTATAAGAATAGGTCTTTTGCAATCCTTCGGGAGAGATCAACACAATGCCAGCTCCTGCACCATTCTTGCACCTGGCACCATCAAAATACATTCTCCATAACTGGTCTACAACAAGATCGGGAGAATCAAGAACTTTCTCTTCAATTTGCTCTGGCTTAGTTATAGTATAGCAGCCAATGTCCATTCCAACCATCGCATTGAAATCCATGAGTGAAAACTCATCCTCGAGGTGAAGCTCACCCAACGCTTCTTCCATTAAATCAACCTCTCCTAACTCCTCGATCATCATGTTAACTGCTCCTAGGGAACTTTCTTCTTCCTCCAACTTCTCAATGTGAAAGGGCGAGGGCTTCTCATTATGAATGTGAATCCTCTTTCCCTTGAATGGTATCTCCAAATGCGAGTAGTCTAAGGAAAGATATCCTCCCAGCTTAGCTGTGAACTCCCTCGAGAGGCACATGCTAAAGTATGGTTCTAGGTCAACCACTACCACTTCCTGGATGACTATGATTTATGGCATACTATGGAGGACAATGGGAATATCCTTGATTACTCCCATCGTCTTGACTGGAGTCCCATCCAGTTGTAACACTCCTGGGCTACTCCTTGTATATTCCATCCCCATCACTTCACATACTGCCTTTGGCATGACAGTAGTCGTAGCTCCAGAGTCGATCATACAATTGTGTACAATCCACCCTTCCATTCTGAGTGATAAATAAAATGGGGGAGGCCTATTCTTTCTCGTAGCTGAAGTCGGTAATGTTTGCGCCAGGACTATTTGAGAAGGATTTTCCTTTTGATATTTAGCAGTCTTCAAAGATTCTTGCAGTAAGTCAACTTGTCCTGGCAACTGTAGTGCATCATACAAACTTACTTTGGTAGGTATCTTCTTCATCTCTTCCACAATATTGTAATTTGAAATAGTCAGAGCCTTCTCTTCTACAACCCGCTCATACTTATCACGATACTATTGAGTAGCTTCCACCCTTTATCGCTTGGTCAAAGATGGGTACTTGAGTCACTCCTTGGCCTGTTCTCTTGTTTCATCTTGTGTTTGAGCAGTTGTCATAGGTTGTGAGGAAGATGCTCTCATTTGTGCCCTTCCTTGAGTTTGCTTAGGCATCAAATCTTTTAACTTGATAGAATCTTGCTCTTTAGCTACCCCAATAGGCACTTTCACTAGAGGCCTCCCCTTTTCATCTTGCACTTTTGGTTCCGTCGACACCTTTAAGGGTTCAAGCTCAGTAGGATCTACTATTACTGGCTTCTTTCTAGATCATGTGAGAACTAAAACTTGCTCTATAGACGACATCATGAAATTGTGATTGGCTTCCCTGATCATATTGACTTGTCCACCAACCGAACTCTCTGCTAGCGTTTGTACATAATTCATATGCACCATGCACGTTTCTTCTCCATGAGGATCATTGCATGTTGAGCACCAATACGCCCTCTCTGTTGTGCTAGTTTCTTCTTGTGCTCTTCTTAGGGCCTCTACTAGTAGATGCTTGCTCTCGAGTGATCGGTGGAGTTTGGAATCTCCATGATCAAAATTCAGCCTCCGCTTGCTTCTTCCTTACTATTGTAAGCTCATTGGATATTGTCCTTAAGGCTACATTATTAGATTTTACCTCCTACAACAGCACCATGAAAGGATCAGGATTAGACGATGTAGGAGGCATAGGTAGAGGCAAAGGCGCTAGAGGCATGGGCAATGGTAATGGAACTGGTGGTGCTGGCAGCGCAGGAGTGGGAATAGAAGTGGGTAATTGTGGAAGTGACTGATTAGGTAGTTATGGGAAGCTTGGAGCCATATGTCATGGAGCAGGAATAGGTGCAATCTGAGGCGGACCCAAGCTCCATGAGGGAACTGGGTACATGGAAGGCATAGGCTATGAAAATGAACTAGAATATAAATACTATGGAAGATCAAGAATGATGGGCATAGTCATCTTTGAGGGAAGTCTACCTACAACAATCAGATCAGATTCGGCCTTTTGTGCCTACGTATACAGGTCTGGGAATGTAGTCACATTGGCTTGACGCATGACCATACCGATTTTGGTGTTAAACACCCTGAGATAGTAGAAAGCAGCTTGCTCATGTGTGGGCCGCAAACCATCGAGAACTCTTTGCCAACTCTGAGTGAATCTGACATTAAAATCGACTATCTCCTCTTGTGGATGTCTTTGAATCATTGTGAACTAGTGCAACAAGGAGTATGGATCAACTTGTTCATGGAAATTTTTAATCAACAACTCTGCTAATTGATCCCATGATGTAATAGTACCCGGTTGCAATGATCGGTACCAATACAATAATTTCCCTCTCAATGACAACACCAACAATTTTATCATCACATCTTCATCTGTTATGTCATGGATGGTCACCAAAGAAGCTACATCTTGGATATGCTCATACGCAGTTTTATCAGTACCATCATAGGTCGACAAAGCCTTCAAAGCAGCTTGGGGCACTAGATTTTGTGCTTGCAAGTTCAAAGCCCCTGAGCTATTCCACGCTGGGAACTGCCTGGGTGGCTACTGTGGTGGTGGATTTTGAGCCATGTGGACTAGTATATGAGGTGGAGCTCGAGGAATACTAGTGGTCATGTGAGGTGGAGGTTGAGGAAGACTAGTGGCAGTACTACCTAGGCTTGCGGGAGCAGAAAATACACCAGCTAGTCGTGATGATGTGACAGAAGATATATGGGATATATGGGGTAATGAGGATGTACGATGAAAAGTGGCTAATTGAGGATGTTCCCCTAGCCTTTGGATATCAAGTTCATAGAACTCAATTTGGTGATCTAGATTTTTGGCCTTCGATCTTGTATTCATGAGACACAACTTTTGTTGTACTCACGTTTGGAGATTTTTGAGTATAATCGAGTCACCAGATGTTCTAATTCTACAACACGAAGGTGAACATCAAACCTTAATACCGTCGAAAGTGGAACTTTTGAAGTCCCATCGAGTATGCCAAAAATTATTGGCACCAGTGGGTTTGTCAACTTGGGATAATACTTGTTCCACCGACTATGGATCTTATTGGGATAGAAATTGTCTGTCCCACCAGGCGTGCCAAAAAATGTTGGTCAAATATCTGCCTAATAATACAAATCTACGTTTGTGTACCCTAGACATGGCCAACATTGAAAGACCAGAGGAAAGAGATGTCCCCCATGTCAATCTCCAGAGAGGGTTGGTTCCCTTACTAATTCTAAACTGGTTGAAGACTAGAGATGTAGGAAAGAAATTAGAAAATACGAAAAGAAATGGGAAATATGGCCACAGGCCGACTGTGTAGGATGGGAATAGACTGATAGCAAGAATCCACACCAAGCTGAAAATAGCATGCAATAGATGACAAAACAACAGAATTTACATACGACTTTGCACATGTAACCTTCAGATCAACACTCCAACACTCACTCTCTCACTTGCAATATTTAAATTCAACTTGCAAAATTTAAATTTAACAGCAAATAATAAAGCTAATTGTGTAAAAGAAATGCGTAATGTAGAAGACAACAATGCACCAAGTCATTTGCAAATCCAAATGTTTTGAATTCACTATTACTATAGAGAACTTGAAGAGTTTTCTCGTAGGATATCTATTTTTTCCAACCCCTTACAATGAAATTTTTCTTAGTATTTATAGAGGTTTGCGCCTCTTTCATTGAATACATCAAATGACCCAATGTCCATAGATCAGAGACATAATGAGTCATCATTTCTTGGAAATATTCTTTCGGTAGCCACGATCCTAAAAACGGTTTGAGATGATAGCATTCAGGCACCGTAGCATTAAATTTGAGTCACCTCCATCTTCTTGGAAATCAAACACGAGCTTTAACAATTTACTCCATATTCAATTTGCTTTGGAGAGGGAGTAAAACCTTCGAGAAGATGTTCTTGAAAATGACAAAAATCTTCCACTTCGTCACCAACATTAAATTGTAGCAGTTACTCGAAGCAAATCTTCAACTAGAAAAATCAATCTTTAAAATTGTCGAAGATGATGGCAATTAATAATTAAAATCTACCTCATTTGATTTGACTCACACCTCTGCTTCACATTTTATCTTTGGGTGTCGCAAGGAATTTGCTTTCGCAATGAAAATATTTTCACCCAAAAATATTCATAAAATTTCGCTGCTTTCACTTTGAAAAATTAATCACAATTGCTCAAAAATAAGCAACATTTGTTTTCAAAATACCTTCACCGCATTTATGAAGACGTTCGCCCATTAAAAATTTTGGTCGCTTGAACCTTATCTCTCCATGCCATTTGCCTCAAAAAAAACTTCGAACGAACCCGTAGCCATTTTAATTAAAAGCGACCATAACATTAAAATCGTGTTCGCCCCACTAAGGGGCGAACACTATGTTCGCTCTTTTTAAAGGGTGAACATGAAGCGTTCATATTTTTTAACTTGGGTGCACTATTTCCTTCAAATCTTCAATTGGAAAAATCAATCTTTAAAATTGTTGAAGATGATGGCAATTAATAATTAAAATCTACCTCATTTGATTTGACTCACACCTTTGCTTCACATTTTATCTTTGGGTGTCGCAAGGAATTTGCTTTTGCAATGAAAATATTTTCACCTAAAAATATTCATAAAATTTCACCGCTTTCGCTTTGAAAAAAGTAATCACAATTTCTCAAAAATAAGCAATATTTGTTTTCAAAATACCTTCACCACATTTATGAAGACGTTCGTCCATTAAAATTTTTTGGTCACTTGAACCTTATCTCTCCATGTCATTCACCTCAAAAAAACTTCAAACGAACCCATAGCCATTTTAATTAAAAGCGACCATAACATTAAAATCATGTTTGCCCCACTAAGGGGCAAACACTACGTTCACTCTTTTTAAAGGACGAATGTGAAGTGTTCATATTTTTTAACTTGGGCGTACTATTTCCTTTTGGGGGTGCGTTTGCCTCTCCATTGGGGCAAACGCGACGTTCGCCCCTCCATTGGGGCGAACGCGTTCTGCTTTCGTACTTGTCAAATTTCTATCTCTTCTTTTTTATTTTATTTTAAATAAAATATCTTATTCGATTTCGCGATCTTCTTTATCTTGTTGTTGCTCATTCTCTGAGGAAAAATTATTTTTAATTTTTCAATTGTTGCTAGTAACTTCAACAAAGTGAATCCAAAGTAGATTTCCAAGTCATGTTTTGGGGGTTAATTTATTTTTTAAAATGAAAATTTGCAGAGAATTGAAAAACTAAAAAAATAAGTGAGTTAAAAAAACTCAATCATAAATGTCTTTGGACTACAATAAAAAAAAATATGACACGTTGCAAAATGCCAACACCTCCTTGAGTGGCAAAGTATTTCAGTTTGATTTTATATTCATTCGTTGTGCTATCTCGTGTTATATAAAGTGATAATACATTGATTGCTATATATTATATACTGGTGCATTGTTTTTTTTGAGTTCGAAATAATAAAAAGAAAGGATCGGGTACGTGTTTCTCTCTATTTTCCTTGGAAGAATGTTTGGTCATCAAAGGTTCTCTAAGGCTTCAACATTCCTTTGGTTAGCATTTCAAAATAAGATTCTTACAAGAGAGAGTCTAAGAGGATATTATGGACCCTTTTGATGTGCCTTGTGTGAGAAGGATTTAGAAACATCAAACCATTTACTTCTTCATTGTTCATTTGCTCACACCATTTGGGGTTATTTTTTAAAAAATATGAAATTATATTGGGTAGCTCCATCAACATTGAAAGAATTGATGAAGCATTGGATTAGTTATTTCAAAGCTAAAGCATTATGAATTCTTTGGAGGATTGGCCCTGCCATTATTTGTTGAAATTTACGGCTTGAAAATAATAACACAATTTTAAAAATAAATCTTAAAATCATACCCAAGTTTGTAACTGTATTATTGCCTCTCTTGCAGAATATCTACAAGTATGGTGCTCATCGTGGGATGTCTCAATTGGAAAGAAAGAGATGTTAATAACTTGGCTATGAGATCTGAACATACATTGAAGAGTCATTTGTGACAATGGAATTATAACAAAGGATCTACTTTGATCTATGGTAAAATGGAAATATCTAGAAATTAGGTTTATCAAGATTAATTTTGATGGTGCTTCTAAAGGAAATATAGGAAAAGCTAATGGAAGTGGTGTTTTTAGAAATAGTGAAGGTGAATTCTCCTCACTTATTCATATGGAACTTCAACTAACAACTATGCAAAAGCTAGGGCACTTCTTCAATGTATTAAAATTGTAGTAGAAAAATGATAGAAATATATTTCAATTGATGGGGATTCACAAATTATCATTAATGCTATTAACAAAAATGGATGTGAAGACTAGATAA
The DNA here is from genome assembly GCA_028583015.1 of Wollemia nobilis. Taxonomy (NCBI): domain Eukaryota; kingdom Viridiplantae; phylum Streptophyta; class Pinopsida; order Araucariales; family Araucariaceae; genus Wollemia; species Wollemia nobilis. Next base: position 348,770 of record JAQPPZ010011379.1, read on the forward strand.
AAAATAATATTATTGTTGATGTTCATCATCTATTACTAGAGGTAATATTTTGGAAGTGTGAGCATATTTATAGAGAAGGAAATAGGGTAGCAGATAAATTAGCAAATTGCAGTGTTGATCTTCATCCCAATGAAATTCAAATTTTAGAATGCAATTGTCTAAGTGAGGTTTTACCTCTTAATGAAAATGATGTCAAGGAGCTGATATTGGAAACATAGCACTTTGAGGAAGTTGAAGTATATATTTAATAGAAAAAATTATGGAAGTTGTAAAAAGCTATGCTACAACAAATGTGATATTTTGGTATTTTAATGAGAGTTTTCCCTAAAAAAATCCACACCGAACTTATTAAAAAGAAAAAGAAAAAAGTGAGGTGTTATAGATATTATGGGATACATAAAAAGATACAATACTTTGGACTATATGGCTGGAAAGGGATGAAATAATATTTCAAGGAAATGAAAGTATTATAGAGGTAATGAAAAGGGATAATTGTTTATCCATAGAGAAGTCTAAACTAACCCTATAAACTAACCTAATCCCTAATATTGAAGTAGAGAGTCTTGATGGATGGAGTCAAGTCATCAAATGAAATTATGATGTTGTGTACAAGAGAAGCAAAAGGAAGGCAAATAATATAAAGTGAAAATCATCGGATGTGGAGTTGGTCAAATTAAATTTTGATGGAGCATCTAAAGAAAATCTAAGACCAGTAGGAGAAGGAAGAATAATTAAAAATAATAGGGGTGGGGTTTTGTTGCTTTATGCTTTCAATAGTGGATTTAAGACAAAAAATGAAGCTTAAGCTTGTATAGCTTTTGAAGGGTTAAAAATATGTAGAAAAATGAAAGGAAACAGAGTATGGATAGAAGGCAACTCACTAATAGTAATAAATACAATTTTGAGGAAATTAAAGGCTCCATGGAAATACAAGAGATCATTGTGGAAATACAAGAGTTTGCTATAAAGTTTAAAAAATTAATTTTACACATATGTCAAGGGAAGAGAACAAATAGGTTGAAGGAGCGTGGAAGGCTGAATTGGTTGAAGGAGCTACAATGGAAGGTTGGGATTTTGGGTGGAAGGCTGGGATGGCTGAAGGAACATGGAAGGCCAATAAGACTAAAGGAGTGTGGAAGGTTGGGTCATCTGAAGGAGTTGCAATGAAAGGTTGGGATGTTGAGTGGAAGGTTGGGAAGGTTGAAGGAGTGTGGAAGGTTGCTTAGGCTGAAGGAGCATGGAAGGCTAGCCTTTGTTGGGTGGAAGGCTTGTTTGAGACCAGATCAGCTGAGGGAACCACAACAACAGGTTGGGTTGTTGAGTGTAGTGTAGCAACAAGTTAGGTTGTTGGGTGGAAGGTTGCTAGAATCCAAGCAATATTGAGGGAGATTCAACCATGTAAATTCAACCATTCAAAACAAGGGTAGTAATGATTTTTCAAGTCATAAAAAATGAAATTGCAAATATTTGTTAGCTAGGGTTCGAATGATGGAAAGAGGAATGAAGGGCTAGATCTTAAGTAAGGAAATAAACTAGCAATCCAGATTTGGTAAAGTGAACTATGATAGTGCGATATTTTAGAAATATTACTCTACTAAGATGCAAGGCATAAATAGTAGAGGTGAATTTTTGGCATTGTGAAGGCTACTATAGGAAAATATCAAGAAAGATGTTAAATTCTAGAATAATTATATTCATATAAAAAATTGAAAAGATCTAGAAAATGAAGGTCAAGAATTCAGACATTTTATGTAAAATGATGTAGGTTTCTAGCTATAGCATCTCAATTGAAATGAGAAGTATATTATTTATAAACTCTCAACCTCTAAAGAAGAGAGTTGGATTTTATCAAGGGTGGGGGACTCGAGTACAACCCCTTATTATCCAGCAAAAAAAGAGAGGAAGAGAACAAATGTGCAAATAGGCTAGCCAATATAGGGGGTTTAATAGAGGACCGTGAAGTTATATTGTTTTTTCCATGGTTAGATGAAGTAGTAAATTTAGTTGAAGTTGACAAGAAAAAATTGATTGTTTGAATCAAATAATGATTAAGATTTACTTTAATGTTTTCTACTGGTAATATTTTTATATTTTATAACATTAATGTGTTTTCATATAAACTATTTATTATAGTTCTTATGGTTGCACTTATGCTTAAGGAAGGAAACTAATTATCAGTCAAAATCTATCTGGTATAGTAGACTATGATAGCACAAAGTTTTGGAAGTATTACTCTACTAAGATGTAGTGCATAGACAATAGAGGTGGAATTTTGGTATTATGAAGGTTGATGCAAGAAAATATCAAGAAGAAGGATGATAAATTTTGGAATATTTGTATTTACAAATAAAATTAAAGAAGATCTAGAAAATGAAAATTAAGAATTCAGACTTATTATGAAAAAAGATGTTGGTATCTAGCTATAGTAACTCAATTGAGATAAGCATTGAATCTATTTGTAAAATTTTAATCTCGAAAGGAGAGACATGATTTATCAATGATGGAGGACCTGAGTACAACCCCTTTTTCTCCAAGAAAATAAAATAAAAATAATAAAAGTTATCTTTTCTTGGGAGGATCAAGATTGTAGTGTTTATGTTTTGTTTTATAGTCATGGCTTCCAAATTTGAAAGAAATTGAAGTCATTAAATTAATTATACAATAATCTAATGAAATCATTACACCATGATAATAAATTTTGGACGAAATTATTATGCCATAGAAATGATAATAAAAGTGATTGCATTTTTTGTGGGAGTCTGCTAACAATATCTTACATTTTGTTCTATGGACATAGGTTACAAATATGAAATAGATTTAGGCCATTAAATTAATTACACAATGAATTTGGTGATGAACTTTGAATAAAATTATTGCACCATGGTAATGATTTTGAATAAAATCATTGTGTCATAGAAATAACAATAAAAGTTATAGCCTTGTTCATGGGACTAGTAGTATTCTACTTTTTGTTTTAAAGATATGGGTTACAAATTTGAAGTCGGTGAAAAGATAGAATATAACGCAATAGAAGATTTGTAATTCCACAAGGCTAAAAGGAATCTATGGGATAGGAAATTTATAAAGGATTGTAGTTGTCAACCCTAAACTATGACTCAATCATTTTTTCTATAATTTTGGTTTTTTGTAATTTCTTTTGATGTTTATATCTACTATTTTTTTCTATTTTATTCCTTCTAAAAAATTATTGTAATGTTTTCGCTACTACGATATCAACATAGATAGCTCGAGTACCACTATGTGTCTTACATTCCAAAATAAGATGCTTCCATGTCTCAACTGCCCCTAAAGTACAAGTACATATTCTCTCCTTTCATTTTGTTTTAGGTCTCTTTCATATTTCTATTTCACATTTAAGTTGGTATGAGTTGGTTCTTTGTTGGGCCATGATCATATTTGGTCTTCAATTTATGTTTGACCCTATATAGGCCTTTTGGTAATGATTGTATGTAAGATTAAATTCAACAAGATAATATTTTCTCTTTTTTCTTAACTTCTTTTCACATAGGGTTGTTCTATTTTTTTCTTCCCTTGACAAATGCATTTTTGCCTTTATTCTTAGTTAGATATTGATTACATTTAATTTGTTCATCCACTTTTTTTGCTTCATCCATATTTTACTTTTATTTAGATCTTATTATATTAAATTTTTAGATCATTTGTTTGCACCTATTTGTTCAAATTTTTAAAATATTATAGAAGATGAACCATAGTAGCTACCTCTATAAGGAAGGTACTTGTTTTGCTACAAGAATCTTATATGGAACTAATTCTTTTGCTATAAAATTATTTGTAATCATTGCCTTTGGATCCTTTCTATATACCTCCATTTTGTGTTTGATGTGTTACTAGGCCATACACCACACCTATACAATATCATTAGTATTCCTAATACCACAATTGAAAGTAGATAGTCTTCCAATCCCATAATTCAACCTCTTTGCTTGTATTTTCTAATATGAAAGTGCACTTCATCCTTTTAATTTTCTCTTCATTCTACATATTTCCTAATTGAGGTTATTATTAAAGTCTATCCCAAGGTATTTGTACTTCGTTACTTCTTCCAAAATAACCCCTTCAAAATATAAATTTAATTATTTTTCCTTAAATTGAATAAAACCATGATCTTGGTTTTGTTGGTATTTATTTGCATGCCTACTTCCTTGTATAAGTTCTCTAGAATCAATTTTCTCTTAAATCCTCTATTGACCTTATAATCAAAATGAAATCATATGCATAAAATAATCCTCACCACACATCTTCCGAAAAAACACTATTCCCTCCATATAAATCTACCCATTTTTCTAATTTGTCGATACATAAACCAAATAAGACCAACGAAAAAAAGGTAGGGAATAAGGAGCATCTTTGTTTAACCCCTATGTCACTTCTATAACATTCTAAAAGGTCTACCTACTTTCAAATTTTAGTTTCAACCTCCTCATAGATTATATACATTGTTGCTTTCTACTTTTCTAGTATACCTAAGTCTTCCATTTTATTCCATAGTTTTCTTTTAGGCATTATGTGATTTTTTGTAGAATTTAAATTATATTAAATATCGTCATTCTTGATAATTTAAATTATATTAAATATTTCCATTCATTAGGTGGTAAGATTTAAGAAAAAAGAGAAAAGAGGAAAAGTGGTTTTCAACATCCACACAAGACCATAAGCTATATGGGATGATGTATTTCAGTATGTATGCATCGTTATTGCTTATTTGGATTTCCATAAAACAACACAAAAGCATGGTATATAATCCTACCCCTGTAGGATTCTAGGTTTGAACCTCCTATTTAGATTTCCAAAGTCTTCGTTGTTAGACTTGCTAATGTTGTTAGCATTTTCAAAATTGCAAGTAATGAAAAGATGTACAAGTTAAGTCCTTAATAGCTTTTTAAATGTTAATATTTAACATTTTAAGTTTAAAAATGTTGTACATTATTTATATATATTTAAGAAAAGGAAAATTATATTAATGAGAGCAAAACAAGTTTATCCAATACATAACTTGGAGAAATTGTCCAAAAGAAGTTGCTCATATTAATATAATCTATAACCTTTGGATCTATACAAGCTAGGCATACTTGAGCCAATGGCTTCCATTTTGAGTCAAAGATGGGATAAGGCTTCAACCAAGCATCAGACCAAAAATTTACATAATTTCCCCCATTGACTGACCATATAATATATTTCTTGATCAATTGCAAACTATCCGATATGAAGTTTCATATTAATGATCCTTTGGGTAGGGTTCTTTTCCTAAATAATTTCATTGCATCAAGAGAACCTAATATATTTTTGAAGTAATATTTTTACCCAATTCTTTCCTTGATCTCTGAATAATATCCACCCAAGATTTGCACCTAGGCTAAACTCATGTGTCTACAATTCTGCAAGCCTACTCTAATATTATTTCCTTTGAAAACCGTATCCCACTTATAAAGAGAAAGCCTAAATTTTTCCTTGCAACCTTTCCAAAGAAAATCTCTTTAAATTTTATCAATTTCTAATGCTATATTTTCTGACAATCTTGAAAGTGACATCATATAAGTAGGCATGGTTTGTAATGTAGTTTTTATGAGTTGTAGCCTTCTTTCCAGGGTTAAGAACTTAAATTTACAACCTGCCAAACATGTTTTCATTCTATCCAAACAAGATATGTAAAAGCCATTTTTATCTCTTTTTATGAGACAAAGGAATACCCAAGTAGGTTGGTGGAAAATTTTCAATATTAAATCCTAAAATATCCACAATAATTCATTCTAAATCTAGGGCAACATTAATGAAAAATATTGGATTTTGTAGTATTGGCCAACTATCCAATAACATTCTTATAGCATGATAATATTGATGTAAATTCTATGGCCTCTTTGACTAATGGCTTCATTGACCAAGGGGTGACCCAAAAGAAAAATATCATCAATAAATTGGAAATAATATTTAAAGAGACCATTTTTTGCAGTCTGAATGCCTTTGATTTTTCCTTCCATTTTTGCCTTTGAGAAAGCTCTCCCTAATGCCTCCATAAGATTAATGGATAGATAAGAAGATAATTGATCACCTTGGTAGAGTCCACAAGAAAAATTAAAGTAACTAGTACGAGAAACATTGATTAAAAGAGAATATTTTGCAGTGCTCTAACAACATATAATCCATTCACATCAATTGTAATCAAAACAAATTTTTTTGAGAATGTAATGTAAAAAACTCTAAGAAACCCTATCGTATGCTATGTTCATATCTAATTTCAAAAGCATACCTAGTTTTTTTTTAATAAAATATAGAGAATATATAGCTTCCTATGCAATGATTACACCATCAAGAATTTATTTACCATGAACAAAACCACCTTGTTCCTTTAAGATAATACAATCTAAAATGCCTAAAATAAATTTATAATTAGTTAGATACTTTATCAAATATTTTTTATTATAATTTTTTAAAATAATATTATCTTGTCTATCTTTTAGATACGTGTAAAATGTTCAAAATGTCTTTAATATCCAATGGTAAAGCTAAATAAGATATTGGTATAAAACATTCCATCCACACTCAAAGTAAATAATTATATTATATTATTTTCTTTTTAATCATCTAAAATGTTATTAAAAGTAAAATAGTTTTTTAATTTCCACAAAATTATAAGTCATATCAGAACATAATATTGCTAGCTCCAAGAGTTTGTAGTGGGTTATTTTCCTAGCAAGATGGGGTTAAGACAAGGGGACCCCTTGTACCCTTATCCATTTATAATTTTAGCTGAAGTTGTGGGTAGAGCCTTCACAGCAGCCACAAATAGAGGAGAAATAGAAGGTATCAGACCAACTTCCACTTTGGAACCGGTCTCTTTTCAATAGTTTGTGGATGATACTCTAATTTCAACAAGATCATATCTTCCACAAGTAAGACATATTAATATGATTTTGCATATCTATGAGCGTGTAGCAGGCCAAAAGGTAAATTTTAATAAAAGCAAGCTTTTTTTTTTTTGGAATACCTCTAGAGCTCTCCAACTGCAGATAGCAAGAATTTTCAACTATGGCATAGCCAATTTGTTAGCAACCTATCTAGGGATGCCTTTATTTCGTGGGAGTATGAAGAAAGCCTTGTGGGATCTGGTTATCGAACGTGTTACAAAGAAATTATCTTCCTAGAAAGGCTCTTTTCTTAGTTAGGCAGGAAAGGCCCCACTTGTGAAATCATGCCTTCAAATTTTACCTATTTACTTCATGTCAATTTTTAAAATACTAGTATTAATCTACAAAAATATGGAACAGATCCAAATGATTTTTCTGTGGTCTAGAGCTGAGAAAAAGAACAGGATATCTTTACTTACTTGCAACAAAGTTTGTACCTCTAAACAATATGGGGGATTGGGATTGAAAACTCTTCTCAAAATTAACAAAGCTCTAATGGGAGAGTTGGGTTGGAATTTGATTAAGGAAGAAGACACTCCCTGGGTCAAAATTTTAAAAGCTACGTATTTACGTAATTTCTCCTTTCTAGAAAACCTCAACCCCCCTAAGGGGTCTAGTTTATGGAAGAGCCTTCAACAGGTAAGACCTTTGATCTAGCAAGGCTATAGATGGCGGATTGGAGATGGTGCTAACGTGAGATTTTGGTAGGATACTTGGATCTTTAACTCTCCCCTTTGTGAGATCCCAAGGTTTGTAAAATTAAGAACAATCTTGACTCCTATTTATGGACTATTGGTTTGGGATTATATTGTGGAGGAAAATTACATCAAGAAGTGGAAGTGAATTTATGTTGAGAACATCAATGACAACTTGCGTCTACACTTGGAAAGTCTTAATAGACACCTTAATGCCTACATCCTCAGCCATTGGAGACTGAATGATATATTTATTTGGATGAAAATAGAGTGGATATTATTCTGTAAAGTCTGGTTATAACTTGGTTGAAGGTGTAGGGGTAGTGTGGCCCCATATAAAGGTTTCGGACAAAGATCTCATCCCTAAGATTACTATTTTCCAGTGGCTGGTTATGCATAGTAAAATTATGACCCAAGTTAATGTGAAAAAATATGGTTTATTCTTACCAAATAGATGTGTTTTGTGTGAAAAATAGGAGTAAAGCATTGATCATCTACTTCTTAAGTGCTCCTTTACAAAAATCTTGTTTTATCGACTTTGTAGTGAATTCCAAGTTCAGTGGGTTTTCCCTAGAACTATCTCAGATTTGAACTTGCAATGAGAGCCTCCTTTTAAAGGTAGAAGAATAAAGAAGTTGTGGCTTCTAAGCCTTTCACATATCTAGTGGAGAGTCTGGAATGAAAGAAACCACAAAATATTTGAGGACTTGAAGATGGACTGGGAAATGGTTTGGAACCGATCAAGAAGTCTCTTGATGGAGAATTTTAACACTTTTTGCTTTAAGGAGGGATGGGAATCAGAGTAGAAAATACAGATATTGGAATGCTAGGGAGTCAGAGAAATTACCAATACCTCGATTTCATCCCATAACTCATGCAAAATGGATACCACTATTGGTTGGATGGTTCAAATTAAATTTCTATGGGGCCTCAAAAAGGTAATCCTGGGTTGGTGGGAGCTGGAGGGGTGATCCGAAATCATCTAGATAAGGTAATCAAAGCCTTTGCTGAACCACTGGGTGAACAGACAAGTCATTTTACTGAAGTAATAGTAGCTCATGTAGGAATTTCTTTGGCTATCAATTGCAATCTAGATAAGCTCATAGTTGAAGGAGACTCACAAAATATTGTGACCATTTTAAAGGGAGAACAACCAGCCACCTGGATTATTGATTTAATGATGGTGGAAGCTCAAGCACTTTTGGATAGATTCGAGAATGTGTCTATCAATCATATTTATAGAGAAACCAACAGGGTAGCATATGGTCTTGCTAACAAAGGAGTTATGGTAGATGCTAGAAAGGAATGGGAAAATGATATCCCAATACACATAAATAATTTAGTTGACAATGATAATGCCACAAGAATTGACAATGAGGATCAGTAGAAAGAGGTTGTCAGGACAACATAGAGTATATGATATTTAGATATGTAAGGTGTATGCTGATTTTCTAGTTTTGTATGTGGTTAGTGAAGTGTGTTTGTTGTTACTCGGTTGGTATAGGCTTTATACTAGTGGGAAATCCTTCTTGGTGAAATGGACAGTGATTGGCCATATCTATTAATGTAAAAGGTTAGCATTCCTTTCAAAAATGCACTTTTCCAACTTAACAAAAAAATATTGCTAGCTTTGTTCAATTTTGAGGAGAATCGAGGCCCATTGACTTTATCTTTACCCAACGGGCTAGGATTATAGAGGTTCCCTACGCAACAAAAAAAAAATTGCTTAGCTTGTTCTTAACTTTATCTAATTAAATATATATTTTTAAAAAAAAGGAGTTATATATTGATATTCAAATTTGTAAAGAAACATTATCCAACAAGCAACTTGGAGGTCACAAGATTGTTGTCCAAAAGAAGGAACATGAAATAAGGTAAATTAAAAAATTCCAAAAATTACAATGGTATACCCAGGATTTCATAGATGCAAAGGGTACCATAATTATTGAGAAAACTTGAAACACCAAAAGCTCCAGAATCATGCAATGTTCTAGGGTTGTCTAGAGGCATCGAAATATTCAAAGGTTCCAAAATCTCCAAAAGCTCCAAAATTGTCATATGCTTCCTATCATTTGTGCCATTCATGTTGTTTGCTTTTCTTTTTCCTTATTACTCTAAGATGCAAATAAGCTATGTTTATGGCCTCATTTGCAAGGCAATCAACCACCATATTATGCCTCCTTCCAATATGGGAGTATTGTATATATTCAAACTTCTGCTCCAATTATCTTGGTCTTATTTGAAATTTTTGTAGTTGGACTGATGAAAAATCATTCTCCTTACATAGGGAAGATATCACAAGTCTTGAATCACCATACATATGAAGTTGCTTAATACTTTTTGTTTATGATCCAATTTTTGTTCTATTTCACAGCCTATCAATTCTACAACATTATTGGTTGTTTTCCCCAAATTGATTTTGAAATGAAGCATTTCATAGTGTGGTGCCACTAGTATCACACCACTAACCACTACATGGCCTAGGTTTGATTTAGAGGCTCCATCAAAGAAAAGTGCAAGGAACTTTATCTCTGGAGGTTTGATTATTCTAACTTATGGCCCAAAATTTAGGAGATTTTGGAGATCCATTTGGTGTAACAATTGTATCTATTGGAAGTATTGATTATATTGAGTTGTCATTGATGTCAAAGGGTGCATGGTACTTAAGGCATAAATATTCTTCAAGGATGAGAAGTTTACAAGGATGAACAAAATATCAATTAAGACAACAATTGGACTTGGTAAATAGCAAAGCAAGGAAAATATTTTTAAGAAAAGGATTATAATATTTAAATATTATAATGAGAAGGTTTAAAAGTGTGTGGGACAAAAGTTTAAAAAGAAGGATAAAAAGTTTACAAGTGCTTGGGACAAAAGTTTTACAAAGGTGGACAAAGGTTTAAAGACTAAAATTATAATATTTAAATATTTATACTTAAATATTATAATACCAAGAGGGTTTAAATAGACAAGGTGCCAAAAATCATTGAGAGCAAAATAAAATTCAAAAACCCATATCAAGCATCGATGTCATGGAAAAGGAAGGCAAAGGTATATAAATGATGCACCAAATCAATTGAAAAGCTAAGGTTTTTGTATGCAAAATTTGATATCTCTTCATGCCTTGTATCTGTGAATTTTAAGAAGAGAAGACAATTTGTTGTGTGAAGCAAACTGAGAACAAGAACTAAGTGCCACAATTTCCATTTCAACTAGGTGGCTAGCCCAGTTGGTCACTAAGCTAGTGCTAAGTGTTGGGGTAGAAGGTCACAAGATTGAATTTCGATAGGTCCTATTTTGCTTGGTAGTGAGGAGAAACATTTTGTTTGGACAAGGAAGGCTTCAAATATTTTGCACTGTGTGGTGGTTACTACCCGTTGGGGTAGCCTAGTTGGTTACCAAGCCTTGGCTTGGACAATGTGTTGGCAAATTTTAAGAGTTTGATTCTCCAGAAATTTTGTTTATATGTTAAATTAGAAAAGGAGCCATAAGGTGTATTAAGGATTATCTAAAATTGTAATTTGTGCATGAGGAAAATAAATAAAGGTTATAAATCTTGCATGTTAGAAAGGGAGTTATAAGGTGTAATATAGTTTATTTTTTATTGTATTTCTACTTTATAGAAAAGGGAATGTTAAGGGTTTGGTTATTCTTAAAAGCTTTGAGTGTGAGATTAAAAAGGAGATATAAGGTATTATTTTTCAAGCTTTATTGTGCACATTTTTGGGAAGGTTTTTGTGGATGATTTTCTATCTATGCAAGAAATAGAATATTACTAACCAGATTTTTGGAGGAACAAAAGGAAACTATTTTTGTTAAAGACAGGTTTGGGAAGCTCATCATCATTGTGGCAGATTTAGAGGTATGGTGATTTAATTCCTTTCTCAAGGGTGGTTTTGTTTGAGGAAAATATTTTTTATGTCATATGGTTGGAAGTATAAGAATTGATTTGATGTGCATTGGTTTAGAGTGATATTGGAAATGAAAGTGCAAGAGTTATAGATCAGTTTTGTGAAGCAAATTTGTGCATTGGTTTTGAGTGATATTGGAAATGAAAGTGCAAGAGTTATAGATCAGTTTTGTGAAGCAAATTTGTGCATTGGATATGATTGATTTTGGGAGTAGATGAGAAGGAAAAATTTGTGCATTGTGATTGATTTTGAAGTGAATGTGGAAATAAGCAAAATAAGTATAGTCTCACACAAATAGAAGGGTTTTTTTTAAGCAAGTCAAAGTGTCATCTAGTGCAAATATAGTATGAAAGATTCATTGAATAAAAGGGCATTACAAGGTCAGTTGTCAAGTGCTAAGATTAAAAGTTATCCTTCAATGTAATGAATGTGAGACATGAGAAAGCAACAAACTTAATGAATGAGAAAGAACATATGGGATATTTGTAATGCATATCATTTTCTATATGTTCTTGAATAAAAGAATTCTGGGTAGAATATGTCTAAATTGTTATAGTAGAGGAAAGCATATTTGAAAATATATGAGCATTGTTTGTATGCGAGATTTGGGAAAGTTATGAGCATTGTTTGTATGCGAGATTTGGGAAAGTTATGAGCATTGTTTGTATGCAAGAGTTGAGCAAGATTGAGTAGAATTTGTGAGCAAGATTGAGCAGGTTGTGAGCAGGTTGTGTGAGAATATTTGAGCAGGTTTTAGGGCAGACTTGAGTAGGCATTTTGAGCAGTGTTAGTGAACATATTTGAGTAGGTTTGTGAGCAAGATTGAGCAATATTTGATTAGGATTGTGAGTAGATTTGAGCAGGATTATGAGTAGGATTGTGAGCAGGTTTAAGCAGTGTTAAAGAGTAGATTTGAGTAAGATTGAGCAGGTTATGTGCGTAGGATTGAGCAGGTATTGTGAGCATATTTGAGCAAGTTTTATGAGAAGATTTCTACAGAGTTGTGAGCAGGTTTGGAGAATATTTGAGCAAATTTGTGAACATATTGTGGAGTATATTTGAGCAAAGTTGTGAGCAAGATTTAGAGCATGAACCAGAGCAAAGGGGATTGGTGTCTCTTGTGGATAGAGGTCCATGAACTAGTGTAGAGGGGATTGGAGTCTCTTATGGATAGAGGTCCATGAACCAGATCAAAGAGGATTGGTGTCTTCTATGGATAGAGGTCCATGAACCAGTGCAGAGGGGATTGGAGTCTCCTATGGATAAAGGTCCATGAACCAAAGCAAAGGGAATTGGTGTCTCCTATGGATAGAGGTCCACAAACTAGAGCAAAGGGAATTGGTGTCTCTTATGGATAGAGGTCCATGAACCAGAGCAAAGGGGATTGGTGTCTCTTGTGGATAGAGGTCCATGAACCAGAGCAGAGGGGATTGGTGTCTCTTATGGATTGGGATCCACAAACATTGTAATAGGGATTTGGTTCCCACAAAATTTGTTGAAGAAATTTATAAGAAAAATTTCTTCATGGATGTAGCCCACATTGGGTGAACCACGTTAAATATGTGTCTCTTATGTGTGTGGTGATTTGTGCATTGTTTCATTATTGCAATTGATAATATTGGATGATATTTCTTTGGAAAGAAAAGTAAATTTTTTATCTTGTACTGTTCACCCCCCTCTCAGTATAAGGTTATGTTCTTTAGTATCTCATTTTTTCTTAATCTCCTAATATCTTATTGTTTATGATATATAGATTTTGTGTTCAATACTATCTCCCTTGACACTTTATTGGTTAACACTCAATTTTCTTTTTATCATAAAAATTTACATTGTTTATATCCTTTCATATGTGACAAATGATGAATACTAGCATTGAATGCCATATCTGCTTGATTTAGCCCCAATTGGTTAGGCACTTTTTTGAGTTGAAGGTTCTTGATAATGATGATCCTAGTTGTTGGGTTATTTCAATCTAGATTTTAACTACTTTTGTACACTAAAGAAATAGATGTGATATTATTTCATTCTTCTTAAGACACTTATGGAAAATATGAGTCCCCATGATATTTCTCTTAAGAAGGTTGTCTCTAGTAAGAATCTTATTTTGGAGCATCAAATAAAGGAAGGCTTGAAGTTTAGAGAGAACCTTGTAATTCCATAACTTAGCAAAGGTTGAGTTCTTATGACCCTATTGTTGTAAAAACACTACTTGTTTGACTATTTAAGCACCTGACCCACTAATAGAACCCCATATAAGTTGATTTGGAAATCAGGGAGAAAGTTTAATCCCTTTAGTTTAGATGTGCAGTTGTCTCCATGAGTCTTGTTCAATATGTGGTAGGGGTGGATCTCTCACTTGTTCAATTAAGCTTGCAAGAGACTTAATACCTAACTATTGCATATTTGTTTTTATTTTTGGAAAAAAAATCTTAGTGATTAGAGGTCCTCCCAAGACTAGATCATCCCCATATATTGATTTTTTTAACATCCTTGGGAATCCAAGAGATATGTTTTAATATAATATCTTTAGCTTCCACAATATGTTTCCAAATTAAGGATCCTGCTATGATTTTCAAACTTTTTATGAGCTATATTCCATTAGAGTTGTTCAGAGATTTACATTTTAAGATTTTCTTCCATAGAGAGTCTGGTGGAGTGAGCAGATTCCAAAGAAGCTTAGCACTTAATGCCTTGCTAATAATTATTGTTTTTTTTGTTCCTAGGCCTTCCTGTTCTGTTGGCTTGGTAAAAATCTCCCAATTGACCAAATGGAACTGTTTCTTATCTAATGGATTTCCCCCTTGCCATAGGAAAATTCTTAACATTGCATCTAACTTTTGCAAGATATATAAGTGTGCATGATACACCAATATTTGATATATGGGAAGACTTGCTAATACTAATTTGATTAAAATAACTCTTCAAACCAATCTCAACCAACCATTGTTATATTTTTGTATTCTCCTTGACATATTTTCTAGAATTACATTCCAAGTTTCCTATTTTTTAATGGAAGCCCATAGCAAAACCTAGGTAGTTAAAGGTATCACTACCTTTGTGAAATTCTAAAATTTGAAGGAAACTTCTATCTTCTATTGTTGAAGTATTTATAGTGTAAAATATGCTCTTTTAGATTTTTATCTTTGCCCCTATGACTGAAGAGAAGGAATCTAAAACTTCTTTGATCAACTTGATATTAATTTCTGTGGCTTCCCCCAGTAAAATAGTGTCATCTGCAAAATGAGCAATGAGTGATTGTTCTATATCTTGTAGTTGTTCTAATTCCCAAGATTTATTTCCTTTCTCTTAATTTGATTAGGGTCCTCCTTAAATTTCTAGCTAGAAGGATATAAAGATAAGGGGAGAGAGGACATACTTGCCTTAATCCTCTAGTGGCTTTAAAGAACTTAGCAGGTTTCCCATTGATTAGAGGGACTATCCAAGGTCCCTCTATGCAAACTCTTATCCAGTCTATCATTTGAGTCAAAAATCCAAACTTGGCTAGCACCTATGTTAAAAAGCCAATGTCTACTCTATCAAAGGAATTAGCCATATCAAGTTTAATGGCTATTATTTTCTTTTTGAAGTTGGCACTTGAGTGTAGAGCTTCATGAATCATTATAATGTTGTCATTTATTGGTTTCTCTGGAATAAAACCCCCTTGTTTTGTCTATATCAAAACATTAATTAATCTTCCTTTAAGTTTGATTTTCTATTATTTTAGTCATTATCTTATAAGAGCAATTGCACAAAGATATAGGTTTGAATATGTCAAAAGTAATTGCATTTTTTTCTTTTGGAGAACCTTTACACTAAAACCTTGAGGTATTAGTGAAATCTAAATACACCATAATCATAACATCCTACCACGCTCTACAACCCAGACCTTGGGCGGTTGTGCACTCGTACAACGAGATCCACCACTCTCCATATGAGCCTTAGGCTAACACTGCAATACCGATATTTTTGCTCATTCCGTGACTCGAACCCTATGATTGCTTTGATACCAAATGTAATGAATTGTTACACCAAAACCTTGAGGCATTAGTGAAATTCGAATACACTAGGATCATAATAGAAAGTGGAGTTGATTGCCATGGATAACTTACCTCTTATCTTTGTCTCCTCTATCATTGCCAGTTGGTCATCTTAATTTCATAAAATTGCTAATAAGATTTTTTGGTGAAGCCATATAGTATTGGAGCTTTATCCTTGGGTAGTGAATGTATAACTTCTTCCAACTCTTCTTTGGTTATTTTTGAAGAGAGATCTCTATCTCTATTTTTTAACAAAGGAGGAATATTGTTTAGGAGAGTGGCCTGAACCTACTGATTTACTATTGTCTTTGTGAGAAGGGTCGAGTAATGATCTCTTGCTAGTTCCTTTATGACTACTTGATCAAAATAAATTTCTTCAGTTTTGTGAATTTCTCTAATTGTATTTCGTTGGTAGTGTTGCATTGTTTTTAGATTAAAGTAATTTGTGTTTATGTCTCCTTTCTTGAGTTGAATCATTTTTTATCAAAGTCTCCAACGTGTATCTTCTTCTTTGAAAGCTTTGATCCATTTCTTGGTTCAGCCAAAGTCTTCTCTCTTCTTGTTGAGGGGTTGGAGGCTAATCACCTATATCTTACTTTGCTTAGTCCATTTGTTGTAGTAATATGCTTGATCTATTTTGAAATTTAGTCTTATTGGCAATCTAGTCCCTAATGGTTTTCTTGAGATTGGAAATTTTCATATTCCATACCTCTCGGGGATTGTTTGAACAAACATGCTACTTCCAAATACTTTCTACTAAAGGTGCAAACTCCTCATGCTCCATCCATTCTGGATTGTATTTGAAAGGAATCTTCCTTTTTCCAAGAGCACTATCACCTATATCCAAATAGATAGGCTTATGATTTGAGACTGAACTTTAAATTATACCACTTGATACAAGTGGATACCTAAATTAGTATATTTTATTGTATTAAGAATCTATCTAATCTTTTTGCAATGAATCTAACCCTACCTCTTATATTTGTCCATGTAAATTTTTTATTTTTGGGGATAATATCCTAAAGTTTTTGCTTGGTTATAATTTGCATAACTAGGTCCTAAGAAGGTCTTTTGAGGGAATGCCTCATTTTTTCTCCCATTGGGCTAAAGTCACATTCAAAACCCCTGATATAATTAAATTTGGAGGTCTTTCATGATGAATCCAATGTTGAAGACTTTTCCAAGCCTCTTGTTTTAAGACCAAGTTATTTGGTCCATAAAATTGGCTGTGGTCCAAGTATATCCTTATGGAGAGGATAAAAAATTTACTATCTAGTTTGAGTGTCTAATTTTATTAATACATATAAGGGCATGTGGATCCCATGCAAGGAGAAGCCCCCTCAAGGAACTTGATGAACTATTGCTTCTAGGTTTGAGGATCTCCATATATTGTTCCATTATATTCTTGCTAGCTGCTTTATCAATTTAGTTTCTTGAATGCAAATAACTATTGGCTTCTATTGGAATATTAATAGACTTAGTTTTTTTAGGGGACTACCCAATCCCTTCCATTCCATGATATAACCTTTATTTCTTAAGTGGTTTCTTAGACTTGCTAAAATCTAAGGTTGTTTGTGCTTTGTTTTGAATATCTATATTTGATTTTCTCCCTTTAGTAGAAGATCTAGTGGCTAGGGTGCCCCCTGGAATCATTGTTGTTGCTAACTGAGTCTCTTCTATTTCTTCAATCTCCTCTTCTTGAAGGTTTTCTTTGGTAACCTAAGTTTCCTCCACTTTGTCTTCTAATTTAGGATCTGATGGATCTTCCCTTTTTTAGATGGCCCTAGATGTTCCTCTTCCTCATTTTGTGATAAAATAGAGAACTTATTATTATTTTGTCTTTTTGGCTATGGTTGAGGCCTCCTTTTTCTACTTCTAGATCTTTTGTTGTTTTCTTCCTATTGTTTGGAATTGTTCATCTTCCTCCTTTGTCTCTTGTTGTAACTTAGTGGGACAGTTCCTTGAGAAATGATCATATTGATGATAGGTAATACATTTAAAGGGAATTTGCTCATAATCTAGTGGTTGGGTATGGATCCAATCCAAGACTTTGATACTTATGTTTTCAGAAAGCCCTTCTTTTAGATTGACTTGAACACACAACCTAGAACAAGTTGCATTATTGGCCTTCGGAGGAGCCCAATCTACAAATGTGCTAATAGAGTTACCTATCATCTCAAGAGTTAGTTTACTTCATAAATATAGGGGTGAAAATAGTAGCCTTACCCAAATTGAAACTTTTTTTGGTTATTCCACTTATGGGTTGAAACTAACTGACCAAGAGGCCACATAGAGAGGGTTTGATCCAAGGAACTAAGGAACTCCTTGAAATATTGCATCTCTTTCCTATGTGGGGGAGAAAATAACTATGAAATAACCTCTTCATGCCATCATGAATTCATAGCTAGATATTCTAGATCCCCAAGAAGAGGTGATCCATCTTTGAATGGTTGTTGGGCTAAGGCCAAATACCCATAAATTTGCAAGCAAGAGAGATAGAGCTCTGAATATAGTCCAGAGGAATCTCCACCATTGGAGCATCCTCCAACTTAGGAACAAAGGAGCTTTTGCTACTTGGTTGGGATTGTTGTGGCCTCCTTGTCTTTAAAGCTTTGGTCATTTTTTTTAGTTTTGACTAGTCAAATAGAAGAGGTAGTGAGAACAAGGAAAATGAACCATGGTCAACATTCTTGAGTATGGAGGTAGTCATCATGGTAACATTCTAGAAGGAGGGTTTGGGGGGAGGGATATCCCTCATCGCCATTGCCATGAGAGGGCTTCAGATGTAACTAAACCCTAATTGAGCCAAAAGAGAAAACCCTTACTAAAATCTCAGAGATTTTATTTTTTGGCTTACTTTCCTTTGTTAAATTCATGGACAAACCATAAATGCAAAGGCAAAAGTAGAGGAAACCAACAAAGGAAGAAGCATAAGATATTAAGATAAATAATTGCAAATAGTCACAATACCTACTGAATCTAGGTATGCAAAGGATAATATGTTGGGTGGCATGAACCCTTGTCCAAAAATCAAATCCAAGCATTAACAATGGACAACATAATCAACCATGAGTGTCACCTTAGCAAAACCAAATCTTCAATCCTCAATTTCATGGATTGTATGTTACACCCCTATAGGTGAGTTAATTGTAATCAACTTTATCTGATTAAATATTATAATAAAGTTTTAATTAATTATTATCTTATTTACTTAATAGAAACATATAACATCACTTGGAGACATGTTACATCCTTAGTTACCAAATTCGTCAATTTTTTAGATAAAATTTGAAATTCGTCGAATTTAAAACCCTAACAAATAAGTTCGGCGAAAAAATCCTAAATTCGGCAAGGAAAAAAAAAATCATAGAAAACAAGGACATGGCATAAAGCTTGACCTTTAGTTCTTGTTGCTGCTATTTCATGGAATACCTCTGGGTACGAACGGTGCAAACCTTCTCCTCCACTATTGGAATCCTTGGAGATCGTTGGTAACTTTCCAAAATACTTGCTCTTTGGCTAAAGGCACTGTAGAGATTACCTCGATATGAAGGTCCTAAAACTCATATGGCGTCAGTGCTTTTTCTGTTAAGTGGTTTCCAATAATTTTTCGTTTGCCTTTAAATTGCCATAAATACTCCGTACTTCACCATGATTCGTCGTCTTTATGTCATCGGTCAATCATAGAGTTACGTTTCAATTGTTACCGCTTGATTTTGGCAAGCAAAAGGGGCTCGTCAATAAGAGTAGTAGCCACAGTGGCTAGCACAACAAGAAAAGAGAACTGTAGAAACCACAATAATTATTTAAAATGAAGCGCACAGGACCATTGGAAAATAGGAATAAGCTTCACATTATGATGCTCCCTTTTCCTGAGTAGGGTCATATGAATCTGCTCATAGAGTTGGCCAAAAGGCTTGTCTCTAAAGACGTCCGCGTCACGTTCGTTATCACTGAAACAACAAAAAAGCGCATGTTCATTTGAGTGCTTTTATTAAGTGTTTGTTTTAAATATAAAATTTAATTTATTAAAAAAATATCATTTAATTTTACTTTCAACATTTAAATATAAAACTAATCAAAACTTAAAACATATTTAAAATGATACCAATGTTTAAGTCTTTGTTTGAGCTTAGTTACTAATTTATTTACATAATATTTTCAAAGGATATATGCACGTTTATAATATATCAAATTTTATATGTCGAAATTTATTCCAACTTTTTAAAAGTATCGAATTTCTTTCAAATTTCAAATTTATCGCACACAATCTTAAGCTTGGTAACTAAGGTTACAACTGCCTTGGTAACTAATGAGTGTCATTGTTCATTCATCATTTAATCATTATATGTGTCAGTCCAGGGCGGTGTCCAAAGGCTGTATACGATAGAAGGTGTCACAGCTGCAGGTTCAATTCATTCAAGAACAGGGTTTTTATTGGTGGAATAGTTAGTGTTTTTGGGGGTTTTGTGTGTTTTCTAACTCCTAGTACTGAAAATCAAATTGCAGAAGATAAAAACTAAACTAAAACTGCAGTAAATGGAAATTGCAGAATTTGAAAGAGCAGGAAATGAAATGTTGCTGCAGAATTGACAGAAAGCAAATTACAGAAAATCACACACAGTTGCTGAAGGATAAACCAACTACAATTTCTCTGAGCATGTTATAAATCTATAAAATCAAATTAACATCTATTTGCAAACTGGAAATGTCATAAATCTAGAAATTGCAGTAAATTACAGAAAACTGGAAATTGCTGCAAATCTTGGCAAATGTCAAAAAACCTGAAGTTGCTGCAAAGCTGAAACAGAAATACTAAAATTGCATGGAAATATGAAAAATAATGTCAAATGCTGAAATCTGAATTTAAAGCTGCTAAAGAAATGAAAAGACTGGCAGAATTCTGCTAATCTGCTGCAGCAAAAAATTAGCAAGATATTCTATCAAAAGTTGCCTTCTTCTGGTCCTGCAAGTGGCCCTTGCTTCCAGAACCAGATGAAGGTGTAGAATTTATGCTAAGGAAACTTAAATGCCAACCATAAACTCAATCATGCTAATTGATAACTGGAAATATTGCACTTGTTATTAAATCTGGAAATGCATTACAGTAATGCAAGGAAAACCTGTAGATTACTGTTCTGCTACAGAAATGATTGCACTCTATTGCCTATTCCTCTCCTATATGCCTAAATGCCTATATCACTATATGCTCAACCGTGCTGGGAGCTTTATTATTTATAATGCAGTGCTGATATGCTTGGTTGCTGATTTGCAAGGATTTACAACTGTTGCACAACTGCTTCCTGAAATGCATGAGCTTGCTTTGTCAAAACTTGATCCATTCAACCCTATTAAACTGCATTCATTGAGGAAATCAGTTAACATGAGCTGGGACAACTTTCTGGTCAATTGCCATTAATTTCTTTTATCGATTTGTCACTTTTTGACTGTCTTTTGTTGTTCCTGCGCTATTCCTTATTCCTGCGCTATTATTTTTGCACTGCTCCGGAATATCAGGGAGGCGAGTTTTAGTTGCTTTTTCATGCTTCAAACGCATAAGGAGGAAGTTTTAGACCACCTGGATGGTCTTCCCTTATCCTATTGCATAGGTGACATGTGCGGGAGTGACTGTTTCCAAGCCCTGCTGTAAATGTACAGCTGGCTGGAACTGTCATAGTCTTACCCTGTTTTCCTGCACAGTCAGCTACAGGGGACAAATTCCTTGGCACCTTTGCATTTGAATTAGTTCAAAATAGAGGAACATTATTACTAAGCACCAAACATTCAATAATGATTATTGATTCTGAATTCCTATTAATAAATTAGCTGAAAACTACAGAAATAAATAGTAAAAATAGAATATATGCACTTAACATTTCAGAATATGCAAATATCATTACATAATGCATTTTACCCAAAATTAGCATAAAAACATAATAAAAAGGGTGATTCAAATCAGTAGAATGTATCAAAAAGTGTTTATGGATGAGGCAATTCCTGGCCTCATCATTTTCCCCCCAACTTATGGTAATGCATGTCCTCATGCATTTTGTGCAGCTACTGAAGCACACAGGTCCAGATCCAGACATCTTTCTCGAAATTTTAACAATGCACCACCAATCTTGTAGAACCCACTGACTGCTTTCACAGACTGAAACCATTGTTGGAAGTCCTCATCAGGCTGTGGATCACTGTCAAAGAAATAGGGGACAGGAGTGATAACCAAAGGCATTCTGTATCTTAGCCCTATCCATTGTTCTTTTATTTCTGAAATAATATATATAATACCTTCGGCCCTTCTCCTTGACCAAAACAGGTTAGTGGGAGAAATTGGCTCCCATTTCTGTAGGGAAATAGATAATTCACCCCACCTATTCTTGCATGCTGCCACAACATCATCAAAGAAATCTGCACAAAAATTTTGAAATTGAGTTATACCTTTTTGCAGATTTCCTAGATAAAGGTGTCTCATCCTGGGATCCCTCATAAAGGAGTAGTGAGTACTGGTGCAATCCCTGTGATTGAGAGGAGCAGGCCTGACAAGTAAAACTGCCTGTGATTCTAAGTCCTTGGCTATCTTCTTCTCTGAGTCCCAATAAATATTATTTTGCAAGGTGGACATAAAGGCCCTCAGTTGCAAATCTCCTGTATACAGGTGAGGCAGAAACATGCTCTCTGTTGGCAAAAAGAAGTTATGTAAGAATAACTCACACATTAAGTTCTGCTGCTCTGCTGGACTCTGCACAAAGGCTTCCACAAATTCTGCAGGAGTGTTCAACTGGTGAGGGAGCTCAGAAACCAGTCTCATAATCTGCCAACGTAGGTACTTCTCCTTGAGTAGGAGGCTGTAGAACCTAGGTGGTCTTCTGCATTGTATTGCATACTCTGCAATTTGACATACATCTTTTATCTATTTTTTCAACCTGTTGATTTCTGTTTCTTTCTCTGCTAGTTTGGCTGTGGCAGAGTTCAAAGTTGCAATTTTCCCTTCTAGCTGATGGCACTGAGTCATCCAATAGGCTAGGTCCTCATTATACTTAGTTAAAGGCACTGTGTTTGGGGGCCTCAGAATAGGTTGCATCTGGGCCACTATATTCACCTGTACACCAACTTCTACAGTTGATGTTGCAGCTGGCAAATCTGTCTGTATCCCCTGTTCTGCTGTAACTACTGTAACTGCTGGATCATCAGGTGGAAGTATTTGTGCCAGAGGAGAGAGTGTAGACACTTGTTCCTGAGCTGCAACTGTGTGGTCCTGTTCAGAAGATGTTTGAATGTCCTGCTGCAAAGGACTGTCATTCTGCATCAAAATGTCAGATGGATCTTCTTGCAGAGGCATACCATCAGCTGCTTCTACTCCTACTTCATCTGCAACAGGTGATCTCTGCACTTGTGCTATGTCATCCTCTGAGGAAGCCAAATCTAGGAGAATCTGAGCCCACTCAACAGGTGTTGTCTCTGTTACTCCTGTAGACTGATTTTCTTGCTGTAGTAATTTGTCTTGCAAATCCTGAATCTGCTGCTGTAGCAAAAAAATTTGCTGATCTTTTTCTTTCATGGCTTCTTCAGCTTGGTCAATCCATTTTGTCTGAGTTTTAATCACACTCCTTGCAGCATGCAACTGAGTGTGGATGTCAACTTCTTCTTCAGACGCAGAGTGTGCTTCAGACTCAGAATGTGTTTCAGACTCAGAATATTTTTCAAATTTAGAATATTTTTCAGACTTAGAATCCATGGGAGTCTGCTCCTCAATCCTAGCTGGTTCAGTATCGGAGTTTAGATGCTCTTCAGACTCAGAGTCTGTATAATCAACCAATGGACAGACAGGGCTTATTACAGTTGTTTCCATGGTTAGGTCTAGTTCCATTGGCTGTAATTCTCTATCTGTACTTTCTATTTCTTGTGCATCTTCCTATGAACTATCTATCCCAATTTCTTCTTCTTCTGACACACTAATTGGGTCTGCAATATGTACTGGTGTTTTTGACAAAATTTTTGCTTTTTGAAGTCGTGCAGACCTTCTCAACCCTGTTGGTTTTGGGTGTTCCTGAGCAGATGCAGCTTCTGCTTGTTCTGGAGCAGCTACAGATTGTTCTGTTAGGTCAGGGATAGACATGGGTTCTGCTGTACATTCTGGAGCAGATGCCTGCCCACTGGAACCCCTAGTTTCTCTATTGGGTTGTACATTGTCGGCAAATGTTACTTTTCTTCTTTTTAACTGGGATTCAGATGTTGATGCATGTTGACTCCTAGTTCTGGAAGATGGGGGACTGTCAGGTAAAGGGGGACTTCTATGTTCAGAGGGCTCTGGTTGAGGATTTTCTTCTGATTCTCCCTCTGTTTCCTCTTCTTCTGGTGCAGGGTTTGAATCATCAGTTTCTGCCCATGGAGAGAAGAATCGGTCAAAGTTCCTAGGGTTTCCCCTGAAATGGTATTTGCAGATTAGTTTGATTAGCCCATGATGTTTAGGGCTTCCCTTCCCTGCTTGATACTTTAGGGCCATGGCTTTCAGTTCTTGGTAAAGATACAAAGGAATGTTTACCCTAAGTTCAGGTTTGGCTGCTCCATGGCGTAGGTGGTTGAGGAGACGGAGGTGTGGGCCAGACACAACAGGAAACTGGCCGTCACAGGTAAGATACCTCATAACCCACATTGCTACATCATCCCAAGGAGCCGGCAAGCTAGACCTTTTGACCCCTTTACACACATTTTTATTCATTAAAAATTCTATTTGCCTGTCCCCTTCTTCCTTAAATTGATTCACTAGGTCTGTTAAAATATTTCTGCCGGTTTTAATAATTTGCACACCTTGAAGGGGAAATTCAGTAACCAGACTGAGTATTTCGGGGGTTACCTGGATAGACATCCCGCCAATATGCACTCTGTTGTTTCGGAATGTGCGTGCAAATTCTGCTGCCAGGCCCTCAGAATAACCGTCGAATTTTTGCAGAAATGGCAGAAACCCTGCATCGGTAAAAATTTGCAGTGATGCAGCATCGGTTTGTAGGTAACTAATGTTTTCTGGTTCGGCTCTCACCTTCTTTCCGCCCATGGTATCGTCTGCTGCTTTTTGTCGGTGACTGTAAATTTTTACAACTTGCGGCTGTATTTTCTATTTTTAGGGCTTTTCAATCCTTTTACCAGCGTCGAAACTGCTTCGAAACATGCAGAATGTCGTGGCAGCTTTTACGACGTCGTCAACCCTTAATTGTCGCTTAATTTCGTTATGATTGCCACCTTTCACATGCTGCATAGAATCCGAGACTCGTAATTCCTTTTTCCAACCAAATAAATCACCGCTGGCCACGTGTCATCAAATTTTACCCAAAATTTTATTCCTGCCCTTAATGAATTATTCCTGCGCTTAGTGATTGATTCCTGCGCTTAGTGATATAAATTGTTTATTCCTGTGCTTTGGAATAAAAAATAGTTTATTCCTGCGCTCTGGAATAAAAACAGTTTTATTCCTGTGCTCTCTTTTTACTAGTTTCGGCGTAGTTTTCTCTTTTGCATTCTAGAGCAGGATTAGGCAGAGGCATTTGTAAAACACTTTCTACTTTTGATTCCCCTTTTTACATGCTTTATACTAACCAAGGATATATACACTATATACTAATAATTTACACAATTCAGAAAATGAAAAGGCACATACCTGTTAAAACCATTTTCTCTACATTTCAGGGTGCTCCTACTGAAATTTCCAGCTAACCAATCTTTGAACTAAGGCAGGTGCAATCTGAAAATAGGTAAAACAATGGTCATGGAACAATGAGGGTGAAACCAATTAGGTAAACATGCCGGAACCCCGGTTTTCATGTAAACCCAACTCAGGAGCGCCTCAAAGAGGTTTTCACTTTTTGAGTTTTTTTTTTTTTTTTTTTTTTTTTTTTTTTTTTTTTTTTTTTAACTTGTATCATTCTGCTGAATTCGAGATGGAAGAAGAGCTTTCTTCCCAAATGTGTACATCCAAACTTCCCAATTGCTTGAGAAATTCCTCCTTGTTTTGTGGTTTATGGTACATACGAAGACGATGTCCATTTACCACCAATTTGCGTTGTGAGTCATCGATAGGTGTAAGGCGAACAGCTCCATTGTCAAACACTTCCTCAATTTGGTATGGCCCAAGCCATCTGGTCTGCAACTTTCCAGGAAAGTCCTTGTATTGTGAATCAAACAACAAGGCCCAGTCACCTTGCTGAAATCTCCGTTGCTGAATGTGACTATCATGCCACATTTTCCTTTGTGCTTGGATCACCTCTGTCTGATGTAGGGCATCCATGCGCAGTTCATCCAATGCATCAAGTTGCAGAATGCGATCTTCTTGTGCCTGTGACAGATCAATACCTACTTCCAAAGCAGTTCGAAGAGTTAGTAATTCAAATTCAATAGGCAAAAGAGGTTGTTTTCCATAAACTAATTCATATGGGGTAAATCCAGTGGTGGATTTCCACGTGGTATTATAAGCCCAAATAGCTTCTGGTAACTTGTCTAACCAATTCCTTCTATGGACTGCTATGGTTTTGGTCAGAATTCGTTCTAATTCTCTATTGGTCACTTCAACTTGGCCATTGGCTTGTGGATGATAAGGTGAGGATTTCCTGTGTTTGACTTGATAGAGTTGAGTGAAGGCTTCAACAATTTTTGAAGTAAATTGGGGTCCTTGATCAGTTGTGATGGATTGTGGGGCTCCAAAATGCAGAAAAATCTGTGAATACAGAAAATCAGCAACTTTCTCTTCACGAGCATGCTTAAAGGCACGAGCTTCTACCCATTTGGTAACATAATCAGTACATACCAAGATATGTACTTTGCCTTTGGAAGGAGGATTAATGGGTCCTACAAAATCTAAACCCCATCTTTCAAATGGTTCTGTTCCTATTTGAGGTTGTAATGGCATTTCACTAGTAAAAGTAGGTTTTCCCATTCGTTGGCAAGCATCACAATGTCTTACGTACCTTTTTACATCTTTGTGCAAAGATGGCCAATAGTATCCAGTACCCAAGATTTTGTGAATAGTGCTTTTGACTGAATAATGTCCTCCTGATGGTTCATCATGGCATGCTCGTAGGATGTCATATGTTTCATCTTGGCGGATACACCTACGTAAAACATGATCAGGACTGCATTTAAACAGTAATCCTTTTATCCATTTAAAAGAAGAGCTTTGCTTGATTAACTATTTCCTTTGTTTAGGGGTAAAGTGAAGAGGAATCTTCCCTGTAACTAAGTAATTAGCTATGTCTGCAAACCATGGAGATTGTACAGAGACAGCAAACAACTTTTCATCTGGGAAGGTATCTTCCACAACTTCCCCTGTATCTGCATTTGGTATTCTTGACAAGAAATCTGCAACTACATTAGACTTCCCGGGCTTGTTTACTATGGTAACATCAAATTCCTGCAATAGAATTAACCAACGAATAATTCTTGCACTAACCAATGGTTTATTCATCAAGTATTTGATTGCAGTATGATCTGTATGGATGAATACTTGATACCCTGTGATGTAGTGTCGAAATTTGTTAATAGCATAGACTACAGCCAAGAATTCTTTTTCAGTGGTAGTGTAGTTTTTCTCAGCTCCTGTCAAGTTTTTACTGATATAATATATTGCATAATGTTCCCCATTTTCAATCTATCCTAACACAACTCCAATAGCATTATTGGAAGCATCAATTTGAATATGAAAGGGTAACTCCCAATTAGGACCTCTTAAAACAGGTGGAGTGGTTAACTTCTCCTTTAACTTTTCAAAGGAATTTTGACATTCGAAAGACCAAACAAATTCAGAATCTTTCATGAGCAAAGCAAACATGGGATTTGCTATGGTACTGAAATTAGCAATGAATCTACGATAAAAACCAATGTGTCCTAAGAAACTGCGTACATCAGTCTGAGTTTGTGGAGGAGGGAGGTTTTTGATGACTTCAACCTTCTTAGGATCAACCTTGATTCCATAAGAAGAGATATGATGTCCTAAAACAATTCCTTCCTCCATCATTAAAAAGCATTTCTCAGGATTAAGAGAGAGATGGTATGTTTCACAGTGGATCAACACTTTTTCAAGCTGTTCTAATGCATATTCAAAATTATCCCCAAATACTGTGAAATCATCCATATAAATTTCAACACTTTCATTGGTTAAATCAGAAAAAATTGCTAAAACAGCTCTCTGAAATGTTGCTGGAGCATTACATAACCCAAAGGGTAAAACTATGTAAGCAAAGGTTCCCCAAGGACATGTAAAGGTAGTCTTTTCCTGATCTTCTGGGGCAACTTGAATTTGGTTATACCCGCTGAAACCATCAAGGAAACAGAAAAATTTCTTTCCAGCAAGGGTATCCAATACTTGGTCTATGAATGGTAATGGAAAATGATCCTTATGTGTGGCCTTATTCAACTCCCTATAATCCACACATACTCTCATTTTACCATTTTTCTTTGGAACAATGACCAGTGGTGAAACCCATTTACTGTCGAAAATTGGATAAATGAATCCAACATCTAAGAGTTTTTCAATTTCCTCTTTCACAATTTCTTTTAGAGCAGGATTCAAACGTCTCTGAGGTTGCCTTACTGGTTTTACATTTTCTGTGTATATCCTATGTGTACATACCTCAGGATGAATGCCTGTCATGTCTTTATAATTCCATGCAAAAGCTTGAACATGCTTTTGTAAGACTGCAAACAACTTGGCTTCCTGGTCCTCAGTTAGCCAGCTATTAATGTTCAAAAATTTACCTGGCTGGATTTCAATTTGTTTGATCCCTGGATAGATAGAACTAACTGCTTCATAGCTACTGATCAATGCATTTAATGGACAATGATGTGGCTGCAGAGTATGAAATGTTCTAGAATCTGACTCAGAGGTGATACCTGATGGAATCAGAGGACATTTGAATGTGTTAAGGAGATGATGATGCCATCCATGTGGTAGTGTGAATGATCTCGTTTGACTGGGCACGGATGATAGAAGTTCAGAATTTTGTTCCTCCTCTTGCCACAACAACCGATGAACAAGAGTTTGATCATCAGTTAGTCCTTCTGATTGTAATGTTTCAATTAGGACAGTTTCACTCTCAAATATTTCTCTCCCAGGTGTTGTGATTTCCTCAATATGTTCTTTCACTATGATTGTAGCCAAAGTAGCAATGGTTTCTTGTTCAGATTCTTCATCAGATTCAGGATACCAAATTTGTCCAAAAAATTTAGTTGAAGGTTGAGCTGGTGGATACAAAGAAATTTTCTGTAGGTCAATACCATTGGAAATGGTCATTTCCCCTGACCTGCAATCTATAAATGCAGTTGCAGTAGCCAGCCAAGGTCGTCCTAGAATGATAGGGTATCCATTGACTGAAGTCCTAGGCTGCAACACCAAGAAGTCCACAGGATATTCCCATGAAGAGACTTTAACGGCCACATCTTCTAAGATACCTTCTGGTTTAGCTACTGATCTATCTGCCATTTCCAAGACTGTGGTGGTAGGACTGAGATTATGGAGCTGTAGTTTTTGCATTGTGTCTTTAGTCATTACATTAATTGCAGCCCCAAGGTCAATTAATACATTAGGAATTTGCATCACTCCAATAGTAACTGTTACTACTGGACTGCCTGGGTCACTATACTTAGGAGGAACTAGTTTCCCAGCCAATAGATCAGCTAATTTCCCTTCTACCTGAACAGTTTTAGGAAAGGCTTTCTTTTTTCTACCAGGTTTCTTGATACATAACTCCTGAATAGTCTTTTTGATTAAAGGTATATCCCTTATTGCTTGCAGCAAAGGAAGAGAAATTGACACCTTTTTGAGTTCTGTTACTAATTCTGATTCAGGGGTAGTATCAACATGTTCAAACCTTTCAGGGTATGGCAAAGCTACTGGAGAAGATTCCTGCATTTTTGCTATTTTTTCTTCTTTTTGTTGTTGTTGCAATGCCTCTTGATTTGGAGGTTCTTGTTTCTCCTTTATTTCTTCAATGGTGGGTGGAATAGGTTCAGGTAAAGTCTTTCCTGAACGCAGCTGGATGTTACTACAGTCAAGTACATGAACTGCAGCAGTGTCTTCAGACTCAGCCTCATAAACAGGGGCTGTTTGTCTGGCATTATTGGGGTTAGTCATAGGCTGAGCTGGGAGTGGAGGTTGTTTTACTGGTTGCATTTGTTGATGTTGTGTTCTTCCCTAAAAATTTGGATTAGGAGCTGGCAGCAAGTTTTGAGTTTGCCCTTGATACCTTTGTTGTCCTTGATGGGGTTGATATTGTTGTGGTGGATATGGCTGTCCCTGATATTGTTGTCCCCATATTTGTCCTTGTTGTGTCCATTGTGGAGGCATGGTATGCCAAGGTGGGTTCATCCATCCAAATTGTGACCAATCTGGAGGAGCTGTCCAAGGTTGGTTCCAAGGTTGTGCAGAAGCTTCTGCTTGTCCCCATGGCATATTCATATTCCAAGGAGATTGTGCCCAGTTTGGAAATCTAGGAGCAGTGGGATATTGTGCATAACCACCACCAGATCTCTGCCCAATAGCATTGAGTTCTTCTGTTTGGGTGCCCAAAACAGATTTTAGATGAGGCAACAAAGGGCATTTATCTGTTGAATGTTCCTTGGAACAAATTCCACAAATAGAAGTCTTGTTTAAGGGGCAGTCCTGCAAGGCATGCTTACTCCTACACCTTGGGCAATAAATTGCTAAAGGTGGTGTAGAATTAGATCTTGTGTTTTTCTCACCTAATGCAGTATTAAGTTGAACAAGGATATCAGTTTTTAAATTGGCCATTTCCTCCATCAACTCTTTTATGCCATTATTGCCAGAATTCCTTTTCTTTCTCCGATGGTGAGTGCGGGAATAGTTTTTACATAACTCCACAATATCTTCAAGGTCAAGTTGATCTATGTCTCCTTTTCCCATTAAATCTAACACTTCCCTAGATTCATCCTGCAATCCTCTTAAGAAGATAGGCTTTAAGAAATCAGGTTCTACAACACCACACCTCTTTTGAACAAAGGCAAAGCGATCAAGATAATCTTCTAGACTCTCATCTTCTTCTTGCTTGATCCTAAACAACTCATCTTTCCTGTTTCTTACTCTACAATAATCTTGATATTTATTTAAGAATGCAGTCTCCATCTCATCCCAGGTATTGATTGAGTTAGGTTCAAGATTGCTCATGAACCATCGGAGAGCAGCGTCCTTAAGTGTAGAAGGAAACAATTTCAATTTCTGATTATCATTTATGTAGTCATAAGTTTGACATAACACCTTGAATTCAAACAGAAATTGATCAGGATCTTCTGAAACAGTTCCCCTAAAAATTGGCAATATGGATGGGGAGATTGTTTTCATGGGGGCATCTAGAAGTGGATCCAATCTTATGGGATACTCAAAAGTCTTGGGAGGATCATCAGGATTATCATATCCCCCTACTGCTGCTGCAGCCATAGTTGTTTTCTTTCTAAAGGATGATGGGAATAGTCTAGTTAGAGGGGAGTGTTTAGCAGCTAGTGCTTCAAAAAGCTCTTTTTCTAATTTTTCCAAAAATGCTTCTGATGAAGAAGGTATCTCTGGCTTTTCCTCAGTGATTTCAAATGAAGGCAAATCTTCATCAGACCGAGTAGGTCTCTTTGGTGGCTCAGAGCCACTTCGGATAAACCTCCCTCTTTCGTCCCTTGGCCTATGCATTCATGCCTATTCACAAAATAAACTGAAATGCAGTATTTCAAGAATTGTAACACAATTCTTGACCTGTTTCACTTTTTCTAACAACACCTATTGTTCCCGGCAACGGCGCCAAAAATGATGAGTGTCGTTGTTCATTCATCATTTAATCATTATATGTGTCAGTCCAGGGCGGTGTCCAAAGGTTGTATACGATAGAAGGTGTCACAACTGCAGGTTCAATTCATTCAAGAACAGGGTTTTTATTGGTGGAATAGTTAGTGTTTTTTGGGGTTTTGTGTGTTTTCTAACTCCTAGTACTGAAAATCAAATTGCAGAAGATAAAAACTAAACTAAAACTACGAGTAAATGGAAATTGCAGAATTTGAAAGAGCAAGAAATGAAATGTTGCTGCAGAATTGACAGAAAGCAAATTACAGAAAATCACACACAGTTGCTGAAGGATAAACCAACTACAATTTCTCTGAGCATGTTATAAATCTATAAAATCAAATTAACATCTATTTGCAAACTGGAAATGTCATAAAT
The DNA here is from genome assembly GCA_028583015.1 of Wollemia nobilis. Lineage (NCBI taxonomy): Eukaryota > Viridiplantae > Streptophyta > Pinopsida > Araucariales > Araucariaceae > Wollemia > Wollemia nobilis. The sequence continues at coordinate 380,558 of JAQPPZ010011379.1, forward strand.
CTGGAAATTGCAGTAAATTACAGAAAACTGGAAATTGCTGCAAATCTGTAAAATGACAAGAAACCTGAAATTGCTGCAAAGCTGAAACAGAAATACTAAAATTGCATGGAAATATGAAAAATAATGTCAAATGCTGAAATCTGAATTTAAAGCTGCTAAAGAAATGAAAAGACTGACAGAATTCTGCTAATCTGCTGTAGCAGAAAATCAGCAAGATATTCTGTCAAAAGTTGCCTTCTTCTGGTCCTGCAAGTGGCCCTTGCTTCCAGAACCAGATGAAGGTGTAGAATTTATGCTAAGGAAACTTAAATGCCAACCATAAACTCAATCATGCTAATTGATAACTGGAAAAATTGCACTTGTTATTAAATCTGGAAATGCATTACAGTAATGCAGGGAAAACCTGCAGATTACTGTTCTGCTACAGAAATGATTGCACTCTATTGCCTATTCCTCTCCTATATGCCTAAATGCCTATATCACTATATGCTCAACCGTGCTGGGAGCTTTATTATTTATAATGCAGGTGTTGATATGCTTGGTTGCTGATTTGCAAGGATTTACAATTGTTGCACAACTGCTTCTTGAAATGCATGAGCTTGCTTTGTCAAAACTTGATCCATTCAACCCTATTAAACTGCATTCATTGAGGAAATCAGTTAACATGAGCTGGGACAACTTTCTGGTCAATTGCCATTAATTTCTTTTACCGATTTGTCACTTTTTGACTGTCTTTTGTTGTTCCTGCGCTATTCCTTATTCCTGCGCTATTATTTTTGCACTGCTCCGAAATATCAGGGAGGCGAGTTTTAGTTGCTTTTTCGTGCTTCAAACGCATAAGGAGGAAGTTTTAGACCACCTGGATGGTCTTCCCTTATCCTATTGCATAGGTGACATGTGCGGGAGTGACTGTTTCCAAGCCTTGCTGTAAATGTACAGCTGGCTGGAACTGTCACAGTCTTACCCTGTTTTCCTGCACAGTCAGCTACAAGGGACAAATTCCTTGGCGCCTTTTGCATTTGAATTAGTTCAAAATAGAGGAACATTATTACTAAGCACCAAACATTCAATAATGATTATTGATTCTGAATTCCTATTAATAAATTAGCTGAAAACTGCAGAAATAAACAGTAAAAACAGAATATATGCACTTAACATTTCAGAATATGCAAATATCATTACATAATGCATTTTACCCAAAATTAGCATAAAAACATAATAAAAAGGGTGATTCAAATCAGTAGAATGTATCAAAAAGTGTTTATGGATGAGGCAATTCCTGGCCTCATCAGTAACTAAGGTTACATCTTACAATGGTAAGTTGGAACTGTAGAGGTTTCCCTTGGAGAAGAGGACCCGGGTTAGGGCCCATTGCTAGAGACAAAGATATAATCATATTGATAGAAACACATGAACACGATGGATGTAGGACTCCAGAATTTGTGGGATACAAAAAAATAGCAATATGGAATAAAGCGGCAGAAAATGGCAAAGGGCATTGGGGTATTATGGTTTTAATAAAAGAGGAATGGGATAGGGTCATTAAAATTGAAAAACAAGATGAAAACAAACAGTACATCTGGATAAAGATCCTAGAAAATAAGTCAGTTATTAGCATAGCGACATGTTATTTTGCTCCCAAGAATTCTAAATTCTATAAGAAACATGACCTTAACGGAGAAGACCCATACTCCTCCCTAAAAAGAGACATTTCAATATACGATAAGTTGGGGGAGATTATATTAATTGGAGATTTCAATGCAAGGACAGAAAATAAGCAAGCTAACATTCTAGAAGGTAACGAAGATATTGAGATTAATCCTCTTTGGATGCCAGAAGAGGAAAATCAACGAGTGGACCAGGACTTTAGAAGATGAGCATGGGGCTATCACGCAATATGGAGAAGAGTTGTTAGGTCTTTGCAGCATATACAATTTGATTATTTGCAATGGGATGAACAAATGGAAAAATTCAGGAAAGTATACATGCAAAACATATAAGGGACAAAGTGTAATAGACTATGTAATATGCTCACAGAATTACATACCAAAAATAGAGGAGCTAGAAGTGGAAGATTCTCCAGTGGAACTTAAGTCGGATCACAACCCAATTGTTATGAAACTTCGAATGCATGGAGACAAACCAAGGGAAAAACACTTGCAAGGCAATCAAAATAAATATCCTCACAAGGGAAACATTCTCTTAACGAGATGAAAATCGGCAGAATTTTAGAGCGAGTATTAAATAACAAGTTACGGGAAAGGGAAGAACTACATCACGGTAGTAGAGATTACGGTAAGAGTGAATGGTTAATGCACGTTATTCAAGAAGCTCTAAACAAATGCAAGAGAGCTAAACCTAAAAAGAAAGAAAGGAATAGCTTCCCAACCAACCCATGGTTCGATGAAGATTGCAAAAAAATGCGAAGATTACTAAAGGAACCAACGGGTAAAACAAGAGCAAACAAAAAAGCATATGAGAAAGCTGGTAAGGGCAAAAAAAGAAGAATACACTAGAACAAGGAGGAAAGAATTGATTTACTTAGGGAAGCATGAACCAAAGAAATTTTGGAAGGAACTAAGCGTGAAAAGGATGCAAACTGAAAATAACATAACTAGTTAGTGGTTGGAGTATTCAAAAAAAGCTGTATCAGCGTAGTAACCAGCGGGAGACACCCCCTACTATCATTGTCAAGAAAGAACTTTTCACAATTGAAGACATTATTCAAGGGATAAAAAAGTTAGCAAGCTGGTAAAGCCCGTGACATAGACAATCTTCAAGCGGAGCATATAAAATGGGGGGTAGATATCTTGGCACCGCAAATCAAAGAAATTTTCAATGAGGTCATACAAAATGGCTTCCCTACGGAGTGGACAACTAGCTTGACCATTCCTTTGTTTAAAAGTGGAGATGTAAATAATCCCTCAAACTATCGAACTATCATGATCAACCCTCTCTTTGCAAAGTTGTTTGGGAGTATGATAGAGCGTAGGATCAGCATATGGGCGAAAGAAAAGGGAAAGAGAGCAAAGGGGCAAGCGGGTTTTAGGCCCAAGCACTCAACTATTGATCATTGTATCACGCTCAGACACATAGTGGAAAAAATATGGGACAAAAAGAGGAGGCTTTTTGTTGTTTTGTAGACTTCAAAAAGGCATTTGACACGGTGCCAAGGAAAAAATTATGGAGCAGAATGGAAGAGCTAGAGGTTCCAATTCACTATAGGGCAGCGGTTCACAGACTATATGAGCATGTAAAGGCTAGAATCAGAACACAGGAAGGGTTATCTGAATGTTTTGGTAGTGACATAGGTGTCAAACAAGGTTGCCCTCTATCTCCGACCTTATTTGGGTTGTACATTGACAAGTTAGAAGAATGGATAAACAAATTTGGGGGAGAGGGTGTGCATTTAGCCAAATATGTGGTAAAACTCCTCATGTATGCGAGATGATGTAATTCTTGTGGCCAAAACAGCCAAAGATCTAGAAGATCACCTTCAAGCTCTAGAACTCTTTTGTAAAGAAGTTGGGATGCGGGTGAACACGAGCAAAACAAAAATTATGATTTTTTCAGCATAAAAGAAGAAACAACAACTCAAATTTCAGTTTGCGGGAGAACCGCTTGATGTAGTAGTAGAATACAAATACATGGGCATAGACTTTCATGACAAACTTAATTGGAATACATGTAGGATGAAAAGAACTCAAAGTGGTTGGAGAGCACTATATGCACTTCAAAACAGGTGTAGGAATGCCGAGTTGTGGGACTGGAAGACCACCAAGGTCTTATTTGGCCTACTTGTTACACCGGTTCTGTTGTATGGTTGCGAGGTGTGGGCTAGTGGCACAACAAATGCAAAATGGAGGCAAATAGAAAGGATTCAAAAATATCTAATCACAAACTTTCTCAAAATTAAGGCCACAACCCCTTATGAAATTATTCTAGCTGAAACTGGAATGTTCCCTTTAGAAGCAATTGCTATGACCAAGCTGTTATGTTACTTGAAAAAAACAGAAAACATGACAAATGATAGATGGCCTAGGGCAGCTAGGGACGAAGAGTTGCATAGGCGAAAGAATACATGGATGAAACAAAATCAGAAATGGATGAAACGTTGGGAAATCAACATAAATGAATGCCCAAATGTCAACAAAGACATAAAAAATTATGTGAATGAAAAGTTCGGAAGTGGAATGTGGAAAAATGCAAGCGAGGAAAAGACAATATTATATTGCAAATTTTAACCCAACGTATGACCACAAGGAAAAAGCGTATATAGGCGCTGAAATCAAGTGGAAGGAAAAAATACTCATTGCTCAGATAAGGACTAGCTCTCATAGGCTTAGATGTGAAACGGGGAGATGGACAACGCCCAAAGAACAATGGGAAGAAAGGATATGTACTCTATGCAGCACGGGGGCAGTAGAGACAGGAGGAACACTTCATCTATAAATGCCCGAGTTTTTCAGATATCCGTGACAAATACAAAGAAACACTTGGGAACGAGTTTATGGCAGATTTATTTGAAGACGGTAAAATAAAAAAAGTTGGGGAATTGCTAACACAAATCAGCGGGAGAAGGAACAACCTTCTCAAAGATATTAAAGATCATATGATATGATTTGAGTAATTGTACTTCCATATTTGAGGTCCCATAGACCATATTTGGGTCTCGCGGACGTAATTAAAATCTTTCATTTCATTTCATTTCAATGATAGGCTATAGCACAAAAGCACAAAAAGACACGAAGGAGGTCGGCTCAGAACAAGCTGAAGAGGTGCATAGAGAACTTCAAAGCAATTCAATTTATGACAAAATATGGGAACTAATGATGGACAAGATTGCTAACATTAGCATAAAGAATAGAAACAAATAAGCAAGATGCTTCAGCACTGAGGAAATTGACAAGGGAGCAAAAGTTGACAGTTCCTTTTCTTGCCAATGACTTGGAGTCACTAATGGTTGAAAAAACCCCTAATTAAAGCAGGCAAAAAAAGTGGAACTGAGCAATAGGCAATAGATATTTTTGTCCGATGAAAAATGGAAATTGGAAGCTAAATAAAGCACCGGAAAATAGAGATCAGCTGAATGGAAGTGGGTATTCCTGTAAACATACGAATTACATGAATTGGTTGACCAGTACATGGCATGTTTCATCACAAAAGGATATACTCAAGTTAAAATCCTGAACTATCTGAAGACTTTACAGTAGTGTGGATTACATTGATTGGATTTTGTGTTGGCCATTATAGGAAAACAGCTATGCATATTCATCAGCCTGCTGTGAATACATCATTTTTAAACAGCCAATTGGTGGTGGAGAGTTACGCATATCAGCCAAAGGGTCATATGCGGCAAAGCAAGAAGCTTGTGGTGTGCATATTGTTTAAAACATTGAGTGGGCTGAAGAATTACCAAGAGTGTCGTATCACTACAAAAAGAATACGAACACACACAAGGTTTCAAGTGTTCTACTTTTGATTATAATATTTATATTAAGGAGATTGGTATGTCAGTTTTTGCTTTAGCACAATATTTTGATGGGAAAATTGTCATGAGCCACTACAACCTGAAGTCGCTGGAGTTAGACAACTCGAAGGAGGAAACTGAAGTTGAGATAACAGATTATGAGAAATTGCTTATCATTTGTGTCTTAATTGACAGAGGAAGAATGTGGTGATCCATCTCAGTAAGGAGAGAGATATATTCAAGGTTTTCTTATAAACATTGAGAATGGATGAATTTAAATATATGGAGAAGCCAATGGAAGCAGGCAAAATGTTTTCAAAAGATAGGTGTCCTGGATAAGTTTTTACAGGCAGAATCCTTGTTATAGTGCAATAAAGTTTCAAATGTGTTGTGTGTGTAAATATTTAAGAGACTGATTTTGTATGAATTCTCATTTCTCAAGCAAAATCTTGTCTTGCAATTTTTTGGAATCTCAGGTACACTATATTCAATATAATGTTCAATTGAAGCTTGATGTGGACTGGGGAAGACATGTTGATAGTGCGGATAAAAAGCAAGATATTGTCTCGAAATGTAAAGTGGCATTGTGTCATGTGAAAGCAAGAAACTAACCCATTATGTCCCATTCAACAATGGAAGCAGAGTATAGGACAACCTATTATGTGATGAAAAATTGATGTGGATGAGAAGATTGCTTAGCAACACTGGAATTGGGTAGACAAGTTCTGTGACATTGAAATGTGGAAGTTAGAGTTGGATTGCAATGAGAAAGAGTCTAGGGTTTCATGTGGGAAAATAAAATAAAATATTGAAGTTAAATGACATTTTTTTCTGATACAAATGGCATTAGTTGAACCAATTAAATTCCTTGACTTTCAAGGAGGACAACTAGGTTCGAATCTTGCCAAGGGATACATACATAATAGCCAAGCTGTTGTAACACTACTATGTGGTCATGATATAACTAATTTAATATATATATATTTATGCCAGAAATTTGAATACTTATTATAGCAGTTCTATGAGACCATCCCTCTTGATATATTTGTGAAGGGAAAAAGATAAAATCTATTACCGTATGTATGACTTAGATATTGTGCAAGAAAACATATTGAGCATTTGCCAATGTTAATCTAAGTGGGAATGTAAGAGATAGTACTGTAAATATTTGTGTCAAGTGTCTCAATGCACAAGTTTCTCTCCATGTGCTAAGGTGTGGTTGTAAGTCTTTTTGGTTCTCATCATGAGATTAGCACGAAGGGACAACATTAAGTTGCCAATGGGAACATGGTGGCAAGGGGATTGCAATGGCAACATGGTGCCATCATTGCAAGGAATTTGTGATTGTCATGCATAGACAGTTCACATTATAGAACATGAAAGATTGTGAAACCAAGAGTATTTTGATTTCTTGAATTTTCCTCAAATTCTAGCATACTTATTGAATAAATAAAGATATTGGACACAATTGTGTGTTCAAATTGATGCTTTAGAAAATGCATTGCATAAAAAGTATTCTTCCACTTAATATAATATGTGGATGATCTTTCCAATATTTTCTCTGTTAAATACTTCAATGTGAGGAACATATATTAATTAGTCAGACTTAGGACCAAGTGCACATTCTCCAAAGTGATTGGTTATCAGATCAATCAACCAAAGTCAACTGATAGTTGAAGACCACCCAAGTCTGCTTTAAGTTCACTCATTTTCCTCAACTGGTGCACAGCTTTTGGTGAGGAATATTTACTTGAACAAATATGAAAAATTCCTTGGTGTTGTGTGATGGTCCATATTAATGTTTACCACTCCATCACATAAACTGGAAATCACATAGAGAATAAGATGGGAGATCTAACTTGAACGCAATTCTGTAACCACCCTCTAAAATCTCTTCTTGTCTCTGAGATCCAGATATGTTACTACTGTAATTTGAAAGACTTATATTGTTCCCTTTGCATATTATTAGCATCTGAGGTGTTTAGCTTGAGTAGCCTAATGGTGGAGATAATGGAACTTTGAATAGAGGTTCGAGGGTCAAATTCTATAGGGGTAAGGTTGTACATCATGCTTCAGTAACCGGAGTATGGTTGGAGATAACCATATATTGGGTAAACAATATCCATCTCATATGGCCTATGGCCTCATGGAAATTGAAAACTACTTTACCTTTTTAGCCTCATTCATGCATTATATGTTTCACCTGGCATGAAATTTTTAAGAAAAGAAAATTTTCTAGAAGATCACCTCTAGATTAATTACCTCCTACTTTCAGCCCATAAATGATAGCAGCAGACGAGTCCACGTGGTCAAGTTACAGCAACAATATCTGTCATAATTGCAGATCCAAAGTCATCGGTCTTCTTACACTTTTTGACCTTCAATGGTATAGGAGAAATACAATCATGCAGCATGGCTGAGGTTTGGCTTCTTAATTCGTTACCGTTCTCTTGGTTTGTTGCTTCCCTTGGTCTCTCTTGAGTCTTTCCTTCCTCCTTCCCTCTCTCCTGCATCTCTTTCTTTTAGCTTTTTTGAGCATTTTGATGAGCCCTAGGGTGTCTACTTTTTCCAAAGATGCGTCTGTACTCCCTATGCTTGTTTTTCCTAGTACATTTTTCACAGTCCCATTAACCAAGTTTGGCTACCAGTGGATATTAACACTCAATTAAATTGAATGACACATTGCATGTTATCCTTTGCATCTTTGATCTCTGCAATCCAATTTAACAAAACAACAGCATTGCAGCAAATCATGTAATTTATGAAAGGATGGAAAGGGCATTCCATTAATTGAGTCTGCTGTAGAACAGCTTGCAAGCATAATGCACTCAAAGTTGCTTATTGTGAATTTAGGGTAGGTAACAATTATATAAAGACCTGTTACCAATCCCCACTGTAACTTTCAGCAGGCTAATAGTTTGTAGCAGAAGAACCATAATAATTTGAACAACCTTTACACCCAACTATGCAACCTCAGTCAAATATTTTTCCCTACTAATAAAGGGTTAGTTGTATCTGGCCCATTTATACTTCAGATTGTTACCTATTAATAAAGGGTCAGTTGTCTATGACACACTGATATTTTAGGTTGTTTAATTTTAGGACTCTGACATAAAAATGTGTGATCGAGAGAATATATGACACGTGAGGTAGAAAAAGAAGCAGCTATCCTATGAAATTAAAGGTTTACTAAGAGTATAAATAAAACTCATTGCTTTACTCGAAGATTTTGCCAATGGAACAAGGCATGTCTTTATAATGACTCCACCACTTGTGGTTGCAACTCTTTATCCCTCGGTTTCTGGATTCTCTTTGATCCTAAATCAATTAAGAGGATGTGACTTTCTGGGTTCTCTTTGATACCAAATCATTTGCTAGGATGGCAACTTTGATTCTTGTGTATAGAGCCCTTTTATGCAACCCTTGTTTTATCAATTGCTTGAGGATCATCTTCACATCTTGATTTCTCAGTTGTGTATAGTTTTTTTCATAAGTTATTTTTGTTGCACTCCACTAGCTAAAGATATAAAATTTTCAAGAAAAATAGAAACAATAAAGAAGCATAATCTATTTACTTTGATAACAAAGAAATGAGAAGCAATGGCATGACATTTTGGCAAGGGAAAAATTTATCTGACTTGCCTTGTTTGTGCATGAACTTTGAATGTATAAGCATCTATACTGATATATTGGTAAAGATTCAATTTACCATGAGCATCGTCAAAGGGTAGAAACCCAAGAGATACACGCATGAACAAATATATCTAAAGGTAACTTGAATAAATTCTCTTCCCTCCACAAGAGGGTCTCCTACACCCGAAAGGCATGTTGGCTTGGCCATAGCCTAAAAGATCACCTTTACCTTAGTAATGTGCTTTATCTTGTGAGAATTAAATACTGATCAGAAATTAATCCTATTACCAATCAGTCAACCAACATGTCTTACGGATTGGAGTCTTCCTTACTCATGGAAAATAGTTGAGATATTGGATCGCCAAATTATAGAGTTGCAAGACTTTTTCGTTTGGAACTGTCAAACAAAATGTAATTTGGCTGACTTTTTGCCATTCCTCAAAACATAATTTTATTCTAAAGAGAAGTGCTTTGGAAATGAGATTGAATAATAGAGAAAGTTGCCACCAACATTCTAATATGGTTGTTGCAATGGAAAGTTTGCCACCTCAAACAAGGGGATAAGCCTAAATAGCATAGTTTTCCAAAAGATGAGAAGGGCTTCTTGAGGAATGACTAATCCTCAAGATTGAATAATTGAAATCAAAATAAGGACTTCAAATCACAATAATGCCTTAGTAGTACTCTAAAGACAAAGCAAGTCATGACATGTCCAGTGAACAAACTTCCATAAAACTTAAAGCAAAATTTAGAAGAACATCTAAAATTAGAAGGCAAAATCCATTGACAAAATGTGATGCATCAATGAAAATCAGAAAACTAAAAAAGGAACAATGCAAAGTTACACAAATTAAGCATGAAACAAAGGTAGGCTTGCAAGTACAAATTTCATCAGAAAGATTGAAAAAATGGGCATTAATCTATTAAGTCAATTTTCAAATTATTAGCTTAAAGCCCCTATGAATCTATTCTTGACATGGTTTTATGATAGATGAGAGATGGCATTGCTAAAAATACAGTAACATAATGTTGTATATACTAGAGGTGTGACCACAAAAGACAAGTTGTATGACACTTTCCTAGAATGCATATATGATGAGAACAAGTTGTATGACACTTTCCTAGAATGCATATATGATGAGAACAAGTTGTATGACTTATTCCTTTTATAGTTTTCTTGGGAAAGGTACTGGGGAATCCTTGGCTAGCTTGCTACCTTTATGCTTAGACACCTTTCTTGCCACATAGACATAGTAATGGGTTCCCTTTGCATTGACAACAATTTCTTTTCTCTATGCACTATGGTATCAATCATTTTCTTATGCACTACTTGATGAAATTTCCTTGTACACTAAGTAAACCCTCATCGTTGTGCAACAAATTTTCCCTTAGACCCATGCATCGTCCCCAATGATGGTAATTTTCTTCTCCTTTTCTTCCTGTCTCCATGCCTCCACATCATCTCTTCTTCTGTATTCTTTGCCACTTCTTCCTTTTGTTGTGTTTTTTCCTCTTCCAACTCTTAGTTTTATTCTCTCTCCACACGAGGCTTTGCCAATTATACTTAAAAGTTGAATTTAACATCATTTTAAATCTGCTTATTATTGAAATGGGTTCATCCCTTAATTTTTTTTTTTTTTTTAGCAATTAAATTGTATAAGCATATGCATTTCATTTCCTCGCATTTTGAGCTTGCATTCCAAGCCAGTCCTTAGGGGTTCTATTGTATTGCAAATTACAAATATGTTGAGTGGTTCTCACCTTCTTTAAATAGTAGTAATTATGCAACTTAATGCAGTTTATGTGTGAGCAAGAGTACTAGAATTTTAAAATTATTTTTAATTTTGAACTTTTATGTTAATTTATCTACTTCATTGTTGATGGGGGTTGTAATAAAAAAATAATTTAATGCCTTAAGCGTTTAATTTGATGGATGATTGGCTTCTAGGAATCAATTTAATACCTTCTATGTTGAGGTTGTGATTTCTTTTTATTATTTTGATGGCTTCATAAATCATACGTTTGAGAAAATTGTCTTCTTTGGCTAAGATTTTGGAATCCTCTAAATATATAGTATCATTAGACTTGTGAGAGGGTTTTTCCATGGCTGATTTTATGATCTTATATTGAAATCAATAACATGTTTCTTACCCTTGGTTTTAATAGATATCTCTCATCTATATGTGGTCCACCACAAGGAATCAAATAGACTCCTTTGTAAAATTTGTGATCCACTTTGTCTTTAGCTAAGAGTATTAATGTGTGAGAATGAAAGGTTAATTTTTATTTTTCTCAAATTTTGATCCAATTTTTTTGATAAACCTTGTATATATGGAAGTTTGACTCTAATATTTTTGATGTAAAAGCATCTGAGCACATCAATTGTCTTTCAATTAAGGTTATTAATTTGCACCCAAAATGATTACGAGCAAACTATTTCAAGAGGCCGTTCTGGTAATTGCCTCTTGTATGTATAAAGGGAACCCCTTCTTGCATGAGAAAAGGGGATATTGGCATGCATAGAGAGAAAATAAGCAGAAGAGGGGAGGGCATGTGAAGAGAAGTGTAGATGCATTTACAAGAAGATATGTAGTGAATAATGTAGTAGCATTGATGTAGAATGCTTGTTTTAGTCTATTGATTATGCAATTGCCCTTTAAATTTCCAAATTCTATCTTGTGTAGATTATGTGCATGATGCATATCTAGATTATGAGATTATGTACTGCAAAATTTTGTGTGTTTGTTTTAATTGTGCAGGTTAAGGTTACAAGATGAGACCGTGTTACAATTCTTGTCTCGAAGAGATGTTCAATATTGCAATTCAAGTGTTGTAGGATAGATACCTATTGTTCTGGTAGATGATTACCATTCAGAGGTTGGTGGTTCAAGAAGTGTGCTCACATTAAACAATTGTCGCTCCAAAATGTTGTAGATCTCTGTGCAAGTGGATTGCTCGACATTCAACTCCTACTACCATTCAAATAGGGTTTCGTTTGAGTGAATGAAATGAAATTGTTGTTCAAGTGAGAATGAGAGTGCCATTTGATTGACAAGCAATGTGTCATTCAGGTGCAATCTGTTGGACATTTTGAGTATTCAAGTCAAAGTTGTCATTGATGTCAAGAAAGGAAGTCGTCATTAATATCCAAAAATTTGTCAAGAAACAAGTTATCAAAGTTGTCATGGATATTCAGGAAGAAGCTTCTAATAAAGTCAAAGTTCAAGAGGAACAATGCAAATGTTAAAGGCAAAGGGCTCCATATTATTTTTAAATATTATGTGGAAGCATAAGTTAAATAGTTTTCATAAAAACCCAAGAAAGTTTATTTGAAAAGCTAAAGGGAGATTTAATATTTATTTGATAAATTATTTAAATTCAAAATGAATTTAAATTTTATAAATAAATATTATTTATACCAAGGTGCAAAGTGAAAAATGGTTTAAATAAAACCATAGGGTTTAAAGAATTAATTTATTAAATTTAAATTCAAAGGAATTTAAATATTTTATAAATTAATAAAACTCCAAAGGTAATTCGAGCGCCGACGTCCAAAAATTGTTGAGGGTAAATCAAGCGTCGACGTCATGCATGGAGGAAGAAATTTGGTATATAAGCTATGCCTTAAAGGCATTTGAAATCATCCTTTTGCTTGATAATCAAAGCGTGCAATAGTGTTTTAAATTCGTAAGGAAGAAAGAGCAGCGAACATTTTTGTTTAAGCACCAACGAATAACGTCAAGGGGACTTGCGCCAAAAGACCAAGCACCAATGAGGCAAGTGGCCTAGTGGCAAAGAGGACATCGTTAGGGTGTTGGGCGCAAGGAGGTCTATGTTCGAAACTCGGTGGCAACATTTTTGTTTGTGATAGTTGTATTTGTGTTGAGCGCCAAGGAAGGCGCACGTTTTGTGCAAGGCGAGCGGGGAAGGTTTTGAGCACGTGGTGCTCGTTTATCCCCAAGAAAGCGCCTAGCTTGCGTGGCATTGAGAACCACGGCTAGGGCATCGATTGATGCTGCGTGGTGTGTGTTCGAATCCCCTCCAAGGCAAGGTAATTAATTTTGAAGTTTAATTTTTTTGTGTTGCCTAAATTTTGGAGTTAAAAGGGTGCATGAAAGGTTTATTAGTTGGAAATGATTTTTGATTAGTTGGAGGAATAAGGTGTTAAGTTTTGTTTTAATAAAGTGTTTTGGCATATTGATTTATTGAAATATTAAAAGGATTGAGGGAGCTTCTTGTCTTAGGTTATTTTGAAAAGGAGAGTGCATTGAATATTAGTGGGAGATTATAAGGTGTAAGTGGTAATTTACTTTTTGTAAATGTTGATGAATGTTTTATTAAAGATGGAGTGATAAGGTGTATGTATGTTTTAATGTTTGCATTGTAATTTGAGGAAATTAATCACCTTATAATTTATTTGAGCTTGGCAAGAAGTGTTTGATATTTTGGCAGATTTAGAAGATTCCTTCATCATCAAGAAAAAGGTATGTGCACATTTTCCAAAGTTAAAATTGATTGGTTGGTTTTTTGGAAAATAAGTTTGGAGTGAAAAGGACTTGATTAGGGTTTCCTTTTTGAGAGTGTTTGAGTTAATGCATCAAGGTTTTTTGGAATAAAGAGTTGTGATTAGAACCTTGTTTAATAAGCATTGTTGTTGAAGCCATTGGTTGTGTGAAGAACTTGAGTTAGGTTTTTGAAAAAACATGAGTATCATTGTTATGTGAAGATTGTTTTATAAGCATTGTTGTTGAAGTGAGTTGTCATGCAAAGAACTTGAACTAGGGTTTGAAAAGAACATGAGTATCATTGTTATGTGAGATTTGTTGTTGAGCATTGTTAGAAACATTTTGATTTGGTGGTTATATGCTTGGACTAGGGTTTGTGAGAAAGGGGTGTTTCATTAAGTGATTAGTTGAGCAGAGTTGGTTGAGCCTAGTCAAGTAGATGTGTGAAGTGATTGTTCAAGTTCCATAAAACAAACTATTCTATATTCTGAATTGAGTTGAAGCATATTGAGTCTCTAACAATTCTCCTTATGTTTCTAAGAAAGTGATTGAAAGTATTTGAGCAGATTTGAGGCAAGTCTTTGAGAAGACTTGTGGACAATTTTGGGTAAGCTTTTGTGGAAGCTTACAATACAGATTGGACAAGTTCTGTGTGGACTTGTTAAGCATATTGGACAAGTTTTATGTGGACTTGTTAAGCAGATTGGACAAGTTATGTGTGGACTTGTTGAGTAGATTGGACAAGTTCTATATGGACTTGTTGAGCAAATTTGAGCAAGATCTGTGTGAACTTGTTGAATAGATTTGAGCAAGTTTTGTGTGGACTTGAGTAGATTTGAGCAAGTTCTATGTAGACTTGTTGAGTAGATTTGAGCAAGTTCTATGTGGACTTGTTGAGGATATTTGAGCAAGTTCTATGTGAACTTGTTGAGCATATTTGAGCAAGTTCTATGTGGAATTATTGAGCAGATTTGAGCAAGTTATGTGTGGACTTGTTGAGAAAATTTGAGCAAAATCTGTGTGGACTTGTTGAGTAGATTTGAGCAAGTTCTGTGTGGATTTGTTGAGCATATTTAAGCAAGTTTTGAGTGGACTTGTTGAGCAAATTTAAGCAAGTTTTGAGTGGACTTGTTGAGCAGATTTGTGCTAGATCGAAGGACTGTGTTTAGTGCATATTTGAGATAGAGCTTTGGAGGTGACAGAGCAAAGAGGATAGTGGTATCCAATGGATAGAGATCCATCAGCCAGGGCAGCGAGGACATGTCTTCTAAGTGGGGAAAAAAGTCTTCAGTGGAGGGAGATCCACAAGCCAGTGCAGTGGAGGCAGTAGTCTTCTAGAGGATCACAAACCAGAGTAGAGGAGAAGGAGTTCTCCTATGGATAGAGATACATGAACTTGATTTAGGGGATTAGTATCTCCTTTGGACAAAGGTCCATAAACATTGTAATAGGGAAAGGATTCCCAAGAGATTGATCAAGAAAATTTTAGTGAAATATTTTCTCCGTGGAGTAGCCCACATTGGGTGAACCACGTAAATTGTGGTGTCTCTATTGTGTGTGGTGTTGTGAACATTGCTTTGATTATTGTTGTTGATATTTCTATCTATACATTTAATATTGATTGAGAAAGAAAAGTAAAAAGTGGTCTTATACTGTTCACCCCCCTCTCAGTATAAGCTTGTGTTCTTCACAGTCAAGGTATCATTTGATTGTTGTTCAATTATCTATCATTTGAGTTAGTTGATCAACTAGTTGTCATTCAAGTGGATGTTCAACTTGTTGCAATTTAGGTTGTCGTTCAATAAGTTTCCATTTAAGTGGAACACAAATTGCAGTGAAAGTGAAGATGCCATTTAAGGTAAAAATATTCTTGCCATTCAAATGAAGAACTAAGGTGCCATGACGTTCCAATGAAATATATTTTGTTGTTCGAGTAGAAGCAAGTTATCGACAAAAGCATAGTATAAAATGCTTTTCACATGCAGACAAGAGCGACGTTCAAATGAACATGATAACACCATTTAAAGAAAAGTCTTAGAATCGTTGAAGCTAATATTACTAGAGGAGGCAGTATTTCAGTGAATCCCCTCATTTAGATTACATTATTTTGGTATTAGAGTAAGATTTTTTATTTAAGAGACTTGTGATGTGTTTGAAAAGAGATGGCATGATGAGGAAGAGGAATATTGCATGGTCTTGTACCTTGATCAACTAACATAGCTAAAATGTTGAGAGGAATCATAGCCAGATTGGATGCAATTGAGACTACCCAAAGGAGAGGTATTCATATTGAGGATGTTAATGATAGTCAAGAGCAGGAAAATGGTCACCCAAAAGCTCAAGATGAAGAGCAAGGAGAAGAGCTGAAGCAACGATTGATTCAAGCAATCTTTATCATGGGAAGAAAGCTGAAGATGGATAAATTTTAATGAAAGTTTAAATTGTGAACAATTGATATATTGGATAACCAATATGGAGAGATTCTTCAACTATGAATCTATGGAGGATTCAAAGTGAGTCAAATATGCTTGCACAAGACTAAAGGGATATGCTTATATTTGGTGGTATCATGTCCAAACAAAGAGACAACAAAATGGCAAGGATATAATATTAACTTGGGACAAGTTTGTATCCAAATTTAAATCTATATTTTTACCTGCTAATTATCAAATTGGGTTGTTCAGAAGACTTCAAAACATCAAACAAATGGATTTAGGAGTGAAAGAGTATACAAAAGAGTTCTATAAATTGACCATAATATTAGGTTATATTGAAGATGATGAGGAGAAGGTGGCTAGATACATAAGTGAACTAAGGTTGTCCATACAAGATGAAATTGGTATGATTCGAATTACAATAGTTGAGGAAGCATATCAATACATATTCAAGGTAGAAGAGAAGTTAGTCTGCAAGCAACAAAATAATTGAAGAGGAGAACAATCAAATAATTGTAGAGGGTAGCACATGTGAGAGGGAGAAACTAATACTTCTCAAAGTAATTTTAGCCAGGACCCTAGAGAAAGGGGTAGATGATTCCTTGAAAATTGTTTTCAATGTGAAGAATCTGGTCATAAGATATTTGAATGTACAATACAAGACTATGGTAAAGGAAAAGAAATCAGAAATCATATTGCACAAGTATTGCCTCATCGAAAAACATGGAGGAACTAAAACAAGGAGAATCTCATGATGAAGAAGGTGTTGTTGGAACTAGCCTAAGAGAAGCATGAACCAATGCAAAGAAGTATTTTTAGAACCATATGCAAATCATGAGGCAAGTGTTGTAAGGTCATTGTGGACAACAAGAGTACGAATAAATTAGTGTCTATGAAGATGGTAGAAAAACTTGGGCTAAAGAAGATTGAACACCCATATTTGTATGTGGTATCACGGTTGCAAAAGGGACATCAAATTTTGGTAAGTGAACAATATATTGTAAACTTTCAAATTGGTTCTTATAAATATGAGCTGCTATGTGATATTATGCCTATGGATGATTGCCATGTTTTGTTGGGAAGACCTTGACAGTTTGATAGAGAGGCGGTGCATGATGATAGGGTGAACACCTACACTATTGAGAAAAATTTCAAAAGGTACACATTAAATCTATTAAAGAACAAAGGAGAAAAAGTGAATAGTAGTCCTACAATGTGCTTGAGTACAGAAAAACAATTCTTGAAGGGTTATGAGACAATTGAAGGAAGAAGTGATAGTGTTGAGAGATGTAAAAAAAGTGAAGGTAAAGGTAGAAATGAGTAAGAGAATAAGATTGGGAAAGAGGTAGTTGACCTAGGTCACCAATAGTAGTAATTATGAAGATGATAGTGCAACGATTCTTGGTTCTAATTTAAAATCATCCTTGAGTGGCATTTTAGATAAAGAGAAATAGAGGGAATGATAAGGAGATAAGAAAGGAAGATACACATCATGATGTCATTGATATTTGTGATCGTGACAAAGATCATATTGTTGAAGAACATAATGGTGATGATGAGGTTGGATGCTTTGAAACACACCAAAGGTATTGACTCAAAGTTAAATAAAAGAATGAGATATATTGGTAAAGTATTGGGAAGATATGGGCAAGGTGTGAAATACCCATAATGCTAGATATAAGGCCAAAGAATAAAGGCCTTGGATATACAAGTCAAACATGAAGTAGTGAGAATAGTGAGAAGAGAAATCAATACAATAAGACTAAAATGATAATAACTTGGAAGAAAAATTAATGTTCATGAGTTAGACCTCATGCAATATTTCTCTTATTCGACATGTATGATGTAGGAGCATCCAAACATACCAATTGTAATATCCTCCTTGGTAGAACCTCTTTAAAACAACAATGTCTGTGTGTGTGTATAGTTTATTACTTTCAATTAACTAGCATGATTTATGTTTTGGACTTGCAAAGATGTTATAACAATGCTTACGTCATATAGAGATGGCATTATATTTCTTTTGTTGACATAGTTTGGCAAGGATAAATCATGGTATATAGTTTTAATCATGGATTATGATACTATTAATTCAGTGTGGATTTCGTAGGGCTAACCATGATTGCAGGTGAGCAACATCGAGGTAATAAATGAATGATGGTTTGAATATCATCTTTAATGGTTTAACAAATGAAGAGCTTAATATTACCTTATGAGAACAATGGTTAGATTTAAATAATTAACCATTACATTATCAAACCAATGATTTAATTTTTGTCTTGATATTAAATTGATTTGCTGAGAATATTAAATTGATTTGCTGAGAAATAGCTCAATTTTGTTAAATGCATAAAAAGGTTATGATTAAAATGACTAGCCATTATGATATTTACATTAGCAATTTAATATTTGATTTAATATTGCTTTTGTTGATTAACAAGGAAATTTAAATAATAATTGTTTATATGCATATGATGGCTGCAT
This sequence comes from Wollemia nobilis, assembly GCA_028583015.1. NCBI lineage: Eukaryota > Viridiplantae > Streptophyta > Pinopsida > Araucariales > Araucariaceae > Wollemia > Wollemia nobilis. The sequence continues at coordinate 399,085 of JAQPPZ010011379.1, forward strand.
TTAATTTTGGTCAGGGGCGTGATTTGTTTGGTGTTTTTATATAAATCTCATTTGACTTTTCTTTAAAGGGGAAGATTGTTTTTTTAAATCATGAAAAATGACTATATTGGGCATGAAATTGATAGCCCCTTATCAGTTGAGACTGAGCAAGGAGGCTAGCCTTAATGGCAAGTACACCCTTTCCAACTTGGAGAAGAGAGCCTTGATGGCTCTACAGGTTTTAGTTTTACGTGCACACTATGTGGAGGAATAAAAGAGGTAAGATAGAGGTAATGGAAGAGGGGGAGTTGCAGGCAAAAGTAAGGCTATGTGGAAGAAATTCGAGACTTGCAGGGAAGAAAAGAAAAACCTTCTCCTCTCCTTTGAGCGAGTTTTATTTAGGTTGGATCTCATTCCCTTTGTTTGTATATTTTTAAGTTATTTTTGAGTATGTTTGAATTGCGTGTGGTTGGGCAACATTTTTGAAGGTTGGTTGCCCTTTGTATGAGGGACATTCTTTGGACCTAAGACGTGGCCTTATCACCTATTAAAGGACTAGGTCATGGGCTTGTTTTCTAAGCCCTCGATTATTTCCCTCTATCACTGTATGGCAACTCTTTCTTTTTTAGAAACCAACATTGTATGCTAGCTCTTTAAATTTTAGAAAATGATGTTGTATGGTGGGTCTTTTACCTTCAAAAATTGAGGTGAAACAATCATTTAGATTGAACCATATTTGATGTATCCTTTTCTTTGTTGGAGCGATCTGGTTGGAAAATGCTCACTATGTTTTTTTGATTATATTAAGCCATATTTGAATGTATCTTGTGTTGTGTTCCAAGTGCTCCATTTAAAGTTGATCCATCGTGTTATTTCGCATAACTTCAACCCACCTTTTATTTTAGGTCTCTTCGTTGTAGTTTGTCTTGCTTGCAGAAGATTGAGTTATGCCTACTTTGAGTTGTTTATATGGGAAAAAAAATACCTCCTTTATCCCTCCATCGCCCTGTGATTGACTATGCATGGACATGATGGAGAGTGTCTCCTTTCGAGTGGTGAAACCCTTGAGCTATGAGGGCGATCCTCTTGGTTCTTTTACCTTTGACCTCTGCCTCGAACTCTATTCACAATAAGCTTTGTGGTGCTTGGAAACACTAGGCATCTCCGTTGGCTGAGAAAACACAAAAGTATGACATGTAATATTTTAGAATGAATTAACCTTGAGACATCTTCACACATCCCCTTGGAAATACGAAACTTGGCACATCCTCAGAATGCCACGCTATGTAAGCATAGAATCATGTCATTGTGGGATCGCATAGGCTGGGTTTTCCCTTTAATTCCTCCTTAGTGTTTTGTACCACATTCAGGAGGTAGAAGAGCTTTCTCCCTCTTATTAATCCCCTACATCACTAAGCTAGGTAGCCATGCATCGAAAGAGAATGCTTAGATATTGGTTTATCTAATGTATTGTGAAGAGTATTTAGATAACGACCCTTCTATGTAATGTAGAGAATGCTTAGATAATAGTTTATCTAATGTATTGTGAAGAGTATTTAGATAATGGCCTTTTATCATATAATGTAGAGAATGCTTAAATAATGGTTTATCTAATGTATTGTGAAGAGTTTTTAGATAATGGCCTTTCACATGTAATGTGGAGAATGTGTGGATAATATTATCTAATGTATTGTGAAGAACATTTAGATAATGACTTTCTCATGCAATGTGGAGAATGTGTAGATAAGGAATTATCTAAGGTATTGTGGAAATACTTAGATAATGGATTTTACTATGTAATGTGGAGAATATATAGATAATGGTATATCTATTCTTTAAAAAGAAAGGTATCTCTTGTCGATAAAATGGACTTGGAAAATTTGTTAGACAACGTGATTCTTTTTAGAAGGAATAAAGATGGAAACATGTTGTAGCAATGGATATTATGTTTCATAGATTTGAAATATAGTAATGAATTTTATGCTTCAAATTTAGGGGATAGATGGAAATATAGCAATAGCTACTATATTCAAAATAATTGAGAAATGGTAGTGGATACTAGGTTTCATTGTAATGAAATGGACTTGAATTGCATTAGTGACATCATATCCCAAATCTTGGAGATATAGGAGAAGGTTCCTTATCTCTTTGGTATGTATGCATGAGGCTCATTAGAAGGGATTATGGGATCCCATTTAAGGAGAGGTTGCACGTGCAAATACATGGTGAATGCTTGATTACAATAAATTCTTGAAGGAAGATGTTCCTTGAGTTTTAGGGACATAGGGATTATGGGATCCTTACGTGTTATTGAGTTGTAATAATAATAGGGATCGAGGGACCAAGGGGTTCCTCTACTAATTGTATTACAATATTTATATTTAATAAAAAGGATCAAGGATATATAAGGCTGGGTTTTCACCCTTAGGGGTTTCCTGGGATACATGATGTGTTATGTGGTTGTGTGATATATCTATATATTTGGATTATGCTCATACTAGAATTTGCCATAGAAAAGCATTTTGTACTTTATATAAAGAATGAGATTTGAATTGTACTTTCATAGCCTATGTTTTAGTTAAATGTGTAAAGAATGACACCTACTAACTTACACTTGGATTGGAAGTACAAATATGGTGAGACAAATAACTTAGGCTAGCTCATCATGAAGATGAGACAAATAGCCAAGCTAGCTTACAATTGAGATGAGACAAATAACTTAAGCTAGATTTTTGTGGAGATGAGATAGATAGCTAAGGTAGCTCATTGTTGATATGATATGGATAACTTAGAATACCTCATCATGGAGATGAGAGAGATAGCTTAGGGTAGCTCATCATGGGGATGAGACAGATAGCTAAGATAGCTCAACGTTGAGATGATACATATAGATTAGGCTAGATTATCATGGAGATGAGATAGATATCTAAGCTAGCTCATCGTGGAGATGAGACATATAACTAAGCTAGATCACTATTGGGATGAGACAAATAACTTTAAACTAGCTCATCGATAAGATGAGACAGATAGTATAAGCTATCTCATCACAAGGAAGACAGGGATAGCTTGACTCATAAAACCTTAACAAGTATGCTTATATAAAAAAAATTACCTCTCTTTTATTAAGTACTGGATTATTGGATTGTGACATCAATTTTTTGTTCAATTAAGGTTTTAATAATTTGTGCCCAAAATAGTTATGAGCAAACTATTTTGTGAGGCTATTTTGGTAACTACTTTTGTATAAAAGGAACCCCTTCTTGCATGAGAAGAGGATATAGGTCGTTATGCATAAAGAGAAAAGAAGAAGAGTGAGGGCATGTGAAGAAAGTGTAGATGCATGTGAAGAAAAATGTAGATGCATATACAAGAAGATATGCAATGAGTAATGTAATAACATTGTTGTAGAATGATTGTTCAAGTCTATTGATAATGCAATTACCCTTCAAATTTTCAAATTCTATCCTATGTAGATTATGTGTATGATGAATATCTAGATTACGAGATTATGCATTGCAAAATTTTGTGTGCTTGATCCAATTATGTGCAGGTTAAGGTTATAGGAGGAGACTCTATTACAATTGCTATCCTGAAGAGACATTGTTCAATATTCTAGTTTAAGTGTTGTAGCATAGATACCTATTGTTCTAATAGCCATCATTCGAATGGTTTTCATTTAGAGGCTAGTGGTTCAAGAAGTGTGCCATTCACATTAAATAATTGCTACTTCAAAAGGTTGTAGATCTTAGTGCAAGTGGATTGGTCAATGTTCAACTCCTACTACCATTCAAATAGGGTGTTGTTTGAGTCGAGGATATGATATTTCCATTAAAGTGAAAATGGGAGTGTCGTTCGAGGGAGTGCCATTTGATTGACAAGAAAGGTGTCATTCAAGTGCAATCAAGGTGCCATTCAATTATTTACAATTTGAGTCAGTTGTCGATCAACTAGTTGTTGTTCAAGTGCATGCTATTCAAATTGTTGCTGTTTAGGTTGTTGTCATTCAAAAAGTTGACATTTAAGTGGGGAATAAATTGTGGTGAGATGAAGATGCTATTCAATTTAAAACCTTCCTACCATTCAAATGAAGAACTAAGTTATTTTGCCATTCGAGTAGAAGCAAGTTGTCGACAAAAGTATAGAATAAAATATCGTTCACATGGAAAAAAGAGTGCTATTTAAATGAATGTTATAACACTATTTAAAGGAAAGTCTTAGTATCATTGAAGCTAATACTGATCTTGTTGAAGCCAATTTTTCAATGAATCCCCACCCTTAGACTACATAAATTTCCTTGGTCTTTCTCTTGATTCTTATGAAGTTCAACTTTTTAAAGGACCTTCTTAATATAAAATTTTGGATACTCATTTTGTTGGAGGAATTTTTTTAGATGTGTTGTTTTCTTTTCAAAGTGGTTATTTTATGATACTTCGATTGCTCTCATAGCCAAGGTATTTGGCATTACTTCTTTTTGAGATGGATGGTGGTGAGAATTTACTTGTAAATAATGGTTCGTGTGTGTCTTCTTTCTATTTATGAAATCAATTGGAAATAACTCATAGTTTCATTATGAAACAAATTTGTTATATTCAAGAATTCAACTCTCTCCTAGTTTTTTTCTAATCATACAAGGGAAGGTGCACTCCTATCAATATTCTATTTATTATTTACTCTTGTAAAAATTGGAATTATATTATAATTTTTGCATATTTTGAGAAAGGTAAGTCCACTTACTTATGTATAAATTAGGTATAAAAAATAAGACACATCATTTCCTACACATTTGGCTCTCTCAATCACATAACATAGGCAAAACCTCATGACATAGGTTGGCATAAAATATTAGGTTTATATATGACATGGTTACTCCCCTTGGTTGGCCTTCATCACCTACAAACACAATAAAAGAATAAAACTTTGTTCCTTTTTAAAGTTAGCATTGGCATAAAATTACATAAAGAAATTACAATGCATTTGATACACATAATTTCGTGTTCCACATACCAAAATCATACAAGGTACATCAACCATCTAAAAAATAATAAATAGTAAATATATATAAAAATCAATCAACAACCACAATAATAAGCATAATAACATACTATCATTAGTTTTATGTTCAACATTATTGAAATAGTAGTAAAAGCATTTAGGTCGAATCAGTGAGGGGAGTAGACATGCACATTTTTTTTAATTGGTTATATGGTAATGAAATGAGTTCTATCCATATTACATCATAACCACATATTGGTATTATAACAACATGGAAATCATGCATATATCATTTGGCAAGATTCAAAATTGGATCTCCTCCTTGAAAGGTGAGCTCATGCCATTTAATAACATCCTCCTTTTTTTAGATTACCTCCTAAGATTTTTATAAGTGGGGATATAGAGTCTTTATCTCGTTAGCATCTTCCCATGTAGTTGAGTGTTCTATGTATTGATCCCAATGTACAACTACTTAGTCTATTTATATCTTGTTAAGCTACTTGGTCCTTTTTCTTAATATATGTTAAGGATCAATATTGACCTCCTTGTCCATGTTCACTTTCAAGTTGATCCAATCAAGCACATGCAATGGGTCAAAAATATATATTTTGAGGACTGAAAAATGAAAGACATGAATTTAAGACAAGCTGGGTGCTAGAGCTAATCGATAGACATCTGGTCCATTCCTCATTAAGATCTCAAAGAGACCCATAAAACAAGCAACAAACTTAGACCTTTTCCTCATATTGAACAAACTCTTATTAGGTTTAACCTTGACAAGCATCTTATCACTTGTTGTGAACTCCCTCTCAACATGATGCTTGCCAGTATAGGTTTTTTCCCTATCTTGAGCTTGCTTAGTATTTTTATTGATTTGGATGACTTTGTATACCTTTATCCTAAAGCATCTTTAGAATAATAACCACTTGTCTTCATGTTAATCCCAACTGAATGGAGTCCTACAAGGTCAACAATATAAAGTAAGACACCATTTATTTAGAGCTATGATAATTATTGTATGTAAACTCTACTAGGTTGAGATAATTTTATCATTGTCCCTATTGATCCATCACATATATTGTACCATAATCACCTAGCATTTTTTTCATCCTCTGTGTTTGACTATTTGTCAAAGGATGATAGGCAATGCTAAAGTTTAGCTAAGTTCCCAAGGCATGTTGGAAGGTTTTCTAGAAGCTTGAGGTAAACAAAGAGTCTCAATTAGAAATGATCTTCTTAGATACACCTTGAAGCTTCAATACTTCATCAATGTACAATTAAGTCACATGTATAGCTTCAAAGGTATCCTTCATAGGCATCAAGCGTACAACTTCATCAACATGTCTATTAGTACTAGGATGACACTATGCATCTGCTAAGTCAAAGGTGAACTTGTGATTAAATCCATGGATACCACATCTCACTTCCATTCAAGTATTCCATGTGCATAATGTTGGCCTCTAGGGTATTGGTGTTTAAATTTGACCCAATATCACTCCGAGCACCTAGTGATAAATGTTGCTATATCTTTATTTATATCTAGTGAGAAGAAGAGTTTCTTTAGTCGTGTGCCCGTTGTCTTGACCCCATTATGAGTACCATAGGTTGCCTTATGATCTTCATTCAAGATTAGTTGTTTGAGATATGTTATTTTATTTGAATTAAAGTGTTTTAAGTCAATATCCTTTTGGTAAACTATCTATAATAAAATGATGCTTCAAATAAATATGCTTTGATTTTGTATTAAAACATGGTTTTTGGTCATTTGAATTGCACTCATGTTGTCACAAAAAAATGTAGTTATTCTATCTTGCTTTTTACCAAGGTCTTCTGGGGTCCACCTCAACCATACTTATTGTGTGGTTGTTGTTGTAGCTGCTATATACTCTTCCTCTACTATTGAAATTACAACTATTGATTGTTTCTTTGAATTCCAAGTTACCAATTGATTTCTTAATGAAAAAAAATCCTAATATAGATTTATTATTATCAATTGAGATTCCCCAATCTAAATCATGTATCCAACCAACTCAATATTATTGATTGAAGTATAATAGATTCCATAACTTAAAATTTCTTTTACATACCTCAAAATTCTCTTAATAGTTTGTGTGAATATTGATGTAGCTACTATATACTCTACCTCTATTGTTGAGAGTGTAACCATTGCTTGTTTCTTCAAACTCCAAGTTACCAATTAATTTCTCAATGATTTTTTTTTTTTTCTAATTTAGAGTTCCTATCATCAATTGAGCCTCCAAAATTTAAATCAATGTATCCAACCAACTCAATCTTATTGGTTGAAGCATAATGGGTTCCATAATTTAATGTTTCTTTTACATGCCTTAAAATTCTCTTAGTTGCTCCCATATGATCTTCTAATGTCTCACTCATGAATATTTAAACCAAAGAGATTACATATGGAATATTTGGTCTTGTTATTGTCAATTATATAAGAATGTTAATAAGAATATACTTCCTATCATTCACTCTTCCACTTCTAGCATCCTTGCAATTCTATCACTTTATGCAAGTGGGGTAGCAACATATTTACAACTTCTTATGCCAAACTTATTCAACATATCATGTGCATATTTATATTGGAAAATGTAATTCCTATCATGCGTTTGATATAACTCAATGCTAAAAAATAATAAATGAAAACCCAAATTGCTTATTTCAAAATTTTGTATCATGGCTTGCTTGAAATTTTTATTTATTTTTATGAACTTGTGAAATTTAGATAATCAACATAAAAAAAAAATCAAAATAGCAATACCTTCCCTTATTTAGTACATTGTAGACTCATTCATACTTTTCATAAATCCATACTTAAAGAAGTATACATCAATTCTTGAATAACATGCCTTGGTGCTTGTTTGAGTCTACATAGTGATTTTTGTTTTAAATTGCAGATGTATGCTTATTTACCTTTCACTTCAAAAGCTTGTGGCTATTACACAAACACTTATTTAATATTCATAAATATTGCTATTCAAGAATGAACTCTTTACATCAAGTTGATGTAAAATCCATATTTTTTGGGCTATCAAGGCTAAAACCATTTTTATTGTGTTTTACCTTGCAACAAGTGCATATGTCTTATCATAATCTATGCCAATTTGTTGTGCACATCCCTTTGTCGCTAGTCTTGCTTTGTACCTTTTGATTGATCCATCATTATTGTACTTGATCTTGAACACCCACTTCATTACAAACATTTCCTTGTTCATTGGAAGTTCATACAACTTCTAAATATTATTCTTGTTAATTTCATTTAATTTTTCTTTCATGGATTTGGTCCATACCTTGAGTTGGTTTGCTTATTCAAAACTTAAGGGCTTAACTTCAATATTGGATACTATTGCATAGTTCACATTATCTTCTTGTTGTTTTTTCCTTTATTCTTGAGTTTGTGCTTGGTTTCTTGTGATTCTCTCAAAACTCTAATATAATAATTAGAAGCTTGGATACAATTGTAATATTCTCTTCCCTCTCATGCTTGTCCTTGGAGAAATGCTTGTGCCTCCACTTTATGTTTGTAACACACCAAATCTTTAATTATGATTTTCTTCTCTATATTTTTTGGTTGCTATCCATGTACCCACCCTTAATCAAAATCACATCTCTAAACATAATGTATTGTCTAGACTTGGTATCATAACATATATATACCTTGTTTTCTTTAAAATAACCAACAGAAATTTATGCTTTGCTCTTTGGATCTAGCTTCTTCTTCTTATCTTCAACATGAACACAAGGAAAACAACCAAACACTCTCAAGTGATTTATTGACTTCTCTCCATATGTTACCTTATGAGGAGTCATATTCTTTAATACAATTATGGGACTTCTATTGAGGATATACACTGTTGTTGCAACTACTTCAACCCAAAAATGATTGCCCAAATTGTTTGTTAGTACAATGCTATTTGCCAACTCCATGAGTGTCCTCTTTCTTTTTGCCACTCTATGCTACTAAGGTGTATAGGCTACTATCAATTATCTTCTTATCCCATGCTTATCATAAGATTTAATTTTTTCGAATAATACTCACCACTACAATTAATCCTTAACATTTTGACTCGATATCAACTTTTATTCTCTACTATGAATTTGAATCTCTTGAATGCTTCAAAAGAATCACTCTCATTCTTAAAAAAATATCACCAAATTTTTTTAGTATGATTATTAATTGAAGTTATAAAGTAGAAATATTTACCAACACTTAGAGTGTGCATTGGAAAACAAATATTTAAATGAATCAAGTGCAAAGGATATGATGTTATCCATGCTGTTTCCTTTGGAAAGATCTTTCTATGATGTTTTCCCACTATGCAACCTTCACATTCTTCACTTTTTGCTTCTACACAAGGTGGTCCATCAATCATTCCTTTATCATTAAACAATTATAAGCATTGAAAATTTAGGTGACCATACCTTTGGTGCCATAACTAGCCATTATCCTCAATGGGTATATGATACAAATTGCTCTCTATCCCCAAGTGCTGAAGGAAACATTCCATTATTTGTCATAGATACAACAACCACTGCTTGGTTCCTATATGTTTTATCATAGATGATGCACTCTTTATTCTCAAACATTACTTTGTAGTTTTTTCTACAAGTTGCTCCACACTCAACATATTGTGCTTCAATCATGGTATGATATAAATATTTTGGATGTTTTTTCTATATCTTATGTCAAATTGTAAGTTTCCTTTTCCTTAAACCCCCAATTCTTTGTTGTCTCCAAATTTTACTTTGCTTTTGTATGAGTCATCCAACTCCACAAACAACTAATTATTTATCATATGGTTTGAAAAACCAAAATCTAAGTACCAAAAATATTTAGTTCAAAATTTTATCACATTCCATGACATCTTTAGTTTAAAATTCTACCACATTATAGGATATGAACATAGTTTTTGAGCTTTCACCTTCTCCATGTGAAATGTTTCCTTTTTTTCCTCATTCACTTCTTGGTTTTATTCTAAATTCTATTTTATAGTGGTCATACCTTTTGCAATAGTGACATTGAACATTACTCTTATCCACAAATATACCTTTGCCTTTTCCACTATGGTATCCTCTTCTACCATGATCTTTGATTATCATAGGAAATGCTCATCATATTTGTATTTGTGGGGGCATTTTCACTAGCTTAATTAGCATTAGAAATATATTTTAATTATGATTAATGAAAATTGTGGTACTTATGTTTGATTGGTGTTTTAAGTTGTGCATGTGTGTAGTTATAGGTTTTTGCTTCTTCTTTTACATTTTTGAGTCAAAGTCCTATGTGGACTTGATATTTTGTGAAAATTTTACTACTTATTAGGGTGAAGACATTCGAAAGGTGGTCTTGATGGGTGTAGGAAGCACTTACATCCCACCAAGTATGTGGCACCTACACCCTATCGAGTGTAGGAGGCAACTACACCCTAATGAGCATAGGAGGTATCTTTACCCTACCATGCATAGGATGTGCTTACACCCCATGGAGGTTATGGTGCCTACATCCCACCAAAGAAGTGCCTACACCGTGAATATTGAAGGTTGATTGACAACCATACTTATTTCTATAAAACAACAAAAGCAATTGTAACTCTAGAAAAGCGTTATTTCCAGCCATATCTCTCTAAATGACCAAAATAAAAGTTGTGCTCATAATTGTTGTAACCATTAAAAAACACATGTCTTAAATTTGATAAATGATAAAAAATACTTGCTTAGTTTTAGGTTTAATATTTGTATGAGGTTGTTAACAGGAGTCACTTTCTTACTGTATAAAAATGCAGAGTGACCCTGAGATAAAGGGAGAGGAGTAAAAAATATAGAATATATTGTATTGTATTAGAATGTATCAATAAAGACTCGAGAGTTTTGGTGTTAATTAAGAAAACTATTCGTTAATAGTTAGTTGGGCGAATCATCTATGGGAGCTTGGGTCCACTCCAGGTAGGAATCCTCCCCTTTCCATTCTTTTATTTCCAGTTAGGTGTGTGCATTATTTCTTTGGTATGCAAGTGCACATTAATTTTTTTTGCTTTAATCTAATTTTTGTTGTATGCATGTTCATTTACTTCCATTTGATTTAGTGTGTAAGTATGAGTTTACTTTCTAGCTTTAAAATATTGATTGCTTTGGTTTTATCAATGCATTATTTTAATTTTTGGTTAAGAATATTTTCATGTAAACACCATCACCTCCATTAGACGTTAGGCATAAAAATGACTCATTCCCACACTACAAGAATATATTGTGTGTGGCACCTTACAAGATTATGATTTCCAGATTGACATGAGTGTACATGAGTTAACAATTCTAGATACACTATTATTACCTGTTATTTTGACATTGTTGTTGGGGAGTTTCCAAAATTAAAGTGTTTAGGGTCCATAGAGTAAGTCAGCTTGAAAGTGCATGTTCAAATTGCCTCACTTGTAGACCCACTACTCTAGATACATGAGTCCACAAATACCTAGATTATCTGATAGATGATTCATTAGGAAAATAAAGGTTACCCTATAACCACAAGTTTAGACTACTCTAGAAATACTTATAGAAGAGTTAGAGGTGTCCTCTAAAGAGAGACAATCCCCTCTACTTGAGTCACCATGGTACATTAACCCATTATATGGCACAAGAGTAGCTAGTGGATTAAATAGTGATCGAGAACATTATGACGATATATTTAATACATGAATGTGACAAGCCCTTGAAGGTACTATTTTAGATCTTGATTTGAGATTATTACTAGAGGATAAAAACATCAAGTGTGATGCTTTGTTAGCTGCTATAAAAATAGCTGATTCAAAACTTGCACCACTTGTAAGGAAAGAGATTGCCCAAAATAATGAAGCTTCCATAAGTTTTGAGTTTTCAATTGAGGATCCTAAAGAAGAAACTAAGATGAAAAACATTTCCCCAACACATATCCCTAATTTCAAGGGATTATCAATAGAGGATCCCAATATTTTTTAATTTGATGTATTTTGTAGGTCATTTGATTATAAAATAGATGCCCCAAAACTATAAATATTTCCTTCTACATGAGATGATGTGACATTATGGTGGTTTATTGGCCTAGGGAACAAACAAATTAACACTTGGGAAGGTATGAAATAATTTTCTTGGAACAATACTAGGACTTTGGAAGAGCGAGAGATGCATTATAAGAGGTCCTAGATATGTCACAAAGGGAGGATGAATCATTGGAAGACTACTGGGGAAGGTTTAATTTTAATCTTCAATGCTCACCCCATGCAAGACTAGGAGAAAGGTCATTAAAAAGTATATTCCTATGGGGAATTACAAACAAATCATTGGAAGCTCTAAATTTACTGGTAAGAGATGATGCTTACCAAGCTCAAATGCAAGATATCAAACAATTATGTCAAAATTATTCCAAGAGAAAAGGAAAACCATTAACATGAGGAATGATAACATAAGCCTCCATAACCAAGGTATAAATAGGAACTTTGTTGGAAGACATGAAAAGTGATATTATATTATCTCTCGTATTACAATTAGATACATTCCAACTACAAAATAAGTAGGAGAAAAAATCAACATTGACCTTTTTTTGCTCAAGGTGTAGAAAGAAACATGCAAAGAATTAATGTCCAAAAAATAAAGTAAGTGTATACGCGATCTGTTAGATGGATCATAAAACTGGGTTGTGTCCAAAACTAGTAACCATGAAGGAACAGATAAAGAAAGTAGAAATATACTTTGTAGGAAATAGAAAGAATTGATGACAACCTCATATATTGGTCAAAATGTTAGAAGTAGCATCACCATATGGTGGCCCTAATTTCATAAATCAATTTTAGTCCCAAACACCCAATATGGGTTGGTGGGGTCAGCCACCTTAGATGAATGGTATCTAGAATTCTTCTCTAAATGCACCAAATATGTGGGGTCCATACCAACGACCCAAAATAAATTGAAACAATTTTAACACATGGACCCCACCTCCACAAAAAATAGCACAACCTCTTGTACATCCTAGTTTACTATCTCCACCTACTTCAAGGACATAATAGTTGCTGACACAACCAACGCTAAATACTAACAACAACAAAGCTCACCAACATACTAGGTTGATATGGGAATGTATATGTAATGATCCACTCGTTACCCAACTTAAATTAACCCAAGAAAGAGTAATTTTTTTATTTTTTATTTTTCTAACATAATAAAATTTTCTTAAAGTAGAATTCATATTCATGGATCATTATATGATGCAATCAAGCTAGCTTGTTCCCATTCATTAAGGCAATAAGCTACCAAGAGATTTATGACATGGTCAGTGTCAACTCTTGTAATAGGAGTGACCAACTCCTATCAAACCTTATGTACCTTCATAAAATAGGAAAGCCAAGATATTTATTAACTTATCATAGTTTACAATTCATCCCTTGAATTATTTCTCTCTCCTTTAATTAAGTCCACATACTTAATTAACTAATCAAAATATTATTCATGAAACTTATTCCTTAATTGCTCTTATCATTGTCATTACATGATATATCTCATACATCATTAAACAATATAACAAGGTTACCACATTCATTCATATATGATAATAACAAATATTATCTCTTTGAACATTGCATGTAAGCATAAATTATTTCAATAACCATCTCATGGAAATATAAATACAACATCCATACTAAATCTATAAAGCATCAATTGCAAGATCACAAGATAAAGATTCATAACACATCATATATCCTGGAAAAACCCTCGAAAGAAAATAACTCAGCCTCAAAATATGTTTCCTCACATTTCATAAATTCTTTTATCTCAATTTACAATGATATAAGGAATCCTAATGATCCTTTTCCAAACCATCATTAAATAAATTGATATGGAAGTGTCCCATACATTCCTATTTTTATATCTTCATTACAACTGAAACACATAAATAAAATATTCATTGGATTCATATACATTGAGAATGAAGGGAACCTCATAGTTCCCTCAAGAATGAATTTCACATTCATTCTTCAAATCTAGATATCATTATACCATTCAATCCAACATGGAGTTATCTAATGTAAGATAAAAGTCTTATAATATAAGAAGAGACCCCATAATCCCTTCAAGAATAGATTCCACATCCATTCTTTCTAAATACATTCATTTTTCCTCAAAATAAAATCTCTAGTGCACACATGCATTCATCATTGAATGCAATACTAGAGCATCATGTATTCTTCATTATAATTTACAAAATCACATTATAAGAGGAAGTCCCATAATTTTCTCAAGAATGGATTCTCCATCCATTCTTCCCAGTATATAAATTTTCCATAAAATTGAACTATAGTTACCTTCAATTTATTCCATAAAATTGTACCATAGTTCTTCAATATTATTTCCCCAAGATTACACTATGGATTCCTATAAACTTTGAACAAATTTGTACCATAGTTTCTCAATAATTCTTCCACAAGATTACACTATAGTTGCCTACAAATTCTCCACAAAATTTATTCTATAGTTCTTCAATAATATTTCCACAAGATTACACTATAGATCCCTACAAAATCTCCACAAATTTGTACCATAGTTCCTCAATAAACTTTCTGCAATATTTCACTATAGTTCCCTACAAATTTTCCATAAATTTGTACTATAGTTCCTCAATAATCTTTTCGCAAGATTTCACTATAGTTCCCTACAAATTTTCCATAAATTTTTACTATAGTTTCTCAATAATATTTCCACAAGATCTCACTATAGTTCCCTACAACATGTACTATAATATTCCCACAAGATCCTACTGTAGTTCCTGTAAAATTTTCCACAACTTTGAACTATAATATCTCCACAAGAACACATTATAGTTCTTACAAATTTTCCATAAGTTGTACTATAATATTCCCTCAATATTACACTACAGATCCATGCAAATTTTCCATAAATTGTACTATAATATTGTCACAATATTACACTATAGTTCCTACAATTTTTCCACAAATTTGTACTATTATATTTCCACAAGATTACACTCTACTTATTACAAATTTTCCACAAATTTGTACTATAACCTGTCTACAAGATTATACTATAGATATATGCAAACTTTGCATAAATTTGTACTATAAGATTTCCACAAGATTACATTATAGTTTTCCTACAATTTTACCACAAATTTGTACTATAATATTTCATAATCTTCCCACAAGATGTCACTATAGTTTTCTACAATTTTTTCACAAATTTGAACTATAGTTCCTTAATAATTTTTTCCAAGGAAGCATTCAATTATTTCCTCAATTATCATCAATTTTTCCCCAAAAATTGTTCTAAGAATGTATTTAATTGTTTCATAAACTGTTATCAAATTTCTTCCCAAAATTTGATCCAAGGACACGTTCATTTGTTTCCCAAATTTGATTATCAAATTTTTCCCAAATTTTGGTCCAAAGTCACATTCTATCATTTCATAAATTGATATCAAATTACCTTAAAATTTGATCCAAGAATTCCATCAATTGTTCTACTAATTGGATTATCAAATTCTCCCAAAATTTGATCCAAGAATACATTGATATAAGGAATCCTAATGATCCTTTTCCAAACCATCATTAAATACATTGATATGGAAGTATCCCATACATTCCTATTTTTAGGTCATCATTACAATTGAAACACATAAATGAAATGTTCATTGGATTCATATACATTGAGAATGAAGGGAACCTCATAGTTCCCTCAAGAATGAATCTCACATTCATTCTTCAAAACTAGATATCATTATACCATTCAATCCAACATGGAGTTATAAGATAAAAGTCTTATAATACAAGAAGAGACCCCATAATCCCTTCAAGAATAGATTCCACATCCATTCTTTCTAAGTACATTCATTTTTCCACAAAATGAAATCTCTAGTGCACACATGCATTCATCATCAAATGCAATTCTAAAGCACCATGTATTCTTCATTTTAATTTACAAAAGCACATTATAAGAGGAAGTCCCATAATTTTCTCAAGAATGGATTCCCTATCCATTCTTCTTAGTATATAAATTTTCCACAAATTTGAACTATAGTTCCCTTTAAATTCTTTCGCAAACTTGTACCATAGTTCTTCAATATTCTTTCCCCAAGATTACACTATGGATTCCTATAAACTTTCAACAAATTTGTACCATAGTTTCTCAATAATTATTCCACAAGATTACACTATAGTTTCCTACAAATTTTACACAAAATTTGTTCTATAGTTCTTCAATAATCTTTCCACAATATTACATTATAGACCCCTACAAAATCTCCACAAATTTATACCATAGTTCCTCAATAACCTCTCTACAATATTTCACTATAGTTCCCTATAAATTTTACACAAATTTGTACTATAGTTTCTCAATAATATTCTTGTAATATTTCACTATAGTTCCTTACAAATTTTCCACAAATTTGTACTATAGTTTCTCAATAATCTTTCCGCAAGATCTCACTATAGTTCTCTACAACATGTACTATAATATTCCCACAAGATCCTACTATAGTTCCTATAAAATTTTCCACAACTTTGAACTATAATCTCTCCACAAGATTACACTATAGTTATTACAAATGTTTCACAAGTTATACTATAATATTCCCTCAAGATTACACCACAAATCCATGCAAATTTTCCACAAATTGTACTCTAATATTGTCCCAAGATTACACTATAGTTCCTACAATTTTTCCACAAATTTGTACTATAATATTTCCACAAGATTACACTATAGTTCTTACAAATTTTCCACAAATTTGTACTATAATATTTCCACAATATTACACTATAGATCTATGCAAAATTTCCACAAATTTATACTATAATATTTCCACAAGATTACATTATAGTTTTCCTACAAATTTACCACAAATTTGTATATAATATTTCATAATCTTCCCACAAGATGTCATTATAGTTTTCTACAATTTTTTCACAAATTTGAACTATAGTTCCTTAATAATTTTGTCCAAGGATGCATTCAATTATTTCCTCAATTATTATCAAATTTTCCCAAAACTTTATTCTAAGAATGCATTTAATTGTTTCGTAAACTGTTATAATTTTTTTTCCCAAAATTTGATCGAAGGACATGTTCATTTGTTTCCCAAATTTGATTATCAAAATTTTCCCAAAGTTTGATCCAAATCCGCATTCTATAATTTCATAAATTGATATCAAATTACCCCAAAATTTGATCCAATAATGCCATCAATTATTCTACTAATTGGATTATCAAATTCTCCCAAAATTTGATCCAAGAATACATTTGATTACTTGACCAATTGGTTATCATATTTTTCTAAGAATTTGGTTTGTGAATGTATTCATTATATCCAAATGTTTTTCTCAATGGCTATCAATTTTTTTTTTATATTCTTATATTTATTCCAAAAATCCTTTAAGCCAAGGAATTACTTTGCAAAAATACAAGGTACTCCAAATTCCATCAAAGTCTAAGACTTGTTTGCAAAAGGGTATTTTGAATACCTTCATAGTCAAGGCATGTCTGCAAGCACAAAAGGTTTTAAATCATCAAATCCACCTTATCCATCCAAGGGATGATTTTCCATATAAAAGGGGCTTTAGTTAATCAATTATACCACCTATCTGGAATATTTTTAGGGAGTTTAAAATATCCTTTGAGGCAAAAGATGAATCTAGAAAAATAAAGGTTGTATAACAAAATATAACATCTCACCAGTTTATGATTTATTTTACCAAAAGAAGGGTTTAATTTAGAGGTCTAGCTATTTAAAATTGGTTTTT
This sequence comes from Wollemia nobilis, assembly GCA_028583015.1. Lineage (NCBI taxonomy): Eukaryota > Viridiplantae > Streptophyta > Pinopsida > Araucariales > Araucariaceae > Wollemia > Wollemia nobilis. The sequence goes on from JAQPPZ010011379.1 coordinate 416,853, forward strand.
AACCAATCAAATTTACCAATAAATCCCTAACAAATCAACAAATCAACTCAAACCAATCAAACTTACACAATCAACCTTTTCCAGGTAACCACTAGCATCCTAGTATCCATGAATAGGTTTTAGCCCCTATGGCTAGCATGACCACCACCATGTGGTCACCTAGCTAGGGGAGGCTTTCCCTACTTATCTCCTTGAATTGCTCTCGTAGGAGTAATGTGGGATAAGTCTCACAAGATTTGCATAAAAAAGGGATGGTGCACAACCAAGCCCTAACAAACCCATGAAGATTGATAAACAACTAAACTAATTTCAATTGAATTCAATCCAGTCAAACCAATTCTACATCTAGCTACTGGTACCCTAACCCCACATAGCTTGACCACCACTTGTGGTCACTCTTTAGAGGTGACTTACGCTCTATAAACCCCTCTAGGTTATCAAATTAAATGATGTGGGATAATTCATCCTGTACCGAGCAAATAAAATGGGTTAATTCTATCCCCTTATGAGCACATGATATATCTTGTGCCTACATGTGGTGATATTGAACATGGTAGAAACATTGAAGTAAGTTTCAACATGCATCTCAATATTATGCTAGTTCGCCATGCCAGGTGGCTCGATTTCTCGACTACCTTATGGTAGTCGATAGGCTTAGGGATCCAAGCCTATTTTAAAGCCTATGCTTGCTCGAGCATATCCCATGTGGGACTATGCTCGTAGATGGTCGAGTTGGTCTTCCATATGAGCAAATCTGAATGCAATCCTATGAATGTCGATCATTTAGGAGAAAAAACATGATGAATCTATCTCCTAAAAACCACTACCATAAATTGATTTGAAACACAAGAGGGTAGGTAGCAAGATATAAAGAAATCTATCCACTTGCAATATTATATACATACCAACAAACAAGAAGGTTAATAAAAGCTTGTAATAGATTTGATGATAAGGAGTCAACTAGCTGCAATTATCTGCAGAATAGGAAAACCTAAAGCAGGTAATGTTGAACTAAGCATGACACTGAGAGGGGGGGTGAATCAGTGTATATTAAAATTTTAATCCAACTATGAAATCAAATAAAAAAACAATCACACAAACATGCATCACATAACACCAAATTTATAGTGGAAACCCGATGTGGGAAAACCACTGTGCCAATGGACTGTTTGGACTCCCATCCAAATCCAACCTCGAAAATGTTTGGTTTTACAATATTTTTGCAGCAACAACTGTAGGGAATGACACCAACCAACCCAGAATTTAGCAACACCAACTACGAGGAGCATCGCCCCTGTTTCCAAGCATCGACCCGACAAAAACAAAAACTATAGTAGAAAATCTGATTCGTTCTAAAAGACCCTGAGTGGTCTAGATCATTGCTTCTCTTTACACATCTACTTTGACTAATCTCATCTGATTTGAATCTTAATCTCACACCTTTCTCTGTACTCACACTGACTCATTTTAAAAAACCTTTTTGCAATCCCTTCAACTTCCAACACTTCAACTTCCTAACAAATTTTGAGCTGCAAGATGACCGTTTCAACATTCAATAACATCTCCCATGGGAGACATAACGTTCTTATAGATTTTAAAATTTTGCACGTACTAGAAAAATAATGGACTCAAAAGGAGTTACGAATAAAAAGTTATGACCTTTTTAAATTTCACTTTTATTTTGGAGAAGCATTTTGTCAAACAGTTCACGGACAAAGTGTTGTGCACATTACTCGTTCTCACACTTGGAGGCCTCGAAATTACTCCGACCAAAAAGAAAATATGTTCAATTCGATGAGCTATACGTGAAACAACACTTAAACGACACATTCGACAATAAGAAAATATGAATTTGAGTATTCGAGTGCAAAAGCACTTGGCTGCCCAAAACTGGAAAAAGTGCTACGAAGGCATTTTGCAACTGCTGCCGTTTCTTCCTCGGGTCTCCGTTCGGGATGAAATGTCAAAAATAAGCTCTCTGTATATTATACTACCTCCAATAAAATTTTTGAAGTTTGATTCCTTAAATATTTATTAATATACCTTCGACAAAGTGGCCTATGATGCTGATTTTACACCTATCACATAAATTGGAAAAAGTGCTCCAAAGCCATTTTGCAACGCTCACCGTTTCTTCCTCCGAACTCTCTTTGGTCTGAAATTTAAAAATTAAATTCTCAGTATATCCATCTACCTCCAGTAAAAAATTTGAGGTCCAATTCCTCATGGATTGCTTAATATTCCTCCCATAAAGTGGCCTTTGACACAAATTTTACAGCTGCAGTTTCATGACCAACAATGCACCGATGAAGCAACCAACCGTTTC